>CM065813.1:31465500-31908500 GCA_033398695.1 Orobanche coerulescens
CGGATCCTCTGATTGCTTCAGTTTAATTTCATCGATCAAAGATGACGAAATCTCTAAAGCACAAAGTTGCCCGACAGCTCCAGGCAACAAAACTTCAACATCTAACTCGATCAAAGCCCGCCGAAGCTCAGACTGAGACGTAAGGATCTCAAGCGTTCGCAACGCAACCGGTTTCCGACTCAAGGCGTCGGCCACGACGTTCGCCTTGCCCGGATGATAAAGGATTTCGAGGTCATAATCCTTAATCAACTCTAACCACCTCCTCTGCCTCATATTCAACTCCCGCTGAGTAAATATGTATTTCAGACTTTTATGATCGGTAAAAATCTGACATGCAGAGCCGAAAAGATAGTGACGCCAAATCTTGAGCGCAAAAACGACTGCCGCTAATTCCAAATCATGAGTAGGGTAGTTCAGCTCATAAGGCCTCAACTGTCTCGACGCATAGGCAATGGTTTTGCCGTGCTGCATCAATATGCACCCGAGACCCTGTCCTGAAGCATCACTATAAACAGCAAAACCCTCGTTGCCACATGGCAACGCCAAAACCGGGGCTGAAGTCAAACGCCTCTTCAGCTCCTCGAAACTCGACTGCCTTTCGTCATTCCAGACGAACTTCTCGGACTTCCGAGCAAGCGTAAGTGGCCGAGCCGATTCGAAACCCTCGACGAACCTACGGTAGTAGCCAGCCAAACCCAAGAAACTACGGATCTCCTTCACATTCTTGGGCGGTGCCCAATCCAATACTGCCTCTATCTTCTGTGGATCCACACGAACCCCCTCGGCTGAAATCACGTGACCTAGAAACATCACTTCCTTCAGCCAGAACTCACATTTCGAGAACTTCGCATAGAGTTGCTCGGTTCTCAAAATGTCTAATACTACTCGCAAATGATGGGCATGCTCTTCCTCGTTCCTCGAATAAATAAGAATATCGTCAATGAAAACGACGACACACTTATCCAAATACTCGATAAAGACTATGTTCATCAACTGCATGAACACCGCCGGCGCATTAGTTAACCCGAAAGGCATAACTACGAACTCATAATGTCCGTATCTCGTCCGAAAAGCTGTTTTCGGCACATCGGACTCTCTCACCCGGAGTTGATAGTATCCCGATTTCAAATCAATTTTCGAGAACACCGCAGCTCCCTGCAACTGATCGAACAAGTCATCAATTCTCGGCAAAGGATACTTGTTCTTGATGGTCACTTTATTCAGTTCACGATAGTCGATACACAAACGTAGTGAACCATCCTTCTTCCGCACAAACAGGACCGGTGCGCCCCATGGCGAGGCGCTCGGTCGAACATACCCCGACTCAAGAAGCTCACTTAACTGCTTCTTCAATTCGGACATCTCTGAAGGTGCCATGCGATAGGGCGCCTTCGAAATAAGAGCCGCGCCCGGCTCTAACTCTATAGCAAACTCGACCTCACGATCCGGTGGCAATCCCGGTAACTCGTCAGGAAACACATCAGGAAACTCATTAACGATTGGAATCGACGAAAGCTCGACTCCACCACCCTCCGTCTTCAAGGCGTAGCACCAATAGCCAGTACACCCCTTTCGCAGGAGTCTCATCGCCCTCAAGGCGTTAATAACGAATTTCTGGTTTCCCCTCTTTCGCCCCGCGAAAGAGTGCTCGGTGCCGTCCTTGGCTAACATAGTGATGATTCTCGTGCGGTAGTTCATGATCGCACCATGCCGCTCGAGCCAATCATCCCCAAGAATCAAATCCTCACCCTCGATACTCACCACAATAAGATTAGAGGGCCAAGTCCTCTCACAAATAAGTACAGAACAGTCTCGAACCTCCTGATCACCAACGATCCTATCACCGCTAGGAAGCTTAATGATGAAGGGTTCACAAGGCATCAAACAGTCGAGACTCAAACGGCGCACACAATCCAAAGATATGAACGAATGCGTAGCACCGGAATCGAAAAGCACATTGACAGGATGAGAAAGAATATAAACGGTACCTGTCGCCACGGTAGCCGCTGGGTCATTGGCTCTCCGCATCTCATAGACACGCGGGTGGTCTGAGCCGACACTCGAAGCTCCCCCCTTAGAGGGCTGACCCCGACCTCTCCCCCGACTAGCACTCGGCGGAGATTGAGGAGCAAACGATCCCTGATTCACACTTGGTTCCCTAGGCACTGGAATGGAAGCCCGGGCACCAAGGATTTTCTCCCTCGGCCAGAAGCCGCCTTGTGACCGGTGGCCACTGCGATTACATGTCGGCCAAAGGGTTCGGACAAATACGGCGATGTGGCCTGGCCACGCTTAAAGCACTTCACCTCTCGAGAAGGGGCACTGGCAGCCCTACGGGGAAACCCAATAGATCGAGCTGGGCCACCACCAGCGGAAAAGTTAGCAGACTGAAATTTCTGCTGACCCCCACCTTTGTGGCCCGAAAAATTCCCGGCGGACTTCTGCTTCTTACTCTCGCGGGCCACCTCACTCGCCGTCACAGACATATCGTAAGCAAGGGCCCTGCTCTGGTAATCTTTCAAGGTAGTGCATACGAGCCCCGACATATAGTCCCGAATCGGCAACTTCATCCGTCTGGAGAAATGGAAAATTTTGTCACTCTCCTCGACCACTTGGGTCTTCACATAACCCAACTCCTTGTTAAAATCAGCAATAGCTTGAGATACGGAGATATCCCGCGGTTGAGCATCATAAAAAGCATGTACCCGAGCCTGTCTGACTGGCCACGGGCAATATTCAGTCTCCATCAACTCTTGAAACTCAGCCCACGAAGCAGCATGGTCTTTGGGCCCAACGGCCTCCCACCAGTCCGTAGCGTCCCCTGTGAGAAAGTATTGAGCAATAGGGACTTTACGGTCCTCGGGACAGTTAGTGGCAACGAAGACCTTAGATATCTTCTTGATCCACCCTTCCCAGCCAATCGGGTCTGAAGCTCCCGAAAACTGAGGAGGATGCATCTTGATAACATCTTGGAGCCATCGATCTGCTTCGCCCCGATTAGCGTGGGCCTGATCCGGGTTCTGAACCGCCTGAGCTATTGCCGCCATTTGGTTCACAATTTGCTGCATGACGGCCGCAATACCGAGGTCGGCACGCTCCTGAGAAGAAGCATGGCTATGACAGTCGCCGGTACTGCCGGCTCTCGAAGACTGCGACGTGGCCGCCCCACCGGCTGCCCCACGTCCCCGGCCGCATCCACGACCACGACCGCGACCACGACCTCTTCCAGCATCCATATTGGAGTTAAATAAGTAGCAAAAGCCATACGAGGGTCAGTACAAGAAAAGAACAATCACAAGTCGAGAATCAAGGGTACGATACAAGGAATTAATGAACAGAGGAAGGAAAACTTACGGACACTGGTAGTACCGGAATCATGGCAGCGTGACGACGATGTGCAAAACAAAACACCACAAGACCCAATAAACCGACAAGCCTATGTATCCATAAACCTAGGGCTCTGATACCATTTTCTGTAACACCCCCAAGATATTCGAGGTATATTACAGCGCCGTGAATCCCTATATGGGACTCACCAGGCTGAACAGACATCATACTCATCGACTCACAGAAACGACAAAATAACACCTCGTCATAAAGACGCAAAACAAAATAATCCACCCGGTTCAACCGGTCAGACATAACACCATCATCCAACACAAACATAATAGACAACAATACAATCCATACGAACAACAACTCTTAAGTACTCGAGTACTACTATTAGTTCAAAATCCACAAAAGATGAAAAGATAAAAGACCCTAAGACGTCACTCGTGCACAATCATCACGCACGGCCATCATCCGCGTACTGGTCCAGCGCCCGCTCGTCTCGATGAACCTGACCTGAAATTCATAAAACGAATTTCCCCAAGACGGGTCCCCAGAGGGGTTAGCAATTACGCTCGTACAAGTAACCAAATGAACAATTTACATCTTACACATATAGTAATGCATGCAATCAAGAAATCATAGTTTCAAAACACTCATTTCCGGAAATGCCAATAATCAAAACCACATTTGTAAAATGCACCACAATTAACCGCGGACCCACAGCTTCGTGGATCCCTGCCGAGACCCCGTCGGATCTAACCCACAGTGGTTAAAAGCAAGCTCGCGGTTCCACAGCTTCGTGGAGCCCTACCGAGACCCCGTCGGATCTAACCCGTAGTGAGCATACACACACACACACAATTTCTCATACAAAACTACTATGTCAAGATCGTAAGTTCATAAGGATACTTGCCTCGATTAAATAGACGACGACACGAACGGAACGGAAGGATCAAGCACGACCGCGAGGAACCGACGAAAATGAACCTAACGATTCGAATAGCACAATCACAACCACTTCTAAACGATTTCGAAAATAGAATACGCCCGAAAACCCGCCTACGATTCATGTATATTCGTACAAAAACAACAACGAGGGCGGACCACAACCAAACCCTCTCGATAACGAAAGATACTACGAAATACACCATGAATCGTAGGGAAACGAGGAATACCAACAAGATTAATCATATTCATCATGACTTAACTAACAAAACGGAACGGATCGGACGAAAACGTGAAAACCCCCAAATCTTTCCCAAAATAGGGTTCTAGGAAATTTTACCTTGATTTGACGATGAACAACGAATGATTAGTGATAGGTTGATGATATGAAGCTTGAATATACTTCTACAATGGTGTTTGGGCGAAGATCGGGCGAAACCTAGATCTCCAAGTCGTTCCCGTCGCGAAGAGAAGTGAGAGAGGTGAGAAATGAGAAAAACACGGTTGCTGCCAGTTTATATACTGGCCGGTGTTACGGCCGTAACATCCATGACATACGGCCGTAATATAGGGACATTACGGCCGTAACTCACCTGCCTTACGGCCGTAATGCCTTCGTGAATGAAATCAGGCCAAATTCTGACGACACTTACGGCCGTATGAAGACACCATTACGGCCGTATTAATACATACGGCCGTAACTCTAGCGTGTTACGCCCGTAACCCCCCACTGGAATCAAGTGCAGAAAACGAACTCATATTACGGCCGTATAAAGGAAACTTATGGCCGTAACTCTCAAGCATTACGGCCGTAACAATGCGGCTTACGGCCATAACATAGCCTGAGACAGCAAGCAGAAATCTGAATCACTTCTCGACGAGGAAATGATCGGGAAGTAATGAGACGTATCTGCTACCAACTGATATACTACCAACAGATTCAAGCCAACGACAAAAGATATAAAATGAAACGTGATTCTGACTACTCGAGGGTTCGGAACAGACATGGATGGAAACCACCCCGCAACTTAGAGAAATTACAAAACGGCCCAAACGTTCAAAATCCGCGATACGACGTCGGATTTAAAAACCGAAACTCCCAACGCGAACAATTCAGCTATACGAACTCGTGAAACCAAAGAAATTACAAAAGCGAACGAGTTCCACGAGAATAGAACGTCCATGCCATAATACATGACATAAAACGGAATAATATCAAAACATCACCAAGATCATCCCAGATGGAGAAACTCCAAGAATAACATAAATTCAAAATGTCGACATGGTTACAAGCGAGCTACCGAAAATAAAAATACACCAAAACGGGAATATTGGAAAGAGAAAAAAAAAATGCGGATATTACATACTTGATCTTTCTTACAAGAATCCACAGAGCTTCACCTCTAGTTCTTCCAGCAATCTACCGCACTCAAAGCTAGATAACTAGGGTCGTTACACTCATTGTAATTGTACTCTAACATTAATACTTGTACCCCACGTATTTCGTATTAATAACATCTTGTGAGAGCATTCAAGCCCGGGACTAACAACCCAGACAAATCTTGTGTTAATTACATTCCCACAGACGTGTTTTCGCATTTTGTTTGTTACTCTTCCGTTCCAGCATATTATCTCCAGATAATATTTTGGGTAAAAATATCGTCACCAACAATTACTCTCCCATTCTTTCAAAAGCTGAAGCTCCATCTTAGTTTCATATGATACAGCACTTTCTATCTATAAGTTTTGGGTATGCTCTTCAAAACCCAAGTAAATTCTAAGCTAGGTCCGTTTTGTAGATCTGGAGGACTGCAACATTCAATGATATTGCTAAAAACCAGGAGCCCATTATTAGTTTTCTCTATAACAATGACCAGTATCACATTACAACAGAGGTTGTAAGGAAGACTATTCACTTTCCCATAGTTGAAATCTATGATGAACTAGTTGCCGATGAAGAGATGGGAGGATTTTTAACAAGCATTGGGTATGATGATGATATGAACAAGATAGGCATTCTGAAGAGGCCTATACTCATGAAGGAATGGAGCTTCTATTTTAACTCCATAGGAAGAGCATTCACAGCTAGGTGCACTAATTTTGATGCACTTACATTACCAGTACATCAAATAGGTTATTCTCTAATTCATGATTTAAATTTTGATTTTGCACCTATGCTGTTGAGAAACATAACTGTTAGGTTTAGATAAGATAGAACACATGTGTACTATGCTAGATTTTTATATTTAACTTTTAATCATATGTTGCGTGATGTTGTTTTTAATAATGATGAGCAAGTACACGTCTTCAAATTAAATAAGCGACAATTTGCTGATATGATCAGCATGGATGCAAAGAAAGGTGATACACTTCAAATTCTTTTCTATCCACCTCCTATGAGGCATTTGATTCATCATAAAATACCTGCTATATTCTCTGAGGATTTTCTGCAAAGAGTTAATGATCAGAGTCCATCCAGCTCTAGTCATAACCTAAACTCTAATACAATCTCCCCTCCAAAATTGAAACAGCATCCAACCTGTGATGCCACTTAAAAGGCTTCAGTTGTAAAATCTAAGAGGCTAGCGAAGTCCGATGAAATTCCTTAGTCATAAGGACTTAGGGTCTCCACCTCACCTACTAAAATTATGGAGAAACAAGGTGGGAATACAAAAATAGATTCTCCTTTCTATCAAACAAAAAGCCAAACACAAAAGAGAAGGAAGCTGGTAATTTCTGATAAGCACAATATGGCTTTGGCTGACAAATTCGCACATCTCAAGCCAATTAGATTTATGAAGCCATTCCACATAGCTACTCTAGTTGTCCAGACCTTCAAAAGAAAAAAAACAGATTAAGCTCCACTATCTGCTGATATGTTACAAGCTCTAGTCATTCAAACTGGGAGTGATAAGGTTGAAGAGCCTGTGCATATAATCTCTGATGCACCATTTTCTTCAACACATGAAAGATTTGTTGAAATATCTTGGGAAATAGTTGCCGAGATAGATGCTAAATTAAAAAGAAAAAAGGAGATTGAGACAACTAAACCTGCGCAGAAGTTAATTCAGATGAAGTGGATTCCAGTCTCCACGAAGGCTTCCGTCCGTATTCCTCTTTCCTGAGATGAAATGGATTCTGGTCTCCGACGAGAAAGAAAGGATTTCTCTAGAGAGTGAAATACTATGAGAGTGAATGAGTGATAGAGTCAGGTCGATAAAGTGAAACCCTAGATGTTGATAGCCCATTCGTCTTGGCATCCACGAAAGCGCCCTCAACTAGCTCAACCGCCACAAGGGAGAGTACCATAAGGGGAAAGAATCGATTGTCGGACAAACTCGCAGAGCAGAGCGATGAAAAGAGCCGACCGAGCATGCCTCAAATTTTCACCTAGGCCCTCTAAGGATCGGACCGGGCAGAAACGTCAGGGCCGACCCGATGACCAGATTGGAAGGGCTGACCAGGTACTAGAAAATATACTCCAAACCACAATCATGATATGACCGATTAGAGCAGCAGAAAACCCGAGGGCCGACCCCAGAATTGGCCATAATGGATAAGTATTGCCAAAGGCATATAGAATAAGCAGGCAAGATATGCGGAACAGGCACACAGGACACTTAATGCTTACTGTCCTCCCTCTTCCCAAAGCAGTCCCCAAAGGGTGCCACATGTCTGAGGCACACTCTCCCTCTGACAAGTGTTTGGAAGCATTCCCAAACATTCTCCAGCTGTCGCCCGATGATTGGCCCAAATTCTCTATATATAGAAAAAAATGTAGAAAGAGAAAGGACTGGGAAATTTTGTCAGAAATTAGAAAAAAGAGAGAAAAGAGAAGACTTGTAAAAAAACAAGCAGAAAATATAGACCGACCTAAATACTTCAGCTCGGCTTTATCCAAAATTACGATCATTAATAAAATTTAGTGATTCCATCATTTTCATCTTATATATTGTGTTCTACGTGTCTTCAATTCATTCGCCCAGATCAGCACACGTAATCTTGACCAAATCCACCGTCAACACTAGACATTTTGTGAGTCAGATCGATCGTTGTATTGAAAGTGAGAGAAGTGTCATCAAAGTCTTCTTAATGTATGTGTCATTTAGCACAAATTAATGACTGCTAGTAGTAGTCATATACGAAAGAATTTTTTTTCTTTTATGACAGTCAGCAACGGATGTTACTACCCTAAGCAGTCACAAATAATTAAGTATATCACTGTATGGTCGTTATGACTGTTATTGGCGGTCATAAAATTACGACTGTCAATGGCAGTCACAAAGTGGGAGAGATTTGTAATATCCGCAATTTCGAATTTCGGTAATTTTCTTTTTTTCGGCGGAAGTCCGTTTTGACGACTCGCTCATGACCTTTCGTCATTTCGAGAATGATTAATTCTGCACTTTTTGTCATCCGAGTTCGTTTCGGTGTCGTTTTATTGAGTTCCGTGTCCTTAATCGACTTTTTCACGTGGGAGTTCGACTTTGTAAAGTCACCATTAATTTTTGGTAACTCCAAAAATTCTAAATCTTTGCAATATTATAGAGCATCGAGTTAGCTTTCCAATGGTTCAAACGGTGAGTCAATCGGAGTCCGTACGAGAGAGTTATGGTCGTTTTAGCTCACCCGCTCGTTATTGGCCGATCACTGCCGGCCGAACCCGACCGTGTCGTCCGACACGGCCCGTGCCGTACTCTTCCGGATAAGCTCGAGGCATTTGCCGACACGCCGACCGTGTTCGGACACGGTCGAGTCGTGCCAGTCATTGTCGGACGGTCACCGTCCTGTCGGCCCGGTGTGCGACACGACCGTGCCGATCGGCACGGCCGTGTCCGGCAGCGATCAACCCCTATATAAGGCCCCGCAGACGTTTTTCTTGCCATTTTTCACCTTCTTCTTCTCCTCTTCGAAGTGGGCGTGTTCGAAGCTTGAAGCCATGTTGTTTCACAACATATCCATGAAGTTTGGAGGTTCATATCGTCAATCATCCATCCTATAACATCCTTTGATCGAAGCGACCAGTCGATTTCCTAGAAATCTAGTTTTGGGAATTTGGGGGTTTTGGTTGTTTTCGTCCGATTAATCCGATTTAACTTAGGATTATGATGTATTGATGAATATTTAGATGTATTATATCATTTCCCTTGTTATTCCATGGTTGGATCGTATCGATTCGTTATTTGGGTCGAGTTCTTGACCGACGCCTTGAAGGTGTCCTAAAATGTCTTAGAGGGGTTGTCGGGCGTTCTACGATTATTCTTCCTCGTATGATCGATGATTTATTGATTGTATGATGTTAGGGTCGTGTTTCTTGCGAAGAAATCGTGTTGAACCCTTTCGTTCGCCGCCGTCTTCCGCTTCGATAGCATTGGGCGTTTGAAGCTTTCCGGTTGAGCCGTGTTCGTCGGGATACTTGCGTGCCGATTTTGAGGCAAGTATCTTGCCCATACATTTCATGTTTCGTTGATATAATTCTTGATAAATGATTTTATGCAAAATCGATGTTTAATGAACGTAAAAAGTGATCGGTATGTTCTCGATAAATGTTGTCTTTCAACGATAATTCGTATACTTCGTGAATATGTGTTCTCGGAATATGTGTGTTGGTTTTGTATGTTTAAAGATAATATGATCACTTCGAGTGAGTTGATAGACCGTAATCCTTTGCCGAGGATTACGTATTTTTATTGTGTACTTGTTCGGTAAGAACGTAATGTGTGTGATATTAGTTGTTACTCCTTGAAAGGAGGTTGTGATACTTAATGTTGTTTGGCTTGATAAGTGATTATTGTTGTGTGCTTGATGTATGTGATGTGCCTCCGGGTAGGATTGTTGAATCTCCGGGATCCATACTTGCTAGTATGGGTCGGGCGAAACCGTAGGGTTATCCAATACGGGTATGTCTTGTGGGGACTCCGAGGTTCGTGGCTTGTTAGCCCGATGCCGAGATAACTTGTGGGGTATCATCGGGTATGTCTTGCGGGGACTCCGAGGTTCGTGGCTTGTTAGCGCGATGCCGGGATAACTTATGGTTGTGGTTTGATTATGTACGTATATGTGCTTGTAGTCACGTGACTGCGGTTACGGTGACATGTGATTTGATATAGTTTCCATGTGGGTTATTCACTCGGGTTTGTTCTACGGGAGCATCTGAGGTCCGTGGCTTGCTAGCATGGGACGCGAATAATCTGTGGAAACAGGTTGTTATGGTATGATCGGGTCGTGGACCCCATTTGTTGTTATCGGATTTATGTTTTGGGAAAATGACTTTTGGGCTGTGTCCCTAAACGTTTTTGAAA
Source organism: Orobanche coerulescens (assembly GCA_033398695.1). Classification (NCBI taxonomy): domain Eukaryota; kingdom Viridiplantae; phylum Streptophyta; class Magnoliopsida; order Lamiales; family Orobanchaceae; genus Orobanche; species Orobanche coerulescens. Next base: position 31,476,081 of record CM065813.1, read on the forward strand.
GGTTTGAGAATTCTTAAATCCCAATGTGTTTTCAAAACTCCCGAGATCGTAAAATGTTTTCACAAGATGTATATCGGGTTTACCCCTATCTTTCGATTTAACCGTTTTGATTAAGTGATTTACCTCGGGAAGTATGTTTGTGATTAACATGTTCCGTGGAGTATGATATGTATGGCTCGTTTTCGTAATTTATACTTGCACTAGCAAAACAGTGGAGTTTTGCTAACCCCCAGTATTCGGGGTGGATGTCTATTTTGCATTCGGGTTTTGGAGCATGGCATAGGGTCGGCACGAAGGATGATGAAAGATGAACGATACTAATCACACGAGGATCCGTTGATGTCGTATTGGTCTAGTTGTATTTTCTTTTCATTGCAGTACCTTTTCCCGTTTATGCGGGAGTTTATTGTATTTTGACCACTTCGTGGGTATGTGTTTGTAATCGAGTTGTATATTTTATTGAAAGACAAAATCGGTCTAATGAGTCATTTTGCCTTGAAGGAATTGTCTAGATGTTAAATGTTGTTACCAGCATGGTAGATCCTCGAGGAGAGGGTCTACGGCGTGTAATATCCACGAGCAGATTGGGGGTGTTACAGAATGGTATCGGAGCTTAGGTTGTGGAAACCTAGGCTGTCGGGTCAGTGGTGTCTGTTGAGTTTTGTCTCGTCGGATTTTATCTGACTGAGTCGTGTCGCGACGCGTCGTTTGAGTTTGTTGGTCGTGATTAGTATCGTGGGCGATCATCATCTTCGTGCGACCTGTGAATGTAAGTCTCCCTTCTTTGTGTTGTGCCTCGTGTGACACGAGCTATTTTTATGATTATTTGTTAATTGATGGAATCCTCTTATGGATTTTTACTTCTTGATATGTGGTTATTTGACCCTCATATTTCGTTCATATGAGGAGTAGTGTTGCTCGATTGTGTATGTTGAACCGTATTTCTTTTATCCGCTGCGTGAGTTCTTTTGCAATGACTTTCGGTATTTTACCGACCGAGTTTTATTTCGAAAATCAATTCCCTTAACCGAGTTTTTGGCATTATGGCCTTGATCATTTTGGCGAAATTCCTATGACGGTATTTAGTATTTTGTAAATGGCTTTCGTGAGTTTTTGAAATATTACCGTCATCGGCCTTTTTGGCGTTTTTGTAAATGGTTTTTAGCCTGGTGAGTTCCGGCGCGGGACCCACGGCGCTATATTGTTCCTTGTAATTACCTGAAAATTTTGGGCATTCTAACCCATTGAATTATTTTTGAAAATCTTGAGTATCTTAGAAAATTAAAATTCGAGACGTACTTTTAAAACGAATTATTTTCTTGCGGTGTTTTCAAGGTGTTTTCTAATGCCGCAATACATTTCAAAAATTTTCCGGTTGAGGACCAAAAATATTTTGAAATATTTTCAAATGCAGTTGCTTAGACCCAAGGGTCGAATATTTTGAAAGTTTTTCATGAAAAAAAAAGGTGTCCTCGTTTTTGTTCAAACGCAAGATGATTTTCAAAGTCTCGATAATGGTGTTTGTACTACCTTTTGTAAAATGATACTCAAGATCAACTGTTGTTTCCAAACTGTCTTCAAAGGTGGTTTTCGTTTTTAAAACCTATCATTCCTGTTTGCGGACCGGAAATGCGTGTATGGTTTTCGAACTTTCGTTACGGTGTCAACCCCGAATTGTGATTGAATTGGTGGCGTGAGCGTCGAGTCATTCTCCACGCATATGTTTTGTTGGCCCTCTGTGAGAGGTGTGGTAGTGTTTACTGTTTATCGCCTCGTGGTGATTTGCGTGTTGTCGCACTAGTGTGAGTTGTTAAAACCTGGATTTTTGTGCGTTATACACATGGGTGATTGTTTCATGATGTTTGTGATTGTGTGCTGGCTGTCGTTCGGGATGTTGTAATTGTCGAATGATGCCGTTGTTGTTGTGATTTTTGTATACGTTGATATGTTATGCTGAGTTGGCATCTCCGGTATGTTGTTTTGCGGTGTTTTGATCCATTGTATCGAGCATTTGTATTTTCGGTATGCCGAGCCGAGACGTTTCAACCGTAATGTGCCGGGGCATGCACGTGTATATTGTCCTTCTCGTCGGTAACACATTTCAAGTGTGGACTCGAGGGACACCGAATTCAATTTTGCGAATTGGCTACCGAGACTTTCGGAGTTCGCGCTTCAGCACAGTCATCGGAATCGGCTTTGAGAGGCCTTCGAAGGATGTTTCTGTCGGTTGCTTGTTGTGTCGTCACTTTGATTTCGCTGTTGTGAGTTGCGGGGGCGACCTTCTTTTATAAGAGGTCGAATGTAGTACCCGTGTTGTTTTTAGACTTCTGTATTTTCTCTTTCTCCAGTCTATCGATTCGCTCGTGTTCGTTGATACTGTCTGAACTTGTTTTGTATTTCGGGTTCATCATTCGAATGAGCTGTGATCTTGTTTTGGGTCAATCTGGTTATCGCTGTAACTTTCCGAATTCGGTTCGATTCTTGTGAACCTTGTTCGGAAGTAACATCTTTTGGTTCTACTAGTTCTTTTATTCGAAGTGGACTGGATCTTGAACTTCTGTATATTCTACTTTGTCGACTCATTTATGTTCGTTGACATTTCTGAGCTTGTCCTGCTCCTTGCTTTTGTTGATCGAACGAGTGTGGTATTATTTCGGAATAACTCGTTTGTCATTGTGACTTTTCTATTGCTATTCCCTTTCATGTGGATCTTATATGAATGCACATCCTGTTGTTTTCACCGGATCATATATTGTCTCGAGTCGAGATGTGAACCTTGGGGTTGTTGTTTGAATTTTATTATCCTTCGTATTTCGGACATGATTGTTCGATTTTTGTTGTCTCGATCATTTGTTTGTTCAGTTTTGTTCTCGTTTCGTGATTGTTGAGCGTTCAAGCTCCTTCCTAATTCCCTTAAGTTCGGGAAATTAGTCTCGTTTTCGATCTTCCAACCCTTGAGCGGTGGAATTCCGTATTTGTTCGGCGATTGGCTCGCGTTTTGATTGATGTACCGTTGGGTTGGTCAATCGTATTGATTTTCGTTCGTTGTGTTTTGTGATTGTTCGGATAATTGACTTGATTGTATTATCCATTTGATGACGCTTGTCACTTGTTGGTTCTATTATATCCCTAACGGCGACGTTGTGTTGGTCGTCGTGGAGCGTGTTTTCACACCGTATATTCCGTTGCGTTGTATGTAACGTTTCGCCGTTTGGCATTAGTTACGCGTTTCTTGCGTATCTCATTGAGTTTTCCTGGCGGGATATTGCTTCTCCCTACTTGTTTTAAGTTTCGGGACGAAACTTCTTTTAAGGAGGGTAGAATGTAATATCCGCAATTTCGAATTTCGGTAATTTTCTTTTTTTCGGCGGAAGTCCGTTTTGACGACTCGCTCATGACCTTTCGTCATTTCGAGAATGATTAATTCTGCACTTTTTGTCATCCGAGTTCGTTTCGGTGTCATTTTATTGAGTTCCGTGTCCTTAATCGACTTTTTCACGTGGGAGTTCGACTTTGTAAAGTCACCATTAATTTTTGGTAACTCCAAAAATTCTAAATCTTTGCAATATTATAGAGCATCGAGTTAGCTTTCCAATGGTTCAAACGGTGAGTCAATCGGAGTCCGTACGAGAGAGTTATGGTCGTTTTAGCTCACCCGCTCGTTATTGGCCGATCACTGCCGGCCGAACTCGGCCGTGTCGTCCGACACGGCCGTGCCGTACTCTTCCGGATAAGCTCGAGACGATCGCCGACACGCCCGACCGTGTTCGGGACACGGTCGAGTCGTCTTGAGTCATTGTCGGACGGTCACTGTCCTGTCGGCCGGTATGCGACACGACCGTGCCGATCGGCGCACGGCCGTGTCGGCAGCGATCTAACCCCTATATAAGGCCCTGCAGACGTTTTTCTTGCCATTTTTCACCTTCTTCTTCTCCTCTTCCGAAGCTGGGCGTGTTCTAAGCTTGAAGCCATGTTGTTTAACAACATATCCATGAAGTTTGGAGGTTCATATCGTCAATCATCCATCCTATAACATCCTTTGATCGAGCGAATCAGGTCAGATTTCCTAGAAATCTAGTTTTGGGGAATTTGGGGGTTTTGGTTGTTTTCGTCCGATTAATCCGATTTAACTTAGGATTATGATGTATTGATGAATATTTAGATGTATTATATCATTTCCCTTGTTATTCCATGGTTGGATCGTATCGATTCGTTATTTGGGTCGAGTTCTTGACCGACGCCTTGAAGGTGTCCGGTAAAATGTCTTAGAGGGGTTGTCGGGCGTTCTACGATTATTCTTCCTCGTATGATCGATGATTTATTGATTGTATGATGTTAGGGTCGTGTTTCTTGCGAAGAAATCGTGTTGAACCCTTTCATTCGTCGTCGTCTTCCGTTTCGATAGCATTGGGCGTTTCGAAGCTTTCCGGTTGAGCCGTGTTCGTCGGGATACTTGCGTGCCGATTTTGAGGCAAGTATCTTGCCCATACATCTCATGTTTCGTTGATATAATTCTTGATAAATGATTTTATGCAAAATCCAATGTTTAATGAACGTAAAAAGGGATCGGTATGTTCTCGATAAATGTTGTCTTTCAACGATAATTCGTATACTTCGTGAATATGTGTTCTCGGAATATGTGTGTTGGTTTTGTATGTTTAAAGATAATATGATCACTTCGAGTGAGTTGATAGACCGTAATCCTTTGCCGAGGATTACGTATTGTTATTGTGTACTTGTTCGGTAAGAACGTAATGTGTGTGATATTAGTTGTTACTCCTTGAAAGGAGGTTGTGATACTTAATGTTGTTTGGCTTGATAAGTGATTATTGTTGTGTGCTTGATGTATGTGATGTGCCTCCGGGTAGGATTGTTGAATCTCCGGGATCCATACTTGCTAGTATGGGTCGGGCGAAACCGTAGGGTTATCCAATACGGGTATGTCTTGCGGGGACTCCGAGGTTCGTGGCTTGTTAGCCCGATGCCGAGATAACTTGTGGGGTATCATCGGGTATGTCTTGCGGGGACTCTGAGGTTCGTGGCTTGTTAGCGCGATGCCGGGATAACTTATGGTTGTGGTTTGATTATGTACGTATATGTGCTTGTAGTCACGTGACTGCGGTTACGGTGACATGTGATTTGATATAGTTTCCCTGTGGGTTATTCACTCGGGTTTGTTCTACGGGATCATCTGAGGTCCGTGGCTTGCTAGCACGGGACGCGAATAATCTGTGGAAACAGGTTGTTATGGTATGATCGGGTCGTGGACCCCATTTGTTGTTATCGGATTTATGTTTTGGGAAAATGACTTTTGAATGTGTCCTAAACGTTTTGAAAGGTTTGAGAATTCTTAAATCCCAATGTGTTTTCAAAACTCCCGAGATCGTAAAATGTTTTCACAAGATGTATATCGGGTTTACCCCTATCTTTCGATTTAACCGTTTTGATTAAGTGATTTACCTCGGGAAGTATGTTTGTGATTAACATGTTCCGTGGAGTATGATATGTATGGCTCGTTTTCGTATTTTATACTTGCACTAGCAAAACAGTGGAGTTTTGCTAACCCCCGAGTATTCGGGGGGTGGATGTCTATTTTTGCATTCAGGTTTTGGAGCATGGCATAGGGTCGGCACGAAGGATGATGAAAGATGAACGATACTAATCACACGAGGATCCGTTGATGTCGTATTGGTCTAGTTGTATTTTCTTTTCCGCTGCAGTACCTTTTCCCCGTTGTACGGGAGTTTATTGTATTTTGACCCCTGCGTGGGTATGTGTTTGTAATCGAGTTGTATATTTTATTGAAAGACCAAATCGGTCTACTGAGTCATTTTGCCTTGAAGGCATTGTCGAGATGTTAAATGTTGTTACCAGCCTGGTAGATCCTCGAGGAGAGGGTCTACGGCGTGTAATATCCCTGAGCAGATTGGGGGTGTTACAAGATTAAAAGTCAGAAATTGGTGTTTTGGTGTAGTGATAGAGGGGCTTGAGATTGGGGAACATTTGGACTTAGTTGTCAATGACCACTTGATGTCTGATAGCCAAACTTAAGGGTCGACTGGATCTAGGTATGGCCCTTCAAAGAATGAATATAGAAAGCGTGGGCGGGAAAAAAAATCAATCGGCCATACAGAGATGACTGTTGTCACTCTCCCAGATGGCACAAAAACCCATTAAAGATCCAGCTGGGGGAATAAGTTCGATGTGTTACAATGGTGGATGGCTAACGAGCTAAAATATCCAATTCTTAGTAAGATGGCCAAAGATATTCTCTCTATTCCTATCATAAGTGTTGCTTCAGAAGCAACTTTTAGTGCAGGCAAAAGAATTATTGATCCAAAAAGATCTTCTATTAAAGTTGAGACAGTTGAGATGCTTCTTTGTGGAGGTGATTGGGTGAAAGAGTTGTATGGAATGAAGAAAGGGCATGGGCGAAGTATTGTATGTGTTTCTTTATTTAGTTTTTCCCTTAACTTATGGATGTACTCTATTACGTTTTTTTCCTTGACTTCTTTCTATGATTGTTTTTTACTTGATTTTGGATGTAGCTTGAAGAAGATGATGATGATATGCATTTAGAGTACGACTTTTCCAAGGTAATATTCTCATTTCTACTTCCCACAATATTCTCATTTTATTTATTAAATGTCACTTTTTGGTCTCCTTTATGGTGTATTACTTACTTTTATTTGACATAAATATTTAGACTACAAAAAACAACCAACAATGAGTTTTGGAATTTTGTGATACTAATTTGTGCCTATGTTGATTATTTATAGGATTGTTTAGGAGAAACTACCTCGACCTCAACCACTTGAGTCAAGGTCACCCAAGATTCAAGATTTAAGATTAAAGATGCATTTTTTCTTATCTTTTGTTTTTGCTACTAGTCAATAATAAAAATATATTTTTGAGGCAATAATTATGAATGTAATTATTTTAAATGTTCAATGTGGATGTGTATATGCGTTTGCTATATTTTTAAACAGACCGCAAGTGTACGGAGTAAGTGTAGAAAGTGGCGAGCAAGGTCGTATTCCACAGAGACTAAATATTCGTATTGTATTGAGTACTAGATTATAATGTTCCCGGGTTTATCTTGATGATCGAAATGTGAATGGATGGTTAATGAAATAAAATAAAATGATGACAATAAAAGAAAATATCCGAATTAAGAAGAATTGTAAGAGTTTGAAATATAGATTCCAAGGTTAGGTTTCAGTTGATTACTAAGTTTAGTCGGGATTGGTTCCAAAAAGTTCTAAGTATGCTTCCAAAATGATAATCACAATAATATTCTAAAGTCTCTCTCGAGATGCATTAAACGTGGATTACACAACTTATAACAACGTCTCCGTCTATTATAAATTATTTAACTCCAAAAATGTTCATAAGATTTAAACATCATCATAGTTCATCACCGATTTCTCAATCTCGTAATTTACTACGTCAAATACTCGAAATCTATTAATGCCCTCTTCTCCCGAATTATGAGCAATTGAATTTAACATGTAAAAACATTGATCAAGTGTCTAAACGTGAATCAAAACCAAGTGTTTGATAAAGAAATCACACTAGATATATATAATCATCAATCCCTAAAAACCATAGCAAATCAACGTACTCCCATGCCCGGAATCTAATGAGTTTAGCCATATATGGTAATGAAAAAAAGATTAATAATCATCATGTTCATCATGTTCATGCTAAATAAAACAACAAAATAAATAAAAGATAGGAAGAAGATAAAACTCGGATGGTATCTAGATTGATCCCGGTTGAAGCCTTCAGATATTCTTGAAGTGTTCTTCAAGAATTCCCTTCAAATCTTCTTCTTTTGGATAAAAAGCTCTCAATCTTGTGTTTTTTCTCTCTCTAATCTCTCCAATCTTTAGAATCTATCTTAAGAACACCCAAAAGATCCTTTTTATAAAGCCACAATGCCATTTTTCTTGTTCAAATCTTGCAAAAATGTCAAAAAGTAATTTTTCTACCGAAAAGTGATACGACCCGTGTCATACTGTCCCGGAAAATACAAAAACTCTCTGGACAGCAGACCCGGCCGTGTCCTGTGACATGGCCCGTGTACAGTCTGGACTATGAAACCATGGTCTACAAGTCATATCTCCCTCAATACACCTCATAATTTAGCGTATGGTATACCGTTGCGAAGCTGATTTCATGAGGAATCCATACATATATAGAACACGTCCTGATTCGAAGTAATGAATCTGAAAATTAGAAAATACGACAGGTAGTGCTCCAATCTTTATCGTTTTAGGTCTCGTTCTCGCTCTTGATCGTCATAAACTCTAATATTGGCCATAAAAGTGCATATGTCACCACAATCTTCGTCTGGATACTCATCAGTGACAGTGTTGGTCCATTTTGACTCCATTTTCGGCTCGATCTCTCGTTTTCGCATTGCTTGATGTGTATTGGGGATTGAGACTTCGTTCTTACTTGATAATGTCCTTAAAATACCTATAAAATCAAATAAAATGTAACCCAAACGTAATCGAGTCCAACGAACACAATATGAGCGCAAACAACACAATTATACACATTTTAGGATCTTAAAATCCGGAAAAACCTTATAAAAATATGTGTAAAAATGAGTGTTATCAAAATCCCCCAAACTTAAACGTTGATCGTCCCGAGCAATGCATTTCAAAATAACCACTCTTAAGGAAACTCATCCCTCAACACACCTCAAAGGATGATTATGAAAATTCATCAATACGCCTCAAGTAAGAAATAAGTCGAGTTCTAAAAAGTATTCAAATCTCTCGGGTGCTTCCTTAACATCATAATCAATACTTGGAAAATATAAACCTCACCGGTCAAGTGTATTCCCTCACTCTCAAAGTGTATAATGGGATAAGTGACGCTCAAAACTCATTCAATGAAATAAGAATCTCCATAGGCTTGCCAATCGTATACATCTCTACTACTATTTGTGCATGCAAATTCGGTGAATCAAAAAGGACTTTATTGGTTGTAATGTAGGCTTTTTGGTCAGGGTAGGATAAATATAGCTTAAAGTGACTTGACTTGAGCAAATTAGAATATCATCTCAATAATCACTTCGCTCAATTAGAAGCTCAAAATTTTGTTTTCCTTGGAATTTGCTTCCTTCAATCCCTTGATTTTAATATAATTGCACTAAGCGCTTTTGAAAATGAGAATCACAACCTTATTCCTCCTTATTGCTCCATTTATTTTATTTCCTCCTTATCGCTCCAATAAATCTCGTTTCTTTTTTTCTTCTTTTTTGTGCCCACTCTTTATTTTTTTCTTTTCATGTGGTGGACAACATCATCATTATAATCACACCATTCTTCCTTCAAATTTATTTTGATGAATCATTGCAATTGAACCAACAATCTTCCCAATCGCCTCCACACATCTTTTCATTCTTTTGCCAATTTATTCTAATAAGCTCAAGTATAGGGACAAAAGTTTATAATGGAACGGAAAGCTCATAATGTGGCTAACAAGAAATAGGCTTTAAGCTCAATCGGGCTAACTAGGGAAATAAATTTTCGGGTTGGCCAAAAGGTTTGAAGGGTTGCTAATAAAAATCGCCTAAAATCACTTTCACTAATTTGCACATACGCTTGTAGTTTTGAATAAGATACCAAGGCAAGTTCTAGAGCTTAAAACATGAATGATACACTCGAAAATGAAGCTTGCATAAATAATGCACGAAGGCTCAAAAGCTCACGAGTTAGATTTGTTCATATTTCCAAGATATTAAACTATTTATTCAATTTCACACCCTTTTGATTATTCTACAATTTTTTACTCTTCAAATTATCCTCGATTTGCATATCAAAATAACAAAATAAATCCCGAGGTATCCAAGACAAGAGTTCATTATTTCGAGTTTCATCCAAGTACATGATACTCAAAACACACCAAGTTCAAAAACAACAATTCACACCAAAATCCAAGCAAATCTTCACACCAAAATTCGAAAAAAAAATAGAAACAAACAAACAATAAAATAAACAAACAAAACAAGGTGTTAAAGAAAACAAACAATATAAGTATATCTTGACCCAATATCTCCCCCCAAACTTGAATTAAAGAATATACACACGAAGGGGGTATAGTATTTAAACAATAACATATTGATTGAGCGGAGGGAAGTGGCCTTGTTGGACATGCCTCGTGTCATACCTGCTCAGATTTGTCAAAAATCGTCTGCCCACCTGACCCGACTGTGTCAAACGTCACGGCCCATGTCATATTTGCCCAGAAACTCAAAAACGTCTGTATGCCCGACCCGACCGTATCAAATGACACGGCCCGTGTCGTACTAGCCTGGAAAGTGCGCTTCTGGTCTATGGATCTTTTTCCTGCGAATTGGACACCTACAGTTGAACCGGTCAGTTCCTCATCAAGTAAAAATAAAAACAAAATGCAAAGAAGAACAAAATAAACTAACAAGAACCATTGGGTTGCCTCCCAATTAGCGCTAAGTTTAACGTCTTCAGCTGGATGCAAGTGTTGGGTTGCCTCTCAACCAGCGCTAAATTTAACGTCTTCAGCCAGACGCATGCTTCCTTCATCCCGGATCATTCTACGAGCTCTTAAAATCCGGTTTATGCGTAATTTTATCGGGAGGTTCTCCATTTATCAATCCATCAAATCGAGGGGTCATCGAAAATACAACATTTTGACTATGCATCCTAATCGTTAATTGTCGTCGATCCACATCAATTAAAGCTCGTGCAGTGGCTAAGAACGGACGTCCAAGTATTACTAGACTATCTTGCTTCCCATCATCATCAAGCACTATAAAATCAATGGGGAAGGCGAATTTTTCAATTTTTAAAATTACATCCTCCACAATTCCCTTTGGGTAAGCTAAAGATCGATCTATGAATTGTAAGCTCACTGGAGATGGTCTCAACTCTCCTAATCCAAGTGTCCTGAAAATAGACAAAGGCAATATATTGACACTTGAACCATGATCAACAAATACATTATTTAGTGAACAACCCGAAATAGAGAAAGGAACTTAAAAACTCCCTGGATCCTTAATCTTAGTGAGTAGGCGCTCCAATTTTTTTTTTCTTTGATGCCATGTCTTGCATGAAAACCTCAAATTTCTTCTTCTCCTCGATATGATCAATATCGGACCGATACTTCACCTCATTAATTATCAAATCAGCTTTATTAGACAACACGATTGCATCTTCGTTTTCATTCTCCGATTCCGGTAGCTCTTCATTCATGGTGCACAAAAAAATAGCATTGCATTGTGCTTTTGGATTTTCCTCGATGTTGCTTGGAAATTGGCCCTTTTGATGTTGGCTCTTCACAATCTTAGCGAATTGACCGATTTGCGTTTCTAAGTTTCTCATTTGATCTCCAACGGTGGTTGCTAATTGAGTCACATGATTTTCAATCCGATCAAGCTTTTCTTCATCTCGTGTAAACCGACTTTTTGTTTCCATCATAAAAGTAGCCAAAATATTCTCTAGATTATAATTTGGCTTGGACTCTTCGATTATTTCACCATTCGACACTTTAAATCCCGTCAGTGGTTGCAACACATTTCTCGAATTCCCATAGCTAAGATTCTCGTGATTCCTATTTGAAGGATGATAAAACCCCGAATGAGGATTATTTCGATAGTTATTGAAATTATGGTTATTGATGTAATGAGCTTCCTCCAACGGGTCCGGTGGTGGTGCGCTTCCTTTTGGAGTTATTTTTTCATTTGCACTCTTTGTCAGAACTCCCAAATGGTTGGTCAAAATCGACATTTGTGCAGTTAATGCATTTATGGGATTCGAACCTGAAACTTCATCCAATCTACGCACATTAGTTCTCTCAGTAGGCCATTGATATCTATTCATGGCCATCTCCTCAATCAATTCATATGCTTCTTCAGCACTTTTAGCTAGCAAAGCTCCTCCGGCCGAAGCATCAACAAGATTTCTCGTCTCTCCGGCCAATCCATTATAAAAGAAACACATTTGTTGGTCTTCCGGAAACCCATGACGAGGACATCATTTTAACAAATCTTTGAAGCGTTCCCACGCCTCATATAACATTTCTGAATCCATTTGCCGGAATTGCATGATTTCACTTTTCAATCTCATGGTCTTGTTGGGAGGAAAGAATTTGAATAGAAATTTTTCACCCAACTAGTCCCATGTACGTATGATCCCGGAAGTAAGGGTTCCAAGCCAACTACGAGCCTTCTCTCTCAAAGAGAACGGAAATAACTTCAATCTTATTGCGTCGCTTGACACCCCATTCATTTTTATGGTGTCACAAATTTTAATAAAGTGGAAGAAATGGGTGTGCGGATCCTCCGTGGCAAATCCACCAAACTGATTCTGTTGAACCATTGATATTAATGACGGCTTCAATTCAAAATTTAGGACGTTGATAGGAATATGAGAAATTCCCCCATAATTTTGGTCAAGCCTCGGCCGAAATCCGTCCCAAATCGATTAAATTCGAACTGCGGGCTGCTCAGTCCGCACGCCTCCAATGTTTGGATTGTGGGCTATTATATTATCATTGCCCGTGTTGGAAATCGCGTCTCCCATTCTTTCCATTTCGTCAGATAGATCTTTTTGTAATTTTCGTGTAGCAACATTTGTTCTTCGAGCAAATGCCTCTACTTCGGGAATAAATTTTTCCAAAAGTTCTCGAGAGGAGCAGGTGTTCATGTACGTCCTATAACACGGCCAATAACAATACGGAAGTAACGAAATAAAATAAAACAGAAAAATATATCTAAAGTAAGACCGGAAACATTTACCGTAATATCAATACTAACAAAAATAAATTAGTCCCCGGCAACGGCGCCAAAAATTTGTTCGTTATATTTTTAAACAATCCAAAAGTGTACAGAGTAAGTGTAGAAAGTGGCGAGAAAGGTCGTATTCCACAGAGACTAAATATTTGTATTGTATTGAGTACTAGATTATAATGTTCCTGGTTTTATCTAGACGATCAAAATGTGAATGGAGGGTTAATGAAATAAAATAAAATTATGACAATAAAAGAAAATATCCGAATTAAAAAGAATTGTAAGAGTTTGAAATATAGATTCCAAGGCTAGGTTTCAGTTGATTACTAAGTTTAGTCGGGATTGGTTCCAAAAAGTTTTAAGTATGCTTCCAAAATGATAATCACAATAATATTCTAAAATCTCTCTCGAGATGCATTAAAACGTGGATTACACAACCTATAACTGTAACACCCTCAAGATATTCGAGGTATATTACAGCGCCGTGAATCCCTATATGGGACCCACCAGGCTGAACAGCATCATACTCATCGACTCACAGAAACAACATAACACCACGTCATAAGGACGCAAAACAGAATAATCCACCCGGTTCACCCGGTCAACATAACATCATCATTCGACACAAACACGATAAACCACAATACAATCCAGACGAGTAAAAGTTCTTAAGTACTCGAGTACTTCTATTAGTTCAAACAAAACCACAAAATATGAAAAGGTAGAAGACACTAAGACATCACTCGTGCACAATCATCACGCTCGGCCATCATCCGCATACTGGTCCAGCGCATGTTCGTCTCGATGAACCTGACCTGAAATTCATAAAACGAATTTCCCCAAAACGGGTCCCCAGAGGGGTTAGCAATTACGCTAGTACAAGTAACCAGATGAACAACTTACATCTTACACATATAGTAAATGCATGCAATAAAGAAAACCGTTCGAAAGCACTCATTTCCGGAAATGCCAATATCAAAATCACATTTGTAAAATGCACCACAATTAACCGTCGATCCACGTCTCTGTGGACCCCTACCGAGACCCCGTCGGATCTAACCCGTAGTGGTTAAAAGCAAGCTCGTCGATCCACGTCTCTGTGGACCCCTACCGAGACCCCGTCGGATCTAACCCGTAGTGAGCGTACACACACACACCATTTCTCATACAATACTACTATGTCAAGATTGTAAGTTCATAAGGATACTTGCCTCGATTAAATAGACGATGACACGAACGAAATGGAGAATCAAGCACGACCGCGAGGAACCGACGAAAATGAACCTAACGATTTGAATAGCACAATCACAACCACTTCTAAACGATTATGGAAATGGAATACACCCGGAAACCCGCCTACGATTCATGTACAATCGAATAAAAATAACAACGAGGGCGGACCACAACCAAACCCTCTCGATTTCGCAAAGCTATGAAAATATACCATGAATCCGTAGGAAAACTAATGATATCAACAAGATTAATCATATTCATCATGAATCCACCAACAAAACGGAACGAATCGGAAGAAAATCCCAAAAACCCCCAAATTATCCAAAAGTAGGGTTCTAAGAGATTTACCGTGGATTAGGACGAAAGATTCGTGTTGATGTTGATATAATACTCCAAGAACTCAAGAAGGATGATGGATGAGATGATTGGAGGAAGAAATCGCCAAGAAAACGCCTCGGAATCGCCTTCGCCGCGGGGAGAGGAAGAAAAGAGGAATTATGATTATCTCGGTCAACTCCCTGGTTTATATAGCCAGGGAGTGTTAGCGCACGCTAAAACCTCAAGGTTAGCGTGCGCTAACGGGATAAGATTCCAAACCCTACCGTTAGCGTCCCGATCCGGTAGCTGTAATTAGCCGTTAGCGTGCGCTACTCGATACGTAGCGCGCTAATAACTTCTCGGTAGCGTGCGCTATCGACCAATAGCGTCGCTACACGGACATCGATCGAGTCCAGTGACAAACTGTCGAGAACCCACGATCCGTTAGCGTGCGCTACCATACAAGCGTATCCTGCGCTAACAAGCACATGATCGAGTTCGGTAGTAAAGCTGTCGATCTTTGGCCGATCACGGTAGCGCTCTTGAACAACTTAACGTGCGCTAGTCTCCCGACATTAGCGTGCGCTAGACAAGATAGCGTGCGCTAATCCGATAGTCCAGGCACAGGAGTTGAGCGCCACCCCGGTGGTTCACTCGCTAGCGCGCGCTACGAAGTAAACGTAGCGTGCGCTACAAAGAGACTTCTAGCGCGCGCTATGCAGAAAATTAGCGTGCGCTAGGTACAGAACATAAACGGTCCACCACACCAGAATACGAACGAAACATCAAACGGAACACCTCAAAACGCATCATAGTATAGAATAGATCAACGGCAACCCCGAAACGGCGGTTCCGCACATCAATTACGAGAATCAGATCAAAAGATGACGGAAAAGTTACACTGAAGGATACACGAGGGTCACTACAATCGAGAATTACACCGGAAATACAATTACAAGGGAAAGAAAAAAAAATGCGGATATTACAATAACAACGTCTCCGTCTATTATAAATTATTTCACTCCAAAAATGTTCATAATATTTAAACATCATCATAGTTCATCACCGATTTCTCAATCTCGTAATTTACTACGTCAAATACTCGAAATCTATTAATGCACTCTTCTCTCGAATTATGAGCAATTAAGTTTAACATGTAAAAACATTGATCAAGTATCTAAACGTGAATCAAAACCAAGTATTTGATAAAGAAATCACACTAGATATATATAATCACCAATCTCTCAAAACCATAGCAAATCAACGTACTCCCATGCCCGGAATCTAATGAGTTTAGCCGGACATGGTAATGAAAGAAAGATTAATAATCATCATGTTCATGCTAAATAAAACAACAAAATAAATAAAATATAGGAAGAAGATAAAACTCGGATGGTATCTTGATTGATCCCGGTTGAAGCCTTCAAATATTCTTGAAGTGTTCTTCAAGAATTCCCTTCAAATCTACTTCTTTTTGAATGAAAAGCTCTCAATCTTGTGTTTTTTCTCTCTCTAATCTCTCCATTCTTTAGAATATATCTTAAGTCGAGCCAAAAGATCCTTTTTATAAAGCCACAATGCCATTTTTCTTGTTCAAATCTTGCAAAAATGTCAAAAAGTAATTTTTCCACCAAAAAGTGACACGGCCCGTGTCAGACTGTCCCAGAAAATGCAAAAACTCTCTGGACAGCAGACCCGGCCGTGTCTTGTGACACGGCCCGTGTACGGTCTGGACTGTGAAGCCATGGTCTAGAAGTCATATCTCCCTCAATACACCTCAGAATTTAGCGTATGATATACTGTTGCGAAGCTGATTTCATGAGGAATCCATACATATATAGAACATGTCCTGATTCGAAGTAATGAATCTGGAAATTAGAAAATACGACAGGTAGTGCTCCAATCTTTATCGTTTTAGGCCTCATTCTCGCTCTTGATCGTCATAAACAACAATATTGGCCATAAAAATGTATATTTCTCCACAATTTTCGCCCGGATACTCATCAGTGACACGGCCCGTGTCAAATGACATGGCCGAGTCCGTGTTGGTCCGTTTTGACTCTATTTTCGGCTCGATCTCTCGTTTCCGCATTGCTTGATGTGTATTGGGGATTGAGACTTAGTTCTTACTTGATAATGTCTTTAAAATACCTATAAAATCAAATAAAATGTACCCAAGTGTGATCAAGTCCAACAAACACAATATGAGCACAAACAACACAAATGTACACATTTTAGGATATTAAAATCCGGAAAAACCTTATAAAAATATGTGTAAAAATGAGTGTTATCAAAATCCTCCAAACTTAAACGTTGATCGTCCCGAGCAATGTATTTCAAAATAACCACTCTTAAGGAAACTTATCCCTCAACACACCTCAAAGGATGATTATGAAAATTCATCAATACGCCTCAAGTAATAAATAAGTCGAGTTCTAAAAAGTATTCAAATCTCTCGGGTGCTTCCTTAACATCATAATCAATACTTGGAAAATATAAACCTCACCGGTCAAGTGTATTCCCTCACTCTCAAAGTGTATAATGGGATAAGTGACGCTCAAAACTCATTCAATGAAATAAGAATTTCCATAGGATTGCCAATCGTCTACATCTCTACTACTATTTGTGCATGCAAATTTGGTGAATCAAAAAGGACTTTATTGATTGTAACGTAGGCTTTTTAGTCAGGGTAGGGTAAGTATGGCTTAAAGTGACTTGACTTGAGCAAATTAGAACATCATCTCAATAATCACTTCGCTCAAATTAAAGCTCAAAATTTTGTTTTCCTTGGAATTTGCTTCCTTCAACCCCTTGATTTTAATATAATCGCATTAAGCGCTTTTAAAAATGAGAATCACAACCTTATTCCTCCTTATTGCTCCATTTATTTTATTTCCTCCTTATCACTCCAATAAATCTTGTTTCTTTTTTTCTTCTTTTTTTGTGCCCACTCTTTTTTTTTTTTTCATGTGGTGGACAACATCATCATTATAATCACACCATTCTTCCTTCAAATTTATTTTGATGGATCGTAGCAATTGAACCAACAATCTTCCCAATCGCCTCCACACATCTTTTCATTCTTTTGCCAATTTGTTCTAATAAGCTCAAGATAGGGACAAAAGTTTATAATGGAATGGAAAGCTCATAATGTGGCTAACAAGAATAGGCTTTAAGCTCAATCGGGCTAACTAGGGAAATAAATTTTTGGGTTGGCCAAAAGGTTTGAAGAGTTGCTAATAAAAATCGCCTAAAATCACTTTCACTAATTTGCACACGCGCTTGTATATTTGAATAAGATACCAAGGCAAGTTCTAGAGTTTTAAAACATGTATGATACACTCGATAATGAAACTTGCATAAATAATGCACGAAGGCTCAAAATCTCACAAGTTAGATTTGTTCATATTTCCAAGATATTAATCTATTTATTCAATTTCACACCCTTTTGATTATTCTAGGATTTTTTACTCTTCAAATTATCCTCGATTTGCATATCAAAATAACAAAATAAATCCCGAGTTATCCAAGACAAGAGCTCATTCTTTCAAGTTTCATCCAAGTACATGATACTCAAAACACACCAAGCTCAAAAACAACAATTCACACCAAAATCCAAGCAAATCTTCACACCAAAATTCGAAAAAAAAAATAGAAACGAACAAACAATAAAATAAACAAACAAAACAAGGTGTTAAAGAAAACGAACAATATAAGTATATCTTGACCCAATAAATCCCCTCAAACTTGAATTAAAAAATGCACATACGAAGGGGGTATAGTATTTAAACAATAAAAACTTTAGGTGAAGAAATACTTACAACTGGTCATATTGATTGGGCAGAGGGAAGTGGCCTTGTTGGACATGTCTCGTGTCATACCTGCTCAGATTTGTCAAAAATCGTCTGCCCACCTGACCCGACTGTGTCAAACGACACGGACCGTGTCATATTTGCCCAGAAACTCAAAAAAACATCTGCATGCCCGACCCGATCGTGTCGTACTAGCCTGGAAAGTGCGCTTCTGGTCTCCGAATCTTTTTCCTGCGAATTGGACACCTACAGTTGAACCAGTCAGTTCCTCATCAAGTAAAAATAAAAATAAAATGCAAAGAAGAACAAAATAAACTAACAAGAACCATTGGATTGCCTCCCAATTAGCGCTAAGTTTAACGTCTTCAGCCGGACGCAAGTGTTGGGTTGCCTCCCAACCAGCGCTAAATTTAACGTCTTCAGCCAGATGCATGTTTCCTTCATCTCGGATCATTCTGCGAGCTCTTACAATCCAGTTTATGCATAATTTTATCGGGAGGTTCTCCATTTGTCAATCCATCAAATCGAGGGGTCATCGAAAATACAACATTTTGACTATGCGACCTAATCGTTAATTCTCCTCGATCCACATCAATTAAAGCTCATGCAGTGGCTAAGAACGGACGTCCAAGTATTACTAGACCATCTTGCTTCCCATCATCATCAAGCACTATAAAATCAACGGGGAAGGCGAACTTATCAATTTTTAAAATTACATCCTCCACAATTCCCTTTGGGTAAGCTAAAGATCGATCTATGAATTGTAAGCTCACTGGAGATGGTCTCAACTCTCCTAATCCAAGTGTCCTGAAAATAGACAAAGGCAACATATTGACACTTGAACCATGATCAACAAATACATTATTTAATGAACAACCCGAAATAGAGCATGAAATTGAAAAACTCCTTGGATCCTTAAGCTTAGTCGGTAGGCGCTCCAATTCTTTTTTGTTTGACGCCATGTCTTGCATGAAAACCTCAAATTTCTTCTTCTCCTCGATATGCTCAATATCGGACCGATTCTTCACCTCATTAATTATCAAATCAGCTTTATTAGACAACATGGTTACATCTTCGTTTTCATTCTCCGATTCCGGTAGCTCTTTATTCATGGTGCACGAAAAAATAGCATTGCATTGTGCTTTTGGATTTTCCTTGATGTTGCTTGGAAATTGGCCCTTTTGATGTTGGTTCCCCATAATCTTAGCCAATTGACCGATTTGCGTTTCTAAGTTTCTCATTTGAGCTCCAACGGTGGTTGCTAATTGAGTCACATGATTTTAAATCCGATCAAGCTTTTCTCCATCTCGAGTAAACTGACTTTTTGTCTCTATCATAAAAGTAGCCAGAATATTCTCTAGATTAGAATTTGGCTTGGACTCTTCGATTATTTCACCATTCGACACTTTAAATCCCGTCGGTGATTGCAACACATTTCTCGAATTCCCATAGCTAAGATTCTCGTGATTCCTATTTGAAGGATGATAAAACCCCGGATGAGGATTATTTCGATAGTTATTGAAATTATGGTTATTGATGTAATGAGCTTCATCCAACGGGTCCGGTGGTGGTGCACTTCCTTTTGGAGTTATTTTTTCATTTGCACTCTTCGTCAGAACTCCCAAATGGTTGGTCAAAATCGACATTTGTGCAGTTAAAGCCTGTATGGGGTCCGAATCTGAAACTTCAGCCACTCTACGCACATTAGTTCTCTCAGTAGGACATTGATAGCTATTCATGGCCATCTCCTCAATCAATTCATATGCTTCTTCAGCACTTTTAGCTAGCAAAGCTCCTCCGGCCGAAGCGTCAACAAGATTTCTTGTCTCTCCGGCCAATCCATTATAAAAGAAACACATTTGTTGGTCTTCCGGAAACCCATGACGAGGATATCATCTTAACAAATCTTTGAAGCGTTCCCACACCTCATATAACATTTCTGAATCCATTTTCCGGAATTGAATGATTTCACTTTTCAATCTCATGGTCGTGTTGGGAGGGAAGAATTTGAATAGAAAATTTTCACCCAACTCGTCCCATGTACCTATGCTCCCGGAAGCAAGGGTTCCAAGCCAACTATGAGCCTTCTCTCTCAAAGAGAACGGAAATAACTTCAATATTATTGCGTCGCTTGACACCCCATTCATTTTTATGGTGTCAAAAATTTGAATAAAGTGGAATAAATGGGCGTGCGGATCCTCCATGGCAAATCTACCAAACTGATTCTGTTGAACCATCGATACTAATGACGGCTTCAATTCAAAATTTAGGACGTTGATAGGAATATGAGAAATTCCCCTATAATTTTGGTCAAGCCTCGGCCGAAATCCATCCCGAATCGATTGAATTCGAATTGCGGGCTGCTCAGCCCGTATGCCTCCATTGTTTGGATTGTGGGCTATTATATTATCATTGCCCGTGTTGGCAATCGCGTCTAGGGGTGTACAATTCGGTTTTATATTCAAACCGGTTCGGGTTTTAAAACCGAACCGGTTTTTGGTCGTATTCTGGGAACCGGTTTTTTGACCAAACCGGTTCGAGTCGGGTTGGGTTGGGGACTGTAAAAACTCGACCCTATACTAACCGGTTTGGGTCGGTTTGTGACCGGTTCGGGTAGGAAAAACCGGTTATAACCGGTTTTTAAAAAAAAAATAAAAAAATAATATATTCTTATTAAATAAACCCATTATACATTAAATATAAACTTTTATTAAAGAAACTCATTACAACATCAACTATTATTCAAACATTTAGAATTTAAAACATAAACTTTTATTAAATAAACTCATTACAACATCAACTATTATTCAAACATTTAGAATTTAAAACATAAACTTTTATTAAGTAAACTCATTACAACATCAATTTTTATTCAAACATTTAGAATTTAAAACATAAACTTTTATTAAATAAACTCATTACAACATCAAATTTTATTCAAACATTTAGAATTTATAACATAAACTTTTATTCATCGAGAGTGATATCTTCTTCGGAGCTAGCCTCGCGCGAAGCTTCATCGAGAGCAATTTCTTCATCGGAGAGTGAGATTGCAAAACCTTCTTCCACCTCGATATCGTGTATTTCTTGTTCAATGTCTAGTTCTCCTTCAAGACTTTGAGTGTGTTGTATACGCTCGGATGCGTCCAAGTGATCCTTCAAGTAAATACACATCTCCAATGATGCCGGTGTGAGTCTTGTTCTTCGTATAGATAATACCCTGCCACTAAGAGAAAAAGTAGATTCCGAAGCTACCGTAGAAGCTTGGACGGTTAGTAAATCTCGGGCCATAGCGGTTAGAACGGGAAATTGAGTTTCCCTTCCTTTCCACCAAGCCAAAATATCAAAATTTGCGAATTAATGGGGTCCCATAGTCGATAAAAAATCGGTTCTAATATATCTCCCATATTCGCTAGTCGATGATTGGTCACCTTCACCCCTAGCCCGTTTAGTGTTTTCTTCTCTTAAACTATTATATAAGTTAAGCATGGGATCCGCGCTAGTAGAAGTAGAAAATGATGATGAAAACGAACTTGAAGAATCATTTCTTGAACCATACTTTTTAAAATAAACCCCGAATAAATCTTTGAAATTTTTGTTAAAAATGGCTTTTGCATCTCTTGAATAGAAAACGTTTTCGTTATGCAACTCTAAATCAATTGAGATTTTGTCGATAAGTAGTTCCACCCCGCTAATATTCATACATGGGTTCAAGGCGGCGGAACAAGTAATTACCGGTGGCATTTCTTTAAAAAAATTTCTTAGTTTTTCTTTCATGGGCGAAACCATTTTTTCATATAAATCACCACTTAATTCGTAGTCGCTTAATATTGAACACATTAAATAAATTTAATTAAGTACCAAATGACTCGTGGGATAATAAACACCCGATAATAAAGTTGTTGCATTTTTAAAAACTTTGAGCAATTTGCTTATTTTTCTAACTATATCTCATTGTTCCGACGTAAATGGTGTAACCCTACTCGTCCTATTCGCAAGTTCATCATGAAAAAGTTGTAAAGTATCACGTTGGCGTAAATCACAACAAAACATTTTAAAAGTCGAATTCCATCTTGTAGGAACGTCCCAATTAGGGGTTAAAAAAATAGAATTCGTGTCCTTACACAATTTCATATATTGTTTATATCTAGCTTTACTTGAACAAAATATATCTTGTAACATTTTTCTAAAAGCGTCTTTTACCAAACTTATTTCGGGTACCGCTAACCCGTCTTGAACAACCAAGTTTATAATGTGTGCAACACATCGACTATGATAAAAAATACCCTTCGAAGGCGGTTTATATGTTAATATTAATTTTTTTACCGCATTTGTATTATTAGACACGTTATCAAATGAGATCGAAAAAACTTTTTCTTGTAAGTTAAAGTTATTTATTACATTTTGTAACATATGAAATAAATTTGACCCGTGTGAAGGTACTCAAAATTTTCAAAAGCAATCGTACGCTTCATCATTAGCCATGTATCGGGATCAATCCAATGTGAGGTAACACAAAGGTATGAACCGGGCAAACCATGAGGTGCCGACCAAACATCGGTTGTTAAGTTTACATTTGTATTTAAGTTTGCAAAACCGTTTACTAGTTCTATTTTAGCCTTTTTCCATAATTTAATACAATCACGTCTAAGAGTAGCACGACTTACTTGTTTATATCGCGGTTGAAGAGTATTTTGAATCACCTTAGTCAATCGAGGGTTATCGAAGTGGTTGAACGGCAAACCTTCTTGAATCACGTAGCTTGCAAATTGTTGTCGGCACCACTCCGCCTCGTATGCAAAAAGACCCCCTCTCGTGACATAGATGCTTGACCGGCTTCCGGAACGGATTTGAGTACTTCGCAATAGTTGTCGGTATGCATCTTCAACATCGTGTTGGATTCATGTTTCAAAAACTTACCGCAATGTTTACAATGAGCCTTAAGTTGCCCATTCGACAATTTCACGAGGTTGAAATTACACCAAATTTTTGGGTTTCGGGTTGTTTCTATAACTTCAATAATCTCGGGTGCATTCGTGGAAGCGGAAGAAGATTGAGTTGCCATTTGAATTGAGAGAAACGAGAATTTTGTAATTTTTTTAGTATTTGAAGAGTGTTTGAGTATTGTGACTAAACCAAAACTCAAATAGGGTATTTATAGTTGATTAGGGATGGCAAAATGGCAAAAAAAAGGCAAAAAATGGTCAGATTTTTGAATGCAACGTCTAGCTAACAGACACCTACAAAAACCGGTTTCAAACCGGTTTTTTCAACCCGATTTCCGAAACCGGTTCCCCTAAAAACTGACCCAGACCGGTTTCTAACGGGAAAATGTAAAACCGGGTAGAAACCGCCGGTTTTGAGGCAACCCGAACCGGTTTTGGTCAAAAACCGGTTTTGACCGGTTTCGGTTTCAGTTTTTTTTTTCGGTTTCAGTTTCGGTTTCGGTTTTTTTGCCCACCTCTAATCGCGTCTCCCATTCTTTCCATTTCGTCAGATAGATCTCTTTATAATTTCCGTGTAGCAACACTTGTTCTTCGAGCAAATGCCTCTACTTCGGAAATAAAGTTTTCCAAAGGTTCTCGAGAGGAGCGGGTGTTCATGTACGTCCTACAACACGGCCAATAACGATACGGAAGTAACAAAATAAAATAAAACAGAAAAATATGTCTAAAGTAAGACCGGAAACACTTACCGTAATATCAATACTAACAAAAATAAATTAGTCCCCGGCAACGGCGCCAAAAACTTGTTCGCTATATTTTTAAACAATCCGCAAGTGTACGGAGTAAGTGTAGAAAGTGGCGAGCAAGGTCGTATTCCACAGAGACTAAATATTCGTATTGTATTGAGTACTAGATTATAATGTTTCCGGTTTTATCTAAACGATCGAAATGTGAATGGAGGGTTAATGAAATAAAATAAAATAATGACAATAAAAGAAATCCGAATTAAGAAGAATTGTAAGAGTTTGAAATATAGATTCCAAGGTTAGGTTTCAGTTGATTACTAAGTTTAGTCAGGATTGGTTCCAAAAAATTCTAAGTATGCTTCCAAAATGATAATCACAATAATATTCCAAAGTCTCTCTCGAGATGCATTAAAACGTGGATTACACAACCTATAACAACGTCTCCGTCTATTATAAATTATTTCACTCCAAAAATGTTCATAATATTTAAACATCATCATAGTTCATCACCGATTTCTCAATCTCGTAATTTACTACGTCAAATACTCGAAACCTATTAATGTCCTCTTCTCTCGAATTATGAGCAATTAAGTTTAACATGTAAAAACATTGATCAAGTGTCTAAACGTGAATCAAAACCAAGTATTTGATAAAGAAATCACACTAGATATATATAATCATCAATCCCTCAAAACCATAGTAAATCAACGTACTCCCATGCCCGGAATCTAATGAGTTTAGCCGGACATGGTAATGAAAGAAAGATTAATAATCATCATGTTCATGCTAAATAAAACAACAAAATAAATAAAAGATAGGAAGAAGATAAAACTCGGATGGTGTCTTGATTGATCCCGGTTGAAGCCTTCAAATGTTCTTGAAGTGTTATTCAAGAATTTCCTTAAAATCTCCTTCTTTTTAGATGAAAAACTCTCAATCTTGTATTTTTTTTCTCTCTAATGTCTCCAATCTTCAGAATCTATCTTAAGTCCAGCCAAAAGATCCTTTTTATAAAGCCACAATGCCATTTTTCTTGTTCAAATCTTGCAAAAATGTCAAAAAGTAATTTTTCCACCGAGAAATGATACGGACTATGTCACTGACATGGCCCGTGTTATACTGTCCCAGAAAATGCAAAAACTCTATGGACAGCAGACCCGGCCGTGGCCTATGTACGGTCTGGACTGTGAAGCCGTGGTATAGAAGCCATATCTCCCCGAATACACCTCAGAATTTAGTGTATGATATACCGTTGTGAAGCTGATTTCATGAGGAATCCATACATATATAGAACACATCCTGGTTCGAAGTAATAAATCTGGAAATTAGAAAATACGACAGGTAGTGCTTCGATCTTTATCGTTTTAGGCCTCGTTCTCGCTCTTAATCGTCATAAACTCCAATATTGGCCATAAAAACGTATATTTCACCACAATCTTCATCCGGATACTCATCAGTGACACGGCCCATGTCAAATGACACGTTCGAGTCCGTATTGACTTTATTTTCGGCTCGATCTCTCGTTTCCGCATTGCTTGATGTGTCTTGGGGATTAAGACTTTGTTCTTGCTTGATAATGTCCTTAAAACACCTATAAAATCAAATAAAATGTACCCAAGCGTGATCGAGTCCAACAAACACAATATGAGCACGAACGACACAATTCTACATATTTTAGGATCTTAAAATCCGGAAAAACCTTATAAAAATATGTGTAAAAATGAGTGTTATCAATATAGAAGTGGTTGGCTTTATAATTCAAATTTTTAAGAGGATATATATTTTCATGTTGTTAGCAGGTTTTAGGACTTGGTAATACACACTGTTATGGAATTAGTAATTTCAGGCTATTCAGGCGTTCAGGGCCTCAGCCTTCAGCAGCTGAACTTCAGCTTACTAGAATTCAAGTTCGGTTCGGATTCCGGGTTTCAGATTTTGGGTTTTCGGTTCGGTCCGGGTACGCAGCCGGTTTTTATCGGGTCGGTCCCGATTCCGAAAATGGATATGGCATTCTTATCGGTCCGGTCTGGATGCATCCGACAAGTTATCGAACCGGTCCCGATTTTGTTGAAACCCGGTCCGATCTGATCCAATAACATCACTAAATTTGACAAGTTAGATTCATTTGCTCTTGTGTGTGATGCAATTTAAGTTATTTATGCCACTCATTGATAACATGTTTTCTCCAACATAAATTATTCTCCATTAATCAGAATATATCATGATAAATAGGGGTGTAAAATACCAAACGAACCAAACGTATGCATATTAAAACTTATTTGAAATTTTATCAAGCTCTAAGTATTAAGTTTGAGTTTGATTTAATTAGTAATCGAGCCAAGCTTGAACGAGTTTTATGGCGCCAAATGAGATTTTTTTATATGCATTTTATAATCTTTATTCAAATCGAGTCGAGTTCGAGCCGAGCTTTATATTTTATCAATAACAAATTGTGTTCAAGCTTGGTTCATTATATTAACTAACCGAGCTCAAACAAATTTTTTACTAGTCGAACTTGAATTATGCATCGAGTGGTTTGATTTAATGTTCAGCCCCAATGATAAAGATATAGTTACGACCAGCTTCAGACCCATATTAGCATGTTTATCAATGTCTAAATGGCGTGACTGTAACAAATTTTCTTAATATGTAATCCAATTAATATTCCAAATCCTTCTCTTTAATTTGAACATAGGCTGCCGTAACCAATAATCCTAGCTAATGGCCAAACCAATCTCAACCATTAACATGCATTTTGAAAAATGACGTTTATCTTCTCAAATACTAAGTTATTTTATATTCATAAGTCTAAATTTGTGTGGGCAATACATGCAAGCCAACAAGTTAGGACATTGGAGTTGTCCTAACGAAATTCCCTAATATTATAGTTGGTATATCCCACAAGATGATACACATTGTAAGATATGTAGTAATATTGATTACGGATATAATCATATTTGGTGTAGAATATAATCACAACTAATATAATTTAATTACTGTAAAAATATGATGTAGTAATATAATCACAACTAGTGTATAATAATCACAGTTGATATATCATGTATGGTATCATATTGCACGGTATAATTTTCCCTAATGCTATGTCAACGATGTAGATAAATCAATACATTCAGGGCTACATGTAAGATGGGAGGAATGGGATGGAAGGACCACTCATGCATAGGGCTGTGAACGAACGTAAACGTTCGATTCGATTCAGTATATTCGCCTCGAAATAGTTCGGTTCGATATTCGATTCGGTGATCAACGAGCCGAGCCGAACGTTTATTTTTGTTATTTGGTGAATCGAGCCGAATAGCTCCAACATGTTCGGCTTGGCTGTCTTGTTTTTCTTGGGAAAATTATATATATAAATTAATGTATTATACATATTTATATTAATTATATACACTAATCCAGAACTTCAGATCCACTAAGCTCAAGCCATTTCATGATTTATAAGAAAAATGAATAATATTCTAGATTTTGTCTAACACGAGCCGAACATGTTTGAACTGTTCGAAAAAATTCGAATCGAATCGAATCGAACGTTAATGCTAAAAAACTCCTTCAAACTCGAGCCGAATAACAATAATAAAAGCTCGGCCCTTTCGAGCCGAATCGAACCTAAGATTCGAATAAGTTCGAGCCGAACCGAACTCAGTGAAGGTTCGGTACCATTCTGCTCGTTTATAGCCTTATTCATGCATAATAATTACACCAACGAAAATAATTTTTGGAAATTTTAAGTTATTTAAAAGAAACCTTCTCATTTAGGTTTTCTCTTACGTGAGCCCTAACATGAACATGGAATTCCATAGAGTGCAAGAGATTTTTCCAAGACCAGTCGTGGAAATTTAGTGTCTTTCTTTTGGGGTCGGGACGACTGGTCGGTGATGAAAAGACGGAGTCACTGGCCATTGCCAATGTGCCGTCCTGGGTGCAATTCATGGTCTTTAGTTTTGGCACATGTCTTGAGTCTGTGGATCGTGTGATGGATCAGAAAATTGGTTGGATGTTAAGTGGGGTAAATATCTACGTGTACGAGTAGTGGTTGATGTTTACAAATAATTTAGTTGTACCAAAAGGCGAAATTCCTCGCCCTCATAGCTCCCACCCCCGGCCCGACAGGGATTGGTGGAGGAATTAAATTATGGTGACTCAACGGCCCACTAGGTGGGAGGAACAGTGTCGGGTGCCCACAAGGAGCTATCCCCACATTGGGGGGATAAAACTCCCACACTGCGGCTGCCAAGACTCGAACATGCGTCCTTGTAGCAATCTGTCACCCAGGAACTAGTTGAGCTGCCTACGCGGACTTTACAAATAATTTACTATCTTCAAGTAGGGGTGGCATTTCGGAACCGAAAATCTAAAACCAAACCGAAAAAACCCGAAAAAATAACCGAAAAACCGAAACCGAAGAAGACCGAACCGAAAAACAAAAAAACAGAACCGAACCGAACTAATTTGGTTCGGTTCTCGGTTCGGGGTAGAGCGGAACCGAACCGGACCGAAATGGACCGAAGTCAAATTTCAACATACTAAAATGACCTTGTTTTTGTGATTTTGGTGTGTTTCGAATTTTAGTATAATTCGTTTTCATTTTGTAAGACCCTCATGGGTCCAAGAAGGACCGATAATATGCTCATGAATTTGTGATTCAATTAATTTAGGTTGAGAGAATGAAATTTCTGTGGTTTACGATTGTTATATATTTTGAGATATTTGGAAATTCTATGCAACTCTACCTTTATCTTGACCATATATATATATATATATAATTCTTGTTGAGCATTGTTATATATAACTTATTCTATTGCATATAATATTTGAATTTATATTGTGAAGAACCGAAAAAACATCAAATCAAATCGAAATCGAACCGAATATTTATAAAACTGAACTTAATCGAACCGAACTTCAAAAAGAACCGAACCAAACCGAAACCGAATATTTGGTTCGACTCTCGGTTTCGGTCAAAAACCGATCCGAATGGAACCGAGTCCACCTCCAAGTGTACAAAATTTGTAGGTGGAGATATATAGACCAATTTAATGATTATATTAAATAGTAGACCGTAATCTCGACTTTATTTTGAGAATCAAAATTGGGATTGAATTTTAAGACCAAATTAATTCGAAAAGTTGAAATTAGAAATAAAATAAAATACTCAAGATAGAAATCAAAACAATAAAATATTACCTTACGTACGTCACACAGAAACTGAAAGTCCACATTACTAAAATCATTATAGGACCCCGAGTACCTATTTTACTTAGATCCGGTAATTTACTATACGATACGAAAATACGATATGAAAACAACCCGAAAATTTAGTGTTTGTATTTGTATTTTGAGTACAAGACACGAAAATACACAAACACAAAAGTACACGATCAAAATTTAGTGTCGGTTTTGTGTTTATCCTTTGGGTACACGACTCGACACGAGGAACACGAAATATATATATATATATATATATATATATATATATATATAATATTTTATAACATAATTTAAATTTTTATACTTAATTTTATAAAAACATACATTTTGTGAATTCTGTTTGTACTAAATTTTAAAATGAAAAAATATAATTTGAACTTTCATAAATTTCGTTTAAATATTCGTGTTTTTGTTGCCATTCATTTCGTTCTAAAACCTGTAAAAATAATATAAAAATATTAAAAATTTTATTTTTATAATATTTTAATATTTATTTTATATTATGTGTCTGACACGAAAACACGACACAAAACGACACGAACTTGTGCGGTACACGACACGACACGAAATGAATTCATTTCATGTCGTGTATGGGTTTGGACTTTTGGTACACGAAATACGAAAATACACG
The DNA here is from genome assembly GCA_033398695.1 of Orobanche coerulescens. Taxonomy (NCBI): domain Eukaryota; kingdom Viridiplantae; phylum Streptophyta; class Magnoliopsida; order Lamiales; family Orobanchaceae; genus Orobanche; species Orobanche coerulescens. The sequence continues at coordinate 31,505,777 of CM065813.1, forward strand.
ACACGAAAGTACACAATATGGAAGTACACGACACGAACGATTTGCTAGATGGTACTAATAACCGTGGGTATAAGAAAATACTGGAATTGTATTGTCTGAAACATGAGCAAACATGAGGATATTTATGGGGCTGGTTATTTGTGACTTAATCAGTTAATGGGTAAAATGTCTTATTCGCTCAGACGTTTGGAGGTGTTTACTTGTGGCTTAATGGCTTATTCACACAGACAAAAATGACTTATTCATTAAGCATGAAAATGGGTGTTGTCCTAATTAAGACAAAAAAATGACTCTCCTACCCCTAATTGAAAACCACTCATTTATATATAAATGAATGTAATATATATTATTTATATATAAATAATATACATTGTTAATTTATATATAATGTTTGTTACTATATATTATTGTATAAATAAACTTTTGTATCTACAAAATATCATATATATATATATATTATGAATATATAGGTAAATATTATATATTACTTATATATTAACATTTATTAATATGTATAATATTTATTATATATGTTCTTATCTATTTAAAATATATTTCTATATATAAATATATATTGCATATTATATGTAGTATTTATATATGTATTAAATATTTTATATATTACTTACATACAAAATTGAATATATAATATTTTGTTTCAATTTAAATAATATATATAGAAGATAAGTTAAATTTGATTTTTCAATTATGTTTAAATTTATCTACTTTGTGTTTGAATTTGACTACTTTGTGTTTGAACTTGACTTCTTTGTGTTTGAAATTGGATTTCTCAGCGCTTTATGAATCTATGTTTTGATTTTTGGATTATACCATTTATATTGCTTAAAAAATAAAAACAATTTATAAAACAGGTTATAATTCATATTCAGGGGTAAATCGGTCATTTCTGTTATTCAGACAGTTTATTCAGATGAAAAAGTAAACAACAGCATCAATTTACCCAGACAGACACATTTACCCAGACAAAAAATTTACTCAGACAGACAAATTTGGTAAACAACCCCTATGTTAGGGGTGGCATTTCGGAACCGAAAATCAAAAACATAACCGAAAAAACCCGAAAAAAGAACCGAAAAACCAAAACCGAAGAAGACCGAACCGAAAAACAAAAAAAAAAAACAGAACCGAACCGAACTAATTTGGTTTGGTTCTCGGTTCGGGGTCGGGCGGAACTGAACCGGACCGAAGTCAAATTTCAACATACTAAAATTACCTTGTTTTTGTGATTTTGGCGTGTTTCGAAATTTAGTATAATTCGTTTTCCTTTTGTAAGACCCTCATGGGTCCAAGGAGGACCGATAATATTGCTCATGTAATTTGTGATTCAATTAATTTAGGTTGAGAGAATGAGCTATTATGATTTACGATTATTGTATGTTTTGAGATATTTGTAAATTGCTACGCAACTCTAGCTTTTATCTTGAACATATATATAACTCTTGTTGGCTTGTTGTTATATATAACTTATTCTATTGCATATAATATTTGAATTTATATTGTGAAGAACCGAAAAACATCAAACCAAATCGAAACCGAACTGAATGTTTATAAAATCGAACTTAACCCAACCGAACTTCAAAATCGAACCAAACCGAAACCGAATATTTGGTTCGATTCTCGGTTTCGATTAAAAACCGAACCGAATGGAACCGAGTCCACCCCTACCCTATGTGCAATGGGGCTCCAGCATAGGGTCTGCGGCGTGCTGTGCTACAGCCCGCCCCGAATTTATAAAATACTCGTTCCTGTTTTAAATATATATTATTTTAATTTTGTACACACAAATTTAATTAGTTATTACTAAAATTTATTCTTAATAAATAATAAATTTATAATTAATGAAGAGAGAAAAGATAATAAGAGGCAATAATGAAATTAAGAGAAGAAAAAAGTCTAAAGGGATATTTATTTTAAAAAAATTTAAAAAATCTAAAATGACACCTATTGAGAAAGTAAAAAAGAAACGATATAGCACATGTCGGATTCAAAAAGGAAAACATTAAAATAGCCCATCCCAAAATCTCAAAATTTAGCCCACCTCTTTAGTGGACAAATTACACTATCTAATATATTTTATAAAAATATTATAAAATTCTAATAAATTAATTATAAAAATCACGATTTGAGTTAGTATTCAAACGTAATATATAAGGTAATTAAATTGTTACTTATAATTATCTAAACGCAATATATTTCGGTGTAAGGTGAGGCATTATATAAAACAGTCATTCTAGAAAGACTTCAGCCCACCCAATATTAAAATTATGGATAAGTCATTGCTTCTTTTTTGTTTTTTGTTTTTTTTTTTCCACACACGCACACGAGGGGGATCGTCCCCTGTCCTGAGTACCCCCAAGAGGCTCGAGCTCACCCCCGATCTAGAGGTAAGTTTGCCAGCATGACCTGATCGCCTCATTGTCCCCCACTTGGGTTACAGGTCCGCGCTTACTGGGCCCGGGCAGAGTTAATGGTTTCATCCCCGGACATTGCCTAAGGGCTCCAGTCGTTCCCCCTCTCCTTTGTGGTTCCACTTCTAGACTAGACCAAATTATGTTTACCAAACTACAGCATAATAGAAAAAGGGTATTACTAAACACCGCCCAAAATTACTAGACACCGCCCTATAAGATTACTTTTTTGTCCATTTCAAAATCTTTCATTATTTCTAAATACCACACCACACCAAAATCTTTCAAGCTCAAGTTTTTCGATTTGAAATTTAGAAACAATTTTACATTTATTCTACATAACACACAATCAAATATACATCGTCAATATCATCGACAACTACGAAAATGGACGAGAATTCGCATATGGAGGTAATTTTTTGGAGAAAATGACGCAGGCGTCTGAATATTCCGCCTGTTCTATGGTACAGGCATCCCCAGATTCCGCCTAGACCATGGTACAGGCATCTGGTGCGGACGCTCCGTCCTAGGTCTAGGCGTCTAAACCAGACGCCTGAACCATGGTCGGGACGTCCGATTCAGACGCCTGTGCCATGGCTAGGCGTCCGATTCGACGCTGTCAGTGTCCAGCGTCAAGCTGACGCCTCGGCCATGGTCCAGCGCAATTTTTAGACGCTGGACCTTTTTTGCACGATTTTAAATTTTAATAATAATATTCTTGGTATTATTATTAACATTCACAATTAAAATTTCAGGTTATATTGGAAGAATTTGAAGGTGACGGCGTTGATTATAGTGGTTATTTCGTTAATGACGAAATATTCGCTAGTGATTGTTATGCGATTGGTTGGGCGAAAAAAATTGCTCTTCGAATTGGTTTCGAGTTGATCATTTCATCGTACAAGAATAAAGGAAAGACAAAGCTATTGAGATGTAACCGTGGTGAACGGTACATAGGGGTATTAAGAGATTTGGATGTCGCTGTTTGAAAGGACACAAAGACGAAAGCATGCAAGTGTACATTTCAGATAAAGGCCGAACAATTGCATGACTTGAGTGGTTGGATAATCAGACCGATCTCTGGGAGTAAGGGTATGCACAATCACTCATTTATTGTTTATCCGGAGGGGCATCGTCAAATGAGTGGACTGAGTAAATCGGCCAAACAAGTTCGTGAGATGAGTGTTGCTCAAGCCAAGCCGTGTGCCATCTTGGCGGCCATTTAGAATAAATTTCCCGAGGACAAACCGACTAGACGACATATCTATAATTATAGAGACCACTTGAGGAAGCATGATTTTGAAGAAAGAGATGTCGTCGGTCAGTTTCACCATTTGGCTGTGACGAATAACTACGTACATTGGACACAGGCCGACCCGGATACAAATGCTGTTACCCACGTGTTCATGGCACATCCAACATCAATCAACTTAATCCGGACCTACAAATGGTTCATTGGCATGGATTCCACCTACAAAACGAATAAGTATAAGATGCCATTTCTCGAGATAGTCGGGATGACTCCATATAACAAGAACTTCCTAATCGCCTATGCAATTATGAAAGATGAGACCGAATCGAGCTATGCGTGGGTGTTACAGAAGTTGAAAATTTTGCTTGGGTTTGATGTTTATCCGACGGCTATTGTTACGGATCGCGAGTTGGGATTGATGCGTCCTATTGAAGAGATATTTCCACAGAGTGCCCACTTGCTTTGCACATGGCATATTAATAAGGATGTTGAAGACAAGGTCTGCAGAATTTGTGGAAAAGATAAAGAAATGGGCCAAAGGTTTAAAAATGGGAAATGGAAGAAAATCATGGAAGCGGCGACCAAAGAGGAATACGATCAAGCGGTGCAACTCATGAAGGATACATGGAGATGGAATCCTAAGGTGATATCCTACGTTGAGGGTACATGGCTAAAATACAAGGAGATGTTCGTTGTTGCGTGGACGAATAAAGTGCTTCATTTTGGAAACACAAGCACTTGTAGAGTTGAGAGTGCACATGCCGAGTTAAAGCAATGGCTTAATTCTTCCACCGGAGCCCTCGATACTGTCTGGACCAAAGTGAACCAGGAGATTGAATCACAACTTACGCAGATCAGATACACACTTGAATAGTCTAGGTGTCGTACAGGCGTGGTGTATTCTGGTTTTTCGTTCAACTACTTGCGCTGTCGTGTTTCCCATCATTGTCTGCGGTTACTGTCGGTATGAGAGAATTAAGTGATCAAGTGTACCATCGTTGCGGTTGTGCACTTCAAACCACCCATCAGATTTCTTGTGCGTGTGAGCTCAAGAGACTTATGGAATCATGGACCCCATGCAGTGTTAGTCGTCTTCACATATTTTGGCAAACACTTATTATTAGTGATGGTGTGGACACGACCGAATTTGTCGATCCTTCTACCGGTGCTGAATCGGAGGACCAGCGGTACTTTCAGGCCCTTGTCGATGAGGTCAGACAGAGCGATCCTGCAGTTGTCCGTAACGTATCACTTATGATCCACGATCATCTTCACCCTGATCAAACGCGTTACGTTGAACCACAAGTGAATACGGCAGTTAAGGGTCGACCAAGAGGAAGTTCATCGACTAGACGCGATCCTAGTGGTTGGGAGTATAGCCAAAGGGGTCGTGGTCGTTCCCGCTCATCCAGTGGTCGTGGCCGCAGCTCTTCTGCATCAGTCCACAATGCCTCTTCATCAGGTATGAACAAATTTATTAATACTCGTGATATGCTTTTTAAGTTTGATATTATTTCGATAATATGAAATATATTGAATATGTGTTTTTTTTATATTGGACTAGGATACTTATGTATTTTTCAATATATTTATCATAATATTTGATTACAGATCTTGACTAATCTTTTTATATTTATATATTACATGTTAAATAAAAAGATAATTTTTATTAGAAACAAAAATAAAAATAGTCTTCTTGACTAGTTTTTTATATTTATATGTTACAGGTTAAATAAAAAATGTTAGGAACAAAAATAAAAAAATCCAGTATGTAAAATGACTTTTGAATTTTTATATTTCTTTTAATATATTGTAGATGTATTATTTTTTGAAGTTTTTCAATGAGTTCTATCTTTTTAAGTTTGATATTATTTCGATAATATGTAATATATTGAATATGTGTTTGCAGATGGACACCACTGAGTGGAGATTGGTAACTATCACCATATCGACAAGATACCGGGAATTATTTTGCCGTTTGTTGAAGGTTATCTCGATGTCCCCAGAGATGGTAATTGTGGGTTTCGTGTTATCGCCGACTACATATTTGGCGACCAAGATAAATGGCGTATTGTACGTGTATGCATTGCAAATGAAATTATGGCTAACTGTACACTCTACCGATCGATCTACTATGATGGAATTGAACCTGAGGTTCGACGTATTACATGGGATGGTGGTGCGTGTGGATCGGATCATTGGTTGGCTGTTGCTGAAGATTTATTCCCTATTGCTACTATTTTCAATGCCGCTGTCATACTGTTCGGATTCGGAAACGGTAGATCTTTATTTGCATGTCTCACTGTGCTGCCGTTGAAAGCACCCTCAACGGCAACACGGCCTAGCCAAGAGATTGTCATTTGTCATTTAGGAGATACGTACAAACATTTTATTCGTCTAAATTTAATGCCTAATTTTCCTGTACCGCCCATAGCGAGTAACTGGTTTAGATTCCATGATAGTAGTGTTGGTGGCTGGGAGAATTTGTATACGAGCAGGAGAGAAAAATAGAATAGATTAGTCGGTATGATGTAAAAATGAATTTGTTGTACGTTCCTTAATTAATAAAATTTTCGTTTTTGTTGATCTTTATATTGATTTTCTTTTATGTTGATCTTGATAGTTGACAGAAAAATTTTCGTTTTTGTAAGCAGAAGAGAAAAAAACAAACAAAAGTACAGTGCCAAATGCAAAACGAAAGTGCCAATCAATATACAAAATACAAAAAAAAAACGAAAACGCCAAACAAAATACCGTCTTACACAAAACAAACAAAATATAAAATACAAAATCAGTTGGCCAAATGCCAATCCCTCATGTACTCCTCGAGCATCGTCGTCGCTTCTTCCGCCTGGTCTGGGGGAAGGTGTCTGATACAATGCTGGGTAATACCGGCCAATCGACTCACCCACTGTAAAAAATATAGACAATATAATACAATGAGTAATGTATGATGAAATCAAACAAAGTGCAAAGTTAAAGAACATACGTAATCGCTGCTGGAACGAGAAGGGATCACTGATCCAGGTGCTGCACCGTCGTTCAGTAGCTGAGGGTGCGAATACCGATAATACCACTCAATATAATCATCGGCGCAAACAGCCTGATCATGAGTAGCAGCCTGATAGTCAGCGAGAGGAAGCCTGTATGCACCCGGAAACATCATCCAAGCATCAGATGACATCCGAATGGGATAGTCAACTCGGTACAATCTGCCCGACCACGCCCGAACCGCCTTCTCCGGTCTGGTGGTCGGGAAAGGGATGGTCTGCACATAACCGAGCTGCCGTAATGCCCGACCACGCATGTATGGCTCGATAATATCCCGATATCGTAGCCATCCAATGAATGTGGTCCTTGGGACATCCCTCACCGGATCAGGGCCATAAGGCAACCACTGTATCTGCGTACATGTAATCAACAAATTATACAAGTTATTTTTAAATGAATTGTGAGATTGTTAGAAGGAATCATTATACCTCTGCGGCTGTCAACTGATCAATGCGGCGACGCAAAGACTGGAGTCGGTGCTCGTCCTTACCCTCGGGCTGGACACTTCATGTAGAAGCTCGAGGTTGCGTGGAGTCAACAATCATACGCTCTCGATGAGGTCGAAAGCAGGGAAAATACTCATAAATCCAAGCCTGAACGAGGGTAAGGCATCCACAAATCCCCATGGAGTTGCCGCGACTAGCGATACCGAGCTGACGGTACATGACAGCCAATGTGGCCGAACCCCATGAATACTGACCGGTAGTATCCATACCGTCCCTCACCTCCAATATGCAGGAAGGCCTAATCCGGTTACCACTCTTGTCAACAAACAAGGTGGATCCAAATAACAACCACATCCAAGCTACGGCCTGGGTGCCCTCCACTCGACCTCCATCGCGACATGACCTGAAAATCGAGTCCATAAGTACGCCGCCACCCCCCAGTGAGTACTCAGTAGCTCCAACCGCGATACTCCAAGAATCTCCATCACATCCACCTGCAACTGTGTAGATGTGCTATCGGCATAAACCAATCGCCCCTCGACAGGAATGCGAAGGATCTGCCACGCATCATGTAACATGATGGTCATCTCTCCGAACAACATGTGAAAAGAGTTCGTATCGGGCTGCCACCGCTCAATGAACGCAGAAATCAACGGGGAGTCAATATGTCTGAACATGGCGTCCATAAGGTGGGGTAACCCAGTTCCACTGATCCGACTCACTAAAGAGGGTGACATCACTGAGCGCCACTGACTCAAGCTCTGACAAGCAGCAGTCCTGGTGTGACACTTCAGCAAACCTCTCATATCTCCAGTCCAAATACGCGCGGTGACATGCCCACCGAAACTCGGGATAACGCTGTCGTCGATAGGGCCACCAGGCATCTCCTCAGAAACCATCCAAGATGTCTCATCATCTGCCCTACGCCGTTTACTACTGGTAGACCCAGAAGTCACAAACCTCCCCCCTCTCCCCTTCCGAACCCGGCACGAAAATGAAGAAGAATCATCATCGCCCTCCTGATCGTCGGCCTCATCGTGCGAATAATACTCGCTCGAATCCTCAGTACCAAAATCAGTATAAGGTACGTCCTTGAATCCCCTACGCTCTGCCTCCCGCTGTCTACGAATGGAAGCATCAACACCACGAGCTCTGGTGTGACGTGCTCCAGAACCCATCAACTCTGTGACTAGCGGCATAGATTTGCCCGCTCCTCCTCTCATCTGCATTTAGCAAACAATACAACTAATAAGTAATAATCATACAAAGAATACACATTATTAATTATTAATTGAAAAATTTATTTTTTTCCAAAAAAATGGCAAGGCGTCCGGCAGACGCTTGAACCATGGCACGCATGCAGTGGGTCTGACGCTACTTCCATGGTTCAAGCATCAAAACAGAACACTTATCCGGCTAGGCGTCCGTCTGGGCGTGCTGGCACGGTTTGGGCGTCGCCGTGGGCGTCAGACACAGCCGAAGGCGTCGCCGTGGACGCCTGCGCCATGGACAGGCGGAATCGGCGGACGCCTGTGCCATGGACAGGCGTCATCGTCGGACGCCTGCCACAAAATAACGGCCACGGCCAATGAAACAGTAAAACGAAAAAAATAGTTACCGGAGCTTTTCCTTTTCCGGTCATGGCGGCGGACGACGGCAGTACGGCGGCAGACGGTGGCTATGCGGCGGTGCTATGGCGGCGGACGGCGGCTTTGCGGCGGTGGTGTGGCGGCGGTGCGGCTGCGTCGGGTGGGTTGTTTAGAGAGAAAAGTATTGTCAAATTAGGATCCTAAATCTGATTAATATGAATTAAGGGCAAAAAGGTAATATTCTAGGGCGGTGTCTAGTAATTTAGGGCGGTGTTTAGTAATCCAGTAGAAAAAATGGGCATAGCGCTGCGCCACAAAAGAATGAAAAAAAGCCATTAACAAGAGTTCAGCAATTTTGACCAACAGAGTAGAAATTAAGTGGATATAGATAGATCATGAAGTTACTTGTTTAGGGCATTGATTTTTAGTATAACTCTTAGTTGAGAGTCGGAAAGGGCAAAAATCTAACATTCCAAGTCTTCATTGTTAAACTAGATAAAAAAAAGGAAAATTAGGAAATCGGGTGTCTTGATTATGCATTGAAATTATTTCAGTGATATTCTTCGTATAATTCGAAAAATCTATGAGGTTGGTGGTTGTTGCGTGTGCAAAATTCATGTAATACAAATAGACTGTAATTAATGATACCTCTTGAGAATTTAATGTCGTTGTCTCCTAACTCGAGCTATTATAAGGGACACCTCTTCCTGCAGCTCCTCCGTCTTCCAGCAGTGTACCTGCAACCCGATGGAGGTTTGGTCCTCGTCGGGGACTCCGGTGTAAGAGTAAGTGTCAATACGAGATTATAATAACTTGAATATAGAGAGAGAATAGCTAGCTAGGGAATTCGTACCTCGAATGAGGTGTAGAGACCCCTATATATAGGATTACCTGATGAGTTACGTAGGGTTATGAGTCTTTGTAGTAGAAGTAGACTCTATCAAGGAAACTTATCTCTTGGAAAGTTCTGGAGATTCGTACCTTCCGGGACCCTTAAATTACATAGGAGTCTTGTACCTTCCGGGACTCTTATGTAGGAGTCTTGTACCTTCTAGAATCCTCTAAGGACTTTGGCCTTTAATTATTTCCTGGACCTAATTAATTGGACTTTAATTTGGGCTTTTTAATACCTCAATAAATATTTGGTTATTTATCTATTTGTTATTGGGCTACATAGCCTAGTCCACTACATTTGCCCCCTAATTTTTAAGAAATTTATTCTCTTTAAAATTATAATTTTTTTATGCAGTGTGTACTGCATGTGGGGCCCGCCCATTTTACATGGCCTCTACTTCCTTTCATCGATAGTAACAGGTAGAATTTTTTTTAATGCAGTGTGCATAAAAAAAACCGACGGTCTTAAAGCTGCTGTGGGGCCGCCTATCTCATATGCAGAATGGCCCCCTGCTTCCTCCTCATTGATAGTAGCAGGTAGAGAATTTTGTATAAAAGGGCAATCCTCCGTTCTCCCCTTACTGGTACGAGCACCAACTTCTTCTGAAATTTTCTATTTGGTACATTTCAAATGGAGGACTCATATGTTCTTGACTCATCTTCTTATCTCAAGAAAAGGAGCCTTCAGGTAAGGACCTTGAATCCACTCTTGCATATTGTAATTCTAAAGATTTGCGTGAAATTTTATGCGAGTTTAGGGAGGCGCACCCTACCACTGTATACTTAGAAGCGCATAATATAGAGTGCATTTTGACCAAGAAGAAATTTGACTTCGTAGTTAAAGCTTTCGAGCTCCGGGGCCCTTACGAGGCCAAGTTTCCCGAACCGGCTGAGAGACCTTGTCATTATACAAGAGAGTTATATGTATGCCTGTAGAAGCCCTTGATTCGGGTTTTAGGCTCCCAGCTCACCCTTTTTTATTTATACTTATTTATTTCATTACAATTTCAGCTATGGAGCTTGTAATGGCTGCCCTCAAGAGCCAGAAGGCTAGTGCTGATGCCTATGCTGCTACTGATGCGGTAATTAGTATCTAGGACGAGATTGAGCCTGTCTGTAAGAGGAGAGCTTCTACTGAGGCAGGCAATGACAATGCTAGTGGATCTCGAAGATCTCGCAGACTAGAGATATCTTCTTCCGGTGAGGAGGCCTTCAAGCTTAGTTAGGGTATTCGTAATATGGATTCCATCATTAGGAAGTGCCACCTTGCTGTTAAGTGGTCTCTTGGATTCATGACTCCTACGGATCATAAAACATGATTGATGAAGGTCTTTCTCGAGACTACCCATACAGCGGGCAGTCAGGCCCTTGCGACGGTATATTTTTATCACTCCTTTTTGCTTAACATGTTTTCATTATAATTTCATGTGTAAGCTTAATAACTCTTTATCTTTGCCTAGGCCAATGCCTTCTTTCAGGCTGCTCTGAGGCATATGGAGCTCGCAAGAAGAATGAGGAGCTTGAGGCCAAGTTGGAGATGGTGGTACCAGCTTTTCTACAGTCAGCGGCTCACAAGAGTCACTTTCATGCTTATGCCCAGTCCCGTGTTTCGGATACTTGTACGGCATGTTTCATTCATATTGTGGGGGAGATTGAGATGGTTGCTCCAGACTTTAATACTTCAGTCTTAAAGAACCATTTTGCTACTGCCCCCATTGGGACTTTACCTACTTTAGGCCCTTTATCCTCAGTTCTTCCGAGCATTCCTACCCCTTATTCGGATCATGCTCCTTTCATTCCTGATCCTGTGTTGGACAAGGAGATGGGATTGTCAGAGTACTCTATCCCGTAGTTTCATTATCTTTACTTAGACTCATGGTGACCTTGCGTGGTCTTAGAGTATTAGTGACCCTGCATGGTCTTATATTTATTTATTATTGGATGATTGCCCTTCGGGGCTTTACTTGTGTTTTTATAAACTATGTGTTTATTTATTCGTAGTGTTTTGCTTCTTAACATAGTTGTGTAGGTTCCATGCATGAGTAGACTAACACGTTTAAGAAAAAAAAGACTAGGGGACTTTCATTATGATAAGGGGCACTTGGCCCAAACAAAATTTAGTCATCAAATTTGAGAATAAGTTATACCCTTAGTGGACACTACGTCCTTATTCAAAGATAATTCTACGAAACGGCTTTGAAGCAAAATACTCCTAAATCTACTGATAAAAAATCCTAAGATTTGATGCATGCCATGTTCGGGGTATCTCCTTGCCCCCAGTGTCTCCAACTGATAAGATCATGGACCTCTGGTCTTCTTGACTTTGTATGGTCCTTCCCAGTTAGGGGATAACTTTCCACCCTCCCCGGGGGCTGATGCTTCCAACTTTCTAAGAACCAAATCTCCTTCTTTGAAGTACCTTCCCTTAACCCGAAGGTTATAGTAGGATGAAGCCTTCCTCTTGTACCCCAGTACTTTAGCGTAGGCCTCATCACGAGCTTCATCGACTATATCTAATGCCGCTTTCAGACCCTCTTGGTTAGCTTCCGCACCGAATTGTCCCACACGGAGGGATGTAAGAACAACTTCTATAGGGACTACTGCCTCAGTTCCATAAGCTAACATGAAAGGAGTTTCTCCAGTAGAAGTTTTTGAAGTGGTTCGATATGACCACAAGACACTTAACAACTCATCTACCCATCCTCCTTTTACCTTATCGGTTCTTTTCTTCAGTCCATCAAGTATAATCCTATTTGCTCTCTCCACCTGACCATTAGCTTGAGGATGAGCTACTGAAGTAAACCTCAAGTCAATTTTATAGTCTTCACACTAGGCCTTGAAGTTCTTATTACCAAATTGCTTTCCGTTATCAATAATTAATACTCAGGGTATTCCGTACCTACACATAATATCTTCCCATAGAAAACTTGTCATTTTCGGTGTTGTTATTTGGGCCAAAGGCTTGGCTTCAATCCATTTGGTGAAATGGTCAATGGCTACTACAATAAATTTCCTCTGTCCTGACCCAACGGGAAATGGTCATAAGATATCCATGCCCCAAACAGCAAAAGGCAAAAGAGTAGTGATAGATGTAAGTAACTCTGGTGGTTGATGCACCAAGGGGTTATGTATCTGGCACCTTTCACATTTTTTAACAAACTCCATAGCATTCTTCTTCATTTCTGGCCAGTAAAAGCCTTGCCTTAAGATTTTATGAGCTAGCATCCTTCGCCCTAAGTGTTGTCCACATGTCCCTCCATGAACTTCTTCAAGGGCTAACTCAGCCTCTCTGGATCTTAAACATCGTAAATAGGGGATCACCAATGACCTTTTATAAGGAGCTCCTTCGATCAATATATACTTGGCAGATCTTGCCACAAGCTTTCTTGCTTCATTTGGCTCTTGAGGGAGCTCTCCAATCTCTAGATAGTTTCTGATAGGATCTATCCATGTAGCCTATGTTTCTACATGAGCTTCTAGCTTAGCTTCTATGCTGGGTTCCCTCAATACTTCCATATATACTACACCATCAGAGTCTCTATCTTCTTTGGATGCTGCAATTTTAGACAATTCATCTGCTTTTGCATTCTCTTCCCTTGGAATGTGTTCTACGATGCATTTTTCAAAATACGTCATCAATGTTGACAAGTTTCAAATACTTATCATTAGGGGCTCTCTAGACTCAAATTCTCCATTGACTTGGCTTACTACAAGCCTCGAATCTCCTCTTTTTAACAAATTTTTGACCCTGAGGAATTTCGCTAGTCCTAGTCCGGCCAAAATAGCTTCATATTCTGCCTCATTATTTGTTATTTGGAAGTCTAATGTCACAGCATAATGTATAACAAAATCCAATGGACTCTTCAAGACAACTCCATCTCCACTTGCATGCTTACTCGAGATCCATCAAAGTATAAGTTCCAGAACTCTTTTTGCTCAACCACTGTGTCATTATTAACTTCCCTATCTTCTTCCATACTCTTCTGCCCCTCGAGTTATTGGTCAGAACTGGTGCATTCTACCAAGAAATCTGTAAGAGCTTGTGATTTAATGGCCATTCTAGGCTTGTAACGAATATCAAACTCCCCTAACTCTACCGCCCACTTGACCATCCTTCCACTTGATTTAGGACTATGCATGATACTTCTCAAAGGTTGATCTGTTAAAACTTCAATAGAATGAGCCTGGAAATATGGGCGAAGCTTTCTTGCTGACATGATTAAGGTGAATGCAAATTTTTCGACCTTTGAGTAATTTAACTCTGCTTCGTCCAAAACTTTGCTAACATAGTAGACAGGTTTATGAACCTTGTCTTCATTCTTTGTGAGCACCGCACTAATTACCTGATGGGAGACTGCAAGGTACAAGTACAACAACTCTCGAGGGATGGGCTTTTCTAGTAAGGATGGGTGAGTAAGGTACTCCTTCAATTCTTCAAATGCCTTTTGACATTATTCTGTCCAAACAAAGTTCTTGATCTTCTTCAACATCGAGAAGAAGTGTAAACACTTATCTCCAGAACGAGACATAAATATTTCGAGAGATGCTTTCCTACCCGTAAGTTTCTGAACATCCTTTATTGAATTCGGAGGCTACATATCCAAGATTGCTTTAATCTTATCGGGATTTGCCTCTATTACCCTCTGTGATATCATCATCCCCAAGAATTTTCCAGACTTAACCCCAAAGGCACACATTGTGGGGTTCAACTTCATGTTGTGTTTCCTTAAGATTTCAAAAGACAACTCAAGGTCCTTGATGTGACTAGTACTCTTAACACTCTTTAATAACATGTCATCCACATAGACCTCCATGGTCTTACCAATCAGGGACTTGAAAATCCTGTTCACTAACCTCTGGTAAGTTGCTCCAGAATTCCTCAATCCAAATGCCATAACTATATAACAATATAGTCCTAGCTCCGTAACAAAAGCAACTTTAGGGACATCATCAGGGTGCATTCGAATTTGATGATATCCACTAAAAGCATCCATAAAACTTAGTAGTTCATGGCCAACACCGACATCTATTAATGCATCGATCCTGGGCAAAGGAAAATAATCCTTAGGACATGCATCATTCAGGTCCGTGAAATCAATACACATCCTCCACTGACCATTAGGATTCCTTACCAGAACAGGATTTGCTACCCATTCCGCATATTGTATTTCTTTAATGAATACAGCGTCAAGTAACTTCTCTATCTCTTGATTTATAGCCTCTTGTCTTTCCGGGCCAAAATTCCTCTTCTTTTGCTTGATAGGTCTCCGACCTGGTAACACATTGAGTCTATGAACTATCAGATTTGGGTCGATACCAGGCATATCAACTGCAGTCCAGGCGAATACATCCTTGTCATCTCTCAAATCTCCTTTAAGTGTTGCTCCTATATAGGTTACCTTCTCAAGATTATTCTCATCTAGAGATATGGGTACCAGGTCCTCAGCAGGCTGCCCTCAGGGCTGCCACATAACAACTTCTCGCCAAATGTTGGTTGCCTCGAGCTTCTCCAACACTATTTCTTGTTGGGAATTTAACCTTCAAATGATATGTAGAGGGCACAACCTTGAACTGATTGTAACACCCCCAATCCGCTCAGGGATATTACACGCCGTAGAACCTTTCCTCAAGGATCTACCAGACTGGTAACAAAATCAAACATCTCAACAATGCCTTTAAGGCTAAAATGACTCAGTAGACCGATTTGGTCTTTCAATAAATACATACAACTCAATCTCAAAACATGCCCACTCAGGGGTAAAATACAACATACTCCCGCACAACGGGGAAAATACTGCAGCGGAAATTAAGGTACAACTGAACCAATACAACAACGTACGAGTCCTCATGTGATTAGGATCGATCATCTTTCATCATCCTTCATGCCGTCCCTGTGCTATGCTCCCCAAAACCTGAATGCAATACAGACATCCACCCCCCGATTACTTGGGGGTTAGCAAAATTCCACTATTTTGCTAGTGCAAGTACAAAGTGCAAAGTACGAGTCATACAATTCACATTCCAAGAATAACAATAATCAGGAATTCTCAAACATTCAAACATAACAAAAAGTACTTCCCGAGCCAAGAGTTTGATTAAAACTTTCCAAATTCAAAAGATCACAAAATCAGGAGAACAATTTGTAAAACGGTTTAAAATGCCCTCGGGAGTTTTAACGGAAACCAGTTTAGGATTATCGAATCCTTTTCTTTCCAAAATCAACAAGGGTCACAGCCCAAAGGTTTTGTTTTTGCAAATAAAAACCAACAACAATCCACAGAGTCAAAACCCACGTCACGTGTCCTCGACGGACATAAAATCAACACAACATAATCACCCAAGATACGCAAATCTTGGTCACACAAATACAACACCAACTCGTGAATCCATGGCTATACCATTGGATTCCCTCAAGGCCTCGTCGGACCCTCCCGAGGTGAGCAAAACACATTCACAAATCATATACACACCAGCATGAACACTTGCCACGACATCTCATGGTTGGATCAATCACTTGTTGTCTCCTGACCATATGATTGCATGCCATATGTCACCGTAGGTATTCTTTGGCCCTCACGGTTGGATCAATCACTTGTTGCATCCTGACCACATGATCACAAGCCACGTGTCACCGTAGTTTTTCTTAGGCTCTCACGGTTGGATCAATCGCTTGTTGCATCCTGACCACATGATCGCATGTCATGTGTCACCGTAGGCCCCGCCCACATCCACACGTTCACACACATAGCACAATGCAACAAAGATATCTAACCAATTCACCCAAAGGCATCAAACACTTAGCAAACCACAACGCACTGAAATGAGGCAATATACGTACACACGCATTATCAAGCACAACATCAACACCAACCATATCCATAGGATTCACATAATCATTTACGAAACACACCAATCACAAAATACACACGGTTTTGAAAGAGAGCCTTTAACGAGGCTAACCGAATCTTTTGAAAGTTCATTTCAAACAACCAAACGAACACATTTAGACGATCACCGATCATCATATCAAAGAAACAAGAAATGTATGGACAAGGTACTTGCCTCGAATAACCACAAACGCGGAGAATCGACCGAAGTAGGATGGCACGAACCGACTATGAACCCGTCGAATCCACCGAATGCTAACCCGTGATAATAAACTACGAACAACAATAACAACAATGAAAATGAATTCCAGAGCACGACCTAAAGTCGCTGAATTCAAGGAACAAACGACGAAAGTCAAGGGTTTCCCCCAAAACGGCTAAGAACAACTAATCGACCCGACAAAACATGAAAAGGGAATTCCAAACAGAAATATGGATATACAATCCATAGGATATGTTTAACAACATCATTTAACAACAACCAGTTTATCAAAATCGGATGGAAAACGAAATCAAGAACAAAACTCCCAAAAAGTCAACTCTAGGGAATCACGAAAAATATCTCGATTTGACGAAGAACAATGGATTAGATGATGTTATAATCACCTAAGATACTCCAAAACACCTTTAAATTGAGCAAAGTCGGACAAGATCGCGAACCCTAGTCGCCCTTGACTTACTCCCGTGGATAGAAGAGGAAATGAGGGTGAAAATGAGAAAAACGACTACTATCCAGTTTATATACTGGACATCTTAGCATGCGCTAATCTTCCTGATTAGCGTGCGCTATCGAAGCATCACAACAAAACGTTCTGCCAAAATGTACAGTTAGCGTGCGCTAACGAGACCCCCAGACCCAGTCCAGTAGCTTCTGGACTGCCTCGAACTACCAGTTAGCGTGCGCTAACTACAGCACCTTGCGCACGCTAGCCAATAAGCGTAGCGTGCGCTAATGGGCCTGAATCCAACTACTGGCCTCTGACCCTGCTGCTCGATAGCGTGCGCCAGGAGATCCCTTAGCGTGCGCTAATGCACCAGAACTACAGCAGTAGTGCTCTCAAAGCTGGTTACAACAACGGACTCACTCGATCGAAATACCAAGTTCAAGATACATACGAAAAGCTCCAGAATAAGAACATACTAAGAGCTTGAGCTACAATCAAGCTCACACGCGACCATGAAAAGGGCAAAGACAACATTTACGAATGCGCATACCCACAACTTTGGGAAATTGCAAAATGGCCCAAAATGCCCGAAAATCACGATACGTGATCGAATAACCAAACCAAAGCTCACAACACGTCTAACAAAGTTAAACGGACTTACGGGGAACACGAAACAACAATTGAGAAAGAGATTCGCAAGAATCGAACTAAAATGCAAAAAAGTCGCTAAACAGCACGGAACTCAGCAAAACGACAACGAAACGAACTCGGAAGTCACAAATTGTAGAATTAATCATTCTCAGTATGATGAAATGGTCACAGGCGAGCCGTTAAAATGGACTCCTATCAAAAAAAAGAAATTTACCAAAAATCTAAAATCGCGGATATTACATACTACCCTCCTTAAAAGAAGTTTCGTCCCGAAACTTAAAATAAGTAGGGAGTAGCAACATTCCACCAGGGAACACTCAACGAGATACAGAAGAATCGAAAACTCATGCCCAACGGTGAAACGTTACAAGCAACGCAAAGAAACATACGGCGTGAAAACACGCTCCACGACGACCATCACAACGCCACAGGCAGAGACATAATAAAACCAACAAGTGACAAGCGTCATCAAACTGATCATAAATCAAGTCAATTATCCAAACAATCACAAAACATGAGGTACTAATACAAGAAAACATGCACAGTCAAGAAGACAGAAAATAAACACAAAACGATCTATAAGGACAATCACAAACAATTCGGACTACGCCGAAATCTTCAAAAACCACACTAGGCATCTCCGTGTCCTTTCGGAGCAGAGACGCAACCTCGATCCCCAAATCTCTCAGCTACCGTCTCGCAATGCACGGCTCGGTGACCCACATGGCCACACTCGAAACAGCTGACTAACGGTGAACGACAACTCTCCACGGTACGAGATCAGGCAACAACAATGGGACAACCATGATTGAACAATAATGATCGAACAACAACGATCGAACAACAACGATCAAACAACATCGATCGGACAACAACGATCGGACACCAACGACCGAACAACAATGATCGAATAACAACGGTCGAATAACGACTCCGAAGTTCACATTTCAACTAAAGATATAAACAAAACTTGTAGAAACTAACAGACATTAATTTCGGACAAGGTTCACAAGAATCGAACAGAATTCGGAAAAGTCACAACGATAATCAGATTGATCCGAAACAAGGTCACAACCCATTCGAATGATGGCAATCGAGATACCAAACAAGTTCAAAAAGTATCAACAAACACGAACGAGTCGATAGAATTGAGAAAGAGAAAATGCAGAAGTCTAAAAACAATACGGGTACTACATTCGACCTCTTATAAAAGAAATGTCGTCCCCGCAACTCACAACAACGGAAACAAAGTAACAACATAAAAAGCAACTGACAAAAACATCTCCCATGGTCCTCTCAGAGCCGATCCTGATATCCGTGCTGAAGCGCGAACTCCGGAAGTCTCGGTAACCAACTCGCATAACTGGATTCTGTGTCCCTCTAGTCCACACTTAAAATCTGCTACTGGCGGGGAAGGACAATTTGCACGTACATGACCCGGAACATCACGGTTGAAACACCTCGGCTCGACATACCGAATATACAAATACTAGATACAATGGAACATAACATCGCAAAACAACATACCGGAGATGCTAACTCAGCATAACATATCAATACATACAAAAATCACCACAACAACGGCATCGTTTGACGATTATAACGGCCCGAACGATAACCAACATACAATTACTAAACATCACGAAACAACCACGGATGTAAACAATCATACAAACTCAAGTTCTAACAGCTCGCACGGGTGCGATAACATGCAAATCACCACAAAGCAACAACATTCAATACCAACATCTCACCTCTCACAGAGGGCTAACACAACAAATGCGTGGCAAACGACTCAACGTTCACACCACCAATTCAATCATACTCGGGAGCTAACATTCTAACGACAATGCGAACATCATACATACATTCCTAGACCGCAAACAGGAATGATAGGTTTTAAAAACAAAAACCACCTTTTTGAAAATGATTTTGGAAACACCAGTTGATCTTGAGTATCACCTTTCAAAAAGTAGTACAAACATCGTTATCGAGACTTTGAAAACCATCTTGCGTTTGATAAAAATGAGGACACTTTTCTTTAATGAAAAACTTTCAGAAATATTCGACCCGTGGGTCTGTGCCAATGCGTTACTAAATCATTGAAAATATCTCAAAATATTTTGGTCCTCAAAGTAGAAGAATTTGAAACATATTGTGGCACCTTGAAAGTACCGCGAGAAAATAATTCATTTTAAAAGTATGTCTCGAAATTTATTTACTCAAGGTTTTCAAAAATCCAATAGGCCAGAATGCCCAAAACTCACACGTATCGACATTCACTTATACATATCATAGTACACGCATCAATTTGTTCAAAATCAAGATAATACATGTCTTCTGCCGGAAAACAAACAGTCAAAATATCACAGTCAAAGTGACATAAATAGCGACAACACTCCTCATATAAACGAAATATGAGAGTCGCATAAACACACATCACGAAACCAAGAATCTGCATAAAGATTCCATCACTCAACGACTAATCATACAAGTGGCTCGTGCCACACGAGGCACAACACAAAGAAGAGAGACTTATATCCACAGGTCGCATGAAGATGATGATCGCCCCACGATACTAATCACGACCAACCAACTCAGACGATGTGTCGCGACACGACTTAGTCAGACAAAATCCTACGAGACAAAACTCAACAGACACCACTTGACCCGACAACCTAGGTTTCCACAACCTAATCTCTTGTTGGGATTCGATTCAGCATCCTGCCTGCATGGGCTTAAAAATGCGCGAGGCGCGGCTTGCGATTCGACCTGTGAGATCTGCACTAGAAAGTGGTTAAATGAATTGATTTAGACTATTCATACCAATAAGATGCATCTTCTTTTCTAGTATCCATCTCATAGAAACTCCAAAGTTAAGCGTGCTTGTCCTGGAGTAGTTATGGGATGGGTGACCCCCTGGGAAGTTTCTCAGGTGCGCGCGAGTGAGGATAAAGTGCGTTAGAAAAGACTCATATTGGTATAGTGAGGACAGTCTTCATCATTCTGGGGACCAACAATTGGTATCGGAGCAGGTCACGGGTACGAATTTCCTTGGAGTATGCTACAGTGGAGGCTGCCAGAGTGTTGGAACTGAGAGCGGGCATCCAGCAAATGTTGCCAGTTTGGCCGGAACTATGATATTGGCGCTGTGGAGGTTGTCAGATGATGAAGGGCTATTTAATCAAATCTAGTATGCTGGAACTGAGATACTAGCGCAGCAGAAGTAAATGGAGCTGGAACAGATGATGATGTCAAGTGTTGGAGGACTGTGTGAATGAATCCAGCCGCTAGAGCGCTTTGTGATCAAATCTAGTTCGCAGAGGTTTCCAGACTATGAGGCTGAGATGCTGGCAGGTACTGGGAGAGGGATTGTTGGGATTCGGTCCAGCATCCTCCCTGCATGGGCTTAAAAATGCACGAGGCGCGGCTTGCGATTCGACCTGTGAGATCTGCACTAGAAAGTGGCTAAATGAATTGATTTAGACTACTCATACCAACAAGATGCATCTTCTTTTCTGGTATCCATCTCATAGAAACTCCAAAGTGAAGCGTGCTTGGCCTGGATTAGTTATGGGATGGGTGACCCCCTGGGAAGTTTCTCAGGTGCGCGTGAGTGAGGATAAAGTGCGTTAGAAAAGACTCGTGTTGGTACAGTGAGGACAGTCTTCATCATTCCAGGGACCAACATCTCTGATATCATTTATGTAACACCCCCAATCCGCTCAAGGATATTACACGCCATAGAACCTTTCCTCAAGGATCTACCAGGCTGGTAACAAAATCAAACATCTCAACAATGCCTTTAAGGCTAAAATGACTCAGTAGACCGATTTGGTCTTTCAATAAATACATACAACTCAATCTCAAAACATGCCCACGCAGGGGTCAAATACAACATACTCCCGCACAACGGGGAGAATACTGCAGCAGAAATTAACGTACAACTGAACCAATACAACAACGTACGAGTCCTCATGTGATTAGTATCAATCATCTTTCATCATCCTGCATGCCGGCCCTGTGCTATGCTCCCCAAAACCTGAATGCAATATAGACATCCACCCCCCGATTACTCGGGGGTTAGCAAAATTACACTATTTTGCTAGTGCAAGTACAAAGTGCAAAGTACGAGTCATACAATTCACATTCCAAGAATAACAATAATCACGAATCCTCAAAGATTCAAACATAACAAAAAGTACTTCCCGAGGCAAGAGTTTGAGTAAAAACTTTCCAAATTCGAAAGATCACAAAATCAGGAGAACAATTTGTAAAACGGATTAAAATGCCCTCGGGAGTTTTAACATAAAATAGTTTAGGATTATCGAATCCTTTTCTTTCCAAAATCAACAGGGGTCACAACCCAAAGGTTTTGTTTTCGCAGATAAAAACCAACAACAATCCACAGGGTCAAAACCCACGTCACGTGTCCTCGGCGAACATAAAATCAACACAACATAATCACCCAAGATACGCAAATCTTGGTCACACAAATACAACACCAACTCGTGAATCCAGGGCTATACCATTGGATTCCCTCGAGGCCTCGTCGGACCCTCCTGAGGTGAGCAAAACATATTCACAAATCATATACACACCAGCGTGAACACTTGCCATGGCATCTCATGGTTGGATCAATCACTTGTTGTCTCCTGACCATATGATCGCATGCCATATGTCACCGTAGGTATTCTTTGGCGCTCACGGTTGGATCAATCACTTGTTGCATCCCGACCACATGATCACAAGCCATGTGTCACCATAGTTTTTCTTAGGCTCTCACGGTTGGATCAATCGCTTGTTGCATCCTGACCACATGATCGCATGCCATGTGTCACCGTAGGGCCCGCCCATATCCACACGTTCACACACATAGCACAATACAACAAAGATATCCAAACTATTCACCCAGAGGCATCAAACACCTAGCAAAACACAACGTCAAACGACAACTCACCGAAATGAGGCAATATACGTACACACGCATTATCAAGCGCAACATCAACACCAACCATATCCATAGGATTCATATAATCGTTTACGAAACACACCAATCACAAAATACACACGGTTTTGAAAGAGAGCCTTTAACGAGGCTAACCGAATCTTTTGAAAGTTCATTTCAAACAACCAAACGAACACATTTAGACGATCAATGATAATCATATCCACGAAACAAAAAATGTATGGACAAGGTACTTGCCTCGAATAACCACAAACGCGGAGAATCGACCGAAGTAGCATGGCACGAACCGACTATGAACCCGTTGACTCCATCGAACGCTAACCCGTGACAATAAACTATGAACAACAATAACAACAATGAAAATGAATTCCATAGCACGACCTAAAGTCGCTGAATTCAAGGAACAAATGACGAAATTTCAAGGGTTTTCCCCAAAACGGCCAAGAACAACTAATCGACCCGACAAAACATGAAAAGGGAATTCCAAACCGAAATATGGATATACTATCCATATGATATGTTTAACAACATCATTTAACAACAATCGGTTTATCAAAATCGGACGGAAAATGAAATCAAGAACAAAACTCCCAAAAAGTCAACTTTAGTGAATCACGAAAAATACCTCGATTCGACGAAGAACAATGGATTAGATGATGTTATAATCACCTAAGATACTCCAAAACACCTTTGGATTGAGAAAAATCGGACAAGATCGTGAATCCTAGTCGCCCTTGACTTACTCCTGCGGAGAGAAGAAGAAATGAGGGTGAAAATGAGAAAACGACTGGTGTCCAGCTTATATACTGGACAGCTTAGCGTGTGCTAATCTTCCTAATTAGCATGCGCTATCGAAGCATCAGAACAAAACGTTTTGCCAAAATGTACAGTTAGCGTGCGCTAACTACAAAAGTTAGCGTGCACTAACGAGACCCCCAGACCCAGTCCAGTAGCTTCTGGACTGCCTCGAACTACCAGTTAGCGTGCGCTACCACAACCGTAGCATGCGCTAACTACAGCACCTTAGCGCGCGCTAGCCAATAAGCGTAGTGTGCGCTAACGGGCTTGAATCCAACTGCTGACCTCTGACCCTGCTGCTCGATAGCGTGCGTTAGGAGATCCCTTAGCGTGCGCTAATGCACCAGAACTACAGCAGTAGTGCTCTCAAAGCTGGTTACAACAACGGACTCCCCCGATCGAAATACCAAGTTCAAGATACACACGAAAAGCTCCAGAATAAGATCATACTAAGAGCTTGAGCTACAATCAAGCTCACATGTGACCATGAAAAGGGTCAAGACAACATTTACGAATGCAGATACCCACAACTTTGGGAAATTGCAAAATGGCCCATAATGCCTGAAAATCACGATACGTGATCGAATAACTAAACCAAACCTCACAACACTTCTAACAAAGTTAAACGGACTTACGGGGAACACGAAACAATAGTTTCGAATGAAATTCGCAAGAATCGAACACAAATACGGAAAAGTCGCTAAACAGCACGGAACTCAGCAAAACAACACCGAAACGAACTCAGATGTCACAAAGTGTAGAATTAATCATTCTCAGTATGATGAAACGGTCATAGGCGAGCTGTTAAAACGGACTGCTGCCAAAAATTTTTTTTTACCAAAAATCGAAAATCACGGATATTACACTGATTTAGACTTGTGCTTCCAAGAAAAGCATCATAAGAAGATGGTGCCTTGACCACCATAAAATTCACCATTTGAGTCGCTTGTCGATTCTCTTTTCCAAGAGTCACTGGTAACTGTATAGTTCCTTCTATCTTTGTCTCCACTCCATTAAATCCAAAGATTGGTATGGCAGAAGGAGTTAACTGACTATCTTCATATCCCATTTGGGTGAATACATTATGAAAAAGAATATCTACTGAAGCTCCATCATCAATAAGAACTCTCTTCACAAAATTATTTCCAATAACCGGCATGATGACCAACGGATCATCGTGTGAAAACTTGACTCCCTCCAAGTCAGTATCATCAAAATTGATTACCTGCTCTGTTCTAGCCCTCTTAGGGGCTCTTGTCTTGGATTGGCCCTCGAGGGTCCTATAAGTAACGGTGAGGGTGGGGGATCTCCTCCTACCAGTAGCCGAAGTTGAGGATTCCCCTCTGCAGTTCGTTGAGGAGGGTTCTGATCACCAGTAGCTTGTTGGGGTATCCCATCCCTAGTTCGAGGATTGTTAAGAGGCGCTTGCCTTGATCCAGTTCGTGTACTCACCATGGCTTTTTGAAACGTTTCCCACAGACGGCGCCAAATGTTGCGTGTGCAAAATTCGTGTAATACAAATAAACTGTAATTAATGATACCTCTTGAGAATTTAATGTCGATGTCTCCTAACTCGAGCTATTATAAGGGACACCTCTTCCTGAAGCTCCTCCGTCTTCCAGCAGTGTACCTGCAATCGAACGGGGGTTTGGTCCTCGTTGGGGACTCCGGCGTAAGAGTAAGTGTCTATACGAGATTATAATAACTTGAATATAGAGAGAATAGCTAGAGAATTCGTACCTGGAATGAGGGGTGGAGACCCATATATATAGGATTACCTGATGAGTTAATTAGGGTTAGGAGTCCTTGCAGAAGAAAGAGATTCTATCAGGGAAGACTTATCTCTTGGATCGTTCTGGAGACACGTACTTTCCGGGACTCTTAAATTAAGTAGGAGTCCAGGGACTCTTAAATTACGTAGGAGTCTTGTACCTTCCAGTACTCTTAAATTACGTAGGAGTCTTGAACCTTCTAGAATCCTCTTAAGGATTTGGGCCTTTTAATTATTTTCTGGGCCTAAATAATTGAATTTTAATTTGGGCTTTTTAATACCTCAATAAATATTTTGATATTTATCTATTTGTTATTGGGCTACATAGCCTAGTCCACTATAGTGGTTTTAAGAGTGGTATATCGTACTATATCGAAACTGCTTGTCGGTACTGTATACCATAACGAAATTTTCGGTATAACAAAATTCATACCGATATCCTACCGAAAGTTTTGGTATACCGAAATTTTGATATGACTTTCGGTCCATAATGGTACCGTACTGAATTTCGGTATATACCAAATTTTATTTCGATAACGGTATATGTTTGAATATTCTATTCCACATAATTATAAAATGGTTTGGATGCTGAGTTATTGATGTGTTGTTGATCAAATGAAACAACAATAGAATGAACCAAATCAACAAAGAAGTCGAAGACGCTCGAACCAGACTGAAAAGCAAAGAAGTTTATTTTAGTGAATCTAACATACGTAATATACTTCGTATACCGTACGTAATGAGAAGTCACCTGAAGGCAGATGAGTGCAGACGACATGATTTAATGTACGCAACCTAAACAAATTAACGTACGCTATCGGGTGAATACGTAATATTGTTTGAATATGAATTAAAACAAATAAACTGTTGGAAGATTCGGAGAAGTCAAAAAGGCATGCAACGGATATGATGCCTAACGTACGCAATGATGCATATATAACGTACGGAAGGGATCATATTTAACGTACGTAACCGGATGATCTTAACGTACGTAAAAGATGGACAGAAGTCACTAGACTACTTCGTATAAAGCTTAACGTACATAACCGTATGATGATACCATACGTGTTGTATCGAGATTTATACACCTCAACAGGCGATCGGCACAAGGACCGGGCGACCGAACCAGAGTCAAATAGACCAAGGCAGACTTGCCGATCGAAGGACCCAGAACAGGACCCAGCGCCGAGCGACCGACTCCCAAGGCGATCGTCTCCCGGCAACTAGCGATCGTCCCAAGTGCCCGATCATGGACGACCGCCTCATGCCACGTGAAGTCAACATCCGTCAAGTCTGCGAAGACCGAAACTCGGAATAGAGACCCACGTGCAGATCCAGAAAAGGCGCCGTGGGATAAGGCCCATTGACCCCAGCCTGTCGCCATCTTCTCACTTACCGACAGACCCTCCGAAAGGTCCAAGGTGGGACCTCCCGAGACAGCGACAAGAGACGCGTGTTGTCCTCTCATTGGTTCGCACAGCTGGCTGCCAGCAGCAGCTGCGGATTTTAAAGCAACCAACCCATGTGCTACAGACGACCACCCCCTTATTATAATACAGGAAAGGCGATCGCCCGTCAGGAGGAAGACATCCCAGCTCCTCCTATAAATAGAGGATTTCCAGCTTTCGGAATGCTCTCTCTCTCTGGGTTTTGCTTCTCTATCTTGGCCACGCTATAAACTTCGGACATCTTTCTATCTCTCGCTCTCGAAACCTCTTAACCAAAAGACGGTCGGCAGAAACGAGAACAAGAACTCACAGAACTCTGGTTCTTCCGGCAATCATCAGCACTCAAGAGCTAGATAACTAGAGACATTTACACTCCTTGTAATTGTACTCTTACATTAATATTTGTACTCCAACGTATTCGTATTAATAACATCTCGCGAGAGCATTCAAGCCCGGGCCTAACAAACCCAGAAAATCTTGTGTTATTTACTTCCCCACGGACGTGCTCTCGCATTTTGTTTGTTACTCATCCATTCCAGCAATATCATCTCCGGATAATATTTTGGGTAACAACAATTGGCGCTAGAAGAAGGGGATCTTAACCTTTATTTTTATTCTGACCATCTCGAAGAACACTCACTGTTCTCTGGGGCATATACTTAAAGAAACACTCACTGTTTCAAAGAAAAACCTTCAGATTCATGACGTCTGCCACCACATCGAAGAGGTCCACTCTCCGAAACGGCGGACGCCTTATTCCGGCTCAATCCGAGCCCCAACCCATGGTGGAGGGTAGTCGCGGCGGCGCGAGACTCTCGATCCAGCCCCCAAGGGACGACCCTAGCCTCTCGCTCGATCAGTTCCAAACAGCGGAACAGATCGAGGAGGCCATGGCCATCCTACGGGAGCGATGGAGAGCATGCGGTACGCCCGCTATTACCCCATCAGCCATCCGCCGCGCGAGCAAACGGAAGCTCAAGGAGTTACTCGTCGAGCAATCGTCAGGAAGTCCCGATTCACGAGCAGAAGCACTCGCGAGGCGGGACAATTCCGTTTTCAGCCGCCTAGGAAGTGACCCATCATGGCGATCGGGGCATTCTGGCCCCAGCCATGAGACGACGGAGCCCGAATCCGTAACCAGGAGTTCAGCTTACCCAACTCCCAGAAGCCAGACCAGCCATCTGGCTCCTCATCTCCAAATAACCAAGATCGGCGACGACGACCTCATCGCCTACCGCGGAGCCAGGAGATCGGTACACGATCGCCTTGGCTCCCGCTCCGAGAGCTAAACCACGAGCGACCAAGATACAGCGATGGCCGCCATGCAACGCCAGCTCGATGGCATGAAGGTGCTCCTAGAAACTGGGGCAAGCGCCAAGAGAAAGATCGCTGGGCCGAGCGAACCGCTCGCGGTCCACATCGAACTCGCCCCCGTGCAGCCAAGGATCACTCCTCCTCAAACATCTTTATACGAGGGGAGATCAGACCCCGAGACTCACCTGAGCAAGTTCCGGATCTACATGACCGGATGCGGGGCATCAGACACGACCAGGTGCCGAATGTTCCCGTTAACATTGGGCGAACTGGCCCATAGGTGGTACATCTCACTGCCACCGCGATCAATCAGTTCCTTTGAACAACTGGCGAACGACTTCACATTGTACTTCACCGCCAAGGTTGCTCGACCATAAGGTCCCCACCGCATGATGAAAATCAGACAGGGGGAAGACGAGACCGACGAAGACTACATCGACCGGGTGGATGAGATAATCCTCAACGGCGAGCCCGTAAGCGATGAGATCGCCCTCTACTCGGTCCTAGGGGGATTCAATGGTCTTTCGACCATGTTCAGGCACCTTACAAAGGACATCCCCCCGACCTACACAATCTTCCGCGCCAAGGCCGCAGACTTTTTGGCGAGGCGGAGGATGCTCGCCCTTCGCCAAGACGAGGGGGCAGAGACGGCGATCGCCAATTCCAACAAGGCGGTCGCCAAGCCACCCGGTGATTTCAGGACCTTAGAGGATGTGGAAGCCCATATCTACCACAACCTCAATCTATCTCCGGCTCATATTTTTTATGCTATCTAGGGACGCGAGCGGCTAAGCAAGCCGAAGGGGTAAGGGACCACGGTCATCTGGACCGCAACAAATTTTGTGCTTACCACAAGAGTCCCGGCCACAACACCGATCAATGCCGCGACCTCCTCAGACAACTCTGGAGATTGTTCGAGGAGGGCAAGCTGGACAGTCTAGTAACTTAGCCAGAACCCCGGGCGGAAAGGATCAAGCGCTGCGATCAGCGTCAGAACGACGATCGGCAGTCTCCCAGTCCGATCGCCAGAATCAAACACGGCGAGCCAGAGGATTCATACGAGTCGATCCTCCCGATCAACCCTGGCGGCCATATCTTTATGCTTCAATCAAGAGGTGGAAACTTCGGAGGTCTTTCCCCAGTTTCTACCACGTCAAACAAAAGGCTACTGCCCAAGCAGCATCTCCAAAAATGGAGGACTCGCTCGCCCTCTAAGGTTCATCATCTAACATGATGGACCTAGGCACGAGATCGCCTCCCTCAGCACAACGTATACCGTCGAGGATCGCCATCTAACATGACGATCTGAGGTAGAAGAGTGCAGCCATGGTCCTGGAAGTCGATGGAACCGACAGCTTCGTCCATACAAGGTTCCTTTGGGCTGCGATCGTTCACCCTTCGTTTAAATACGAGGCGGACGTAGCCGAAAGACCCTCCAAACTAATTTGTGGACACGCTCGCCAGCCCTCAAAGGTTCATCATCTAACGTGGTGGACCCGGACAATGCGACGCGTCCCTACCCCCGTCACAACGTATACCTTCGAGGATTGCAATCTAACATGACGATCCGAGGTAGAAAAGTGCTATCAAGCTGCAGATGTGGAGTCGATTAACCCGATGACGCCCCGCGCAAGGACTCCTCCAGACCAAGATCGCTCGCCCTTTGTTTAAATACGAGGTGGGCGCAGCCTAACGGAGGACCCTCACAATAAAGTGAGTCGCGAGACAAACCTACAGGTGGAATGTCCCTCGCGCACAAGACACAGTCATGGAGGTCGGTCCATCGAACTCCGCGACCGTGCACGGTTCCTCTAGGTCGAAACAATCGGCTTTCTATGAGGGATCTGCAAAATTGAAGATCACAAGGACAAGACCGAAGATAGCTCGCCAAACGATCAGGTCGCCCAAATCCGAGACCAAAGACCGCCCAACGGATCGCCTGTATTTATCCTAAACGATCGCCAGTGGAACCACCTCACCCCATGTCTTCAACATCGGAGCAAGCTGGGGGGTAATTGTTGTGTCGAGATTTATACACCTCAACAGGCGATCGGCACAAGGACCGGGCGACCGAACCAGAGTCAAATAGACCAAGGCAGACTTGCCGATCGAAGGACCCAGAACAGGACCCAGCGCTAAGCGATCGACTCCCAAGGCGATTGTCTCCCGGCAACTAGCGATCGTCCCAAGTGCCCGATCATGGACGACCGCCTCATGCCACGTGAAGTCAACATCCGCCAAGTCTGCGAAGATCGAAACTCGGAATAGAGACCCACGTGGAGATCCGGAAAAGGCACCGCGGGATAAAGCCCTTTGACCCCAACCTGTCGCCATATTCTCACCTACCGACAGACCCGCCGAAAGGTCCAAGGTGGGACCTCCCGAGACAGAGACAAGAGACGCGTGTTGTCCTCTCATTGGTTCGCACAGCTGGCTGCCAGCAGCAGCAGCGGATTTTAAAGCACCCAACCCATGTGCTACAGACGATCGCCCCCTTATTATAATACAGGAAAGGCGATCGCCCGTCAGGAGGAAGACATTCCAGCTCCTCCTATAAATAGAGGATTTCCAGCTTTCGGAATGCTCTCTCTCTCTCTGGGTTTTGCTTCTCTATCTTGGCCACGCTATAAACTTCGGACATCTTTCTATCTTCCGGCAATCATCAGCACTCAAGAGCTAGATAACTAGGGACTTTTACACTCCTTGTAATTGTACTCTTACATTAATATTTGTACTCCAACGTATTCGTATTAATAACATCTCGTGAGAGCATTCAATCCCGGGTCTAACAAACCCGGCAAATCTTGTGTTATTTACTTCCCCACGGACATGCTCTCGCATTTTGTTTGTTACTCATCCATTCCAGCAATATCATCTCCGGATAATATTTTGGGTAACAACAATACGTAACCATGCTTAACGTACGTAATGAATGAGATATAACGTACGTAAAACAGGCAGCAGAAGCTAACGGTTAGTTGAGAGAATTTGCCTATAAATACGAAGTCATTTGGTATCATTCAATACAATAACTCTGAGAAAGTCATATATATTTGATATCATTGTATACACTATCGGTGTTATTAGGATCATTGATCCGGTATTATTAGAATCATATCTAAATCCAAGAGAGGTTTGTCTAGTACCAATAGAAAGCTAGATA
Source organism: Orobanche coerulescens (assembly GCA_033398695.1). Classification (NCBI taxonomy): domain Eukaryota; kingdom Viridiplantae; phylum Streptophyta; class Magnoliopsida; order Lamiales; family Orobanchaceae; genus Orobanche; species Orobanche coerulescens. The sequence goes on from CM065813.1 coordinate 31,537,104, forward strand.
GGTTGCTTCCTTGTCCGATAGAAAAGGAAAATAGTTTATCTTGGATCGAGATAAAGACAAGAATGTAACGGTTTATCTCGGACCGATAGAAGACGAGATTGTAACGGTATCTCTTGGACCAATAGAATACGAGGTGTAGAGGTTGATCTTAAGCCTATAGAAAAAGATACGGAGAGAGGGCGTATGCACAATTGGCCGAACCTATATAAACCTTGTGTCATTTATCTTCTAAAATTTAATTACGCTTCCGCAAACGTAAAAGAGTTTGAAACTCTACTCCGCGATATTATCCACCATTCCAACTGGGGTGCCAATTCCCAACAATTGGTATCGGAGCCATATCCATATAAATCGGCTTAATATCCGAGGAGAAAAAGATCTGATGGCACTCAATTTTGCACCGGTCGAAGGTCTTGGCTTAAGTCGACCTCCATTCTTTGATGGATCGAATTTCATGACGTGGAAGATGATGATGTCGATATTCATCCGAGCCTATGATATCGAGCTATGTAAAGTCATATGTCTTGGTCTGAAAATTTCCACGAGTTCAAACGGTACTCTCAAAAGCTTTGAAGAGTATGATGATATGGATTGGAAAAACGACCATTATACTTGCAAAGCAATGCAATTATTATATTGTGCTCTAAATCCGGAAGAACACTACTGGATATCCTCGTGTGACAGTGCCAAAGAAATTTGGAAAATGTTAGAGGTAACACATGAAGGAACAAACCAAGTCAATGAGACGAAGATCAATATGCTTCTCTACGACTACGAGCTATTTATGATGAGAACGAAGAGTCGATAACGAACATGCTCGATTGATTTTTGGTCATTATAAATGGACTAGCTTGTTTTGGGAAACCATTAACAAGTAGTGAAAAGGTGAATAAAATCTTACGATCACTACCTGTTGAATGGGACGGGACAGTTACGACGATTATGGAATCGAAAGATTTAAATAATCTTGATTTTAGCGCCCTCGTTGGTTCGCTAATAAACTATGAGATAGTTTAAAATCTCGAAATGCCAAACTGAAACCGAAGGAAAGATCAATAGCTTTGAAAGTTAAGATGTCAAGAAGAAAACAAGAAATCCCGGTAGACGAAGATGATGAAGAATTGGCATATTATGCCAAGAACATAAATAAGTTTCAAAACTTATTAAACCGGCGAAGAAAATACATCAACTCGAGCGAGTCAAAGAAATTCGACAATAATTGTCGAAACTGTGGTAAACCAAGCCACTTTGCTAAAAACTATCGAGCCTCGACTTCCAAGAAGGAAGTGCTTATAGATACATGGAGTGACGAAGAGGAAGATGATGAATATATTCAAAATAACATCACATTCATGGCAAAGAGTTCACTCGACGAAAGCAACATCGAAAGCCAAGTAAGTACATCGTCTCACGATGAACTTTTTGAAGCTTTCGAACTTTTGCATACAGACTTTTAAAATGCTTTAATTGATAACAAATCCCTCAAAGCTAAAAATAAATTATTGGAAATCGAAATTTTCAAACTAAATGAAAAAGGGAAATTCATCGAAACCGATCAAAACGAATTTAAAGAATGGTTTGTTAAAAGTTCAAAACGAACTTAAGAATTTAACGAGTAAATTTTCGTGTGGAAACGAGAAATTTGAACAAATGCTTTCCTTTCAAAACTTTTCATTAAATAAACAGGGATTAGGATTCAAACCGTGTAATAAAACCGAATCCTTAAATTTTAAAATACCCCGATGTGATAAATGTTTGAAAATTGGGCATCATATTTTGATTTGCAAAAGCCCAAGACGGACGATCAAAACTAAAAAAGTTTGGATTCCTAAAGGAACCACAATTCCGAATATCGTCTATGTATCAAATAAAAAACCAACTCTCGGTTGGATCCCCAAAAATCATAATTGATATTTTCATCGAATTGGTATTTAACTCAGGTGGAGTTACCATTAGTTTTAAAATGGGGAAATCTATTTTTCAGGGGGAGTTTTACCCGTTAATTGTCATACTTAATTTTATCGATTTTTTATTGCTATTATTGCATTTTTTTATTATGACAAAAAGGGGGAGAATGTCGATAAAAATGATGTGAGAAGGAGAATATGAGTCATGGAAGAATGACGAGAAAAATATAATACCGATCATGAAAAGGAGAGAAAACGAAGGAGAAGATAGTCGAAAATAAAAGAAAAGGTTGAAAAAGAAAAAATGAGAATGAGTTGAAAAGGAGAAGAAAAGATGGGGAGAGAAAACTAACGAAACGGACAAAACCGAAAACTTTGATCTGTAATGTTTTATATTTTTGCAGGTATATAATCCCATCGAAGGTTGTTGTTTTGTCATCATCAGAAGAGGGAGATTGTTGGAATATTCTACTCCACGTAATTATAAAATGGTTTTGATGATGATTTATTAATGTGTTGTTAATCAAAAGAAACAACAATAGAACGAACCAAATCAACAAAGAAGTCGAAGACGCTCGAACCAGACTGAAAAGCAAAGAAGTTTATTTTAGTGAATCTAACATACGTAATATACTTCGTATACCGTACGTAATGAGAAGTCACCTGAAGGCAGACGAGTGCAGACGACATGATTTAACGTACACAACCTAAACAAATTAACGTACGCTATCGGGTGAATATAACGTCCGTAACATACAGGCTTTAACGTACGTAATATTGTTTGAATATGAATTCAAACAAATCAACCGTTGGAAGATTCGGAGAAGTCAAAAAAGCATGCAACAGATATGATGCCTAATGTACGCAATGATGCATATATAATGTACGTAAGGGATCGTATTTAACGTACGTAACCGGATGATATTAACGTACGTAAAAGATGGACCGAAGTCACTGGACTACTTCGTATGAAGCTTAACGTACGTAACCGGATGATGATACCGTATGTAACCATGCTTAATGTACGTAATGAATGAGCTATAACGTACGTAAAACGGACAACAGAAGCTAACGGCTAGTTGAGAATTTGCCTATAAATACCAAGTCATTTGGTATCATTCAATACAACAACTCTGAGAAAATCATATATATGTTTGATATCCTTGTATACACTGTCGTTGTTATATTTGTGCTTAATTGATAAGTGTTTGAGTGTTCATACACAAAAACATACACGAGAGGAAATATACAGATTGTAGATTGATTCGGTGTTATTAGGATCATTGATCCGGCATTATTAGAATCATATCTAAATCTAAGAGAGGTTTGTCTAGTACCAATAAAAAGCTAGATAGGTTGCTTCATTGTCCGATAGAAAAGGAAAACGGTTTATCTTGGACCGACATAAAGACAAGAATGTAACGGTTTATCTCTGACCGATAGAAGACGAGATTGTAACGGTATCCCTCGGACAATAGAAGACGAGGTGTAGAGGTTGATCTTAAGCCTATAGAAAATACGGAGAGGGGACGTAGGCACAATTGGCCGAACCTCTATAAATCTTGTGTCATTCATCTTCCGCAATTTAATTACGCTTTTGCAAATGCAAAAGAGTTTGAAAACTCTACTCCGCGATATTATCCAACATTCTAAGTGAGATGCCAATTCCCAACAGTACATACCGAACTTACAAAAATACCGAATTACCAAAATATAAAAAAAAAAACAAAAAATTGAAGTACCTATATATACCCGAAATACTGAAAAACCAAAAGATCAGAAAAATCGATATATCGAAATAAAAAAATTTCATACCGTTACCGTACTAAAAATTTCCGATACGGTATCATTCTGTACCGAAAATTCGGTATATACCAATATTTCGATATTTTTGATAATTTTTCGATACGATAAACTCGCTATTTCGTTATTTCCGTATTTTTTGCTACCCCTAGGTGATTTAAGAATTTCATCTTATTTCTCCTTCTTACGAAGGTTACGATAGAGAAGACATCCGACGTGTAAAGTTGTTATTTTATTTTTTTACATAAATTATAACATTAATTAATTTTAAACAATTAATTAATATTATAATCTTCATACACTAACCTCAATATAGCTGAGATTGATGATGAAAAAAAAAAGATTGATGATGAATATTCAAATTCGGAATGAAAAGTTAATGTATATTCTCTTAGAGATTAATACTATATTTTCCATCATATCTCGGACCATCAACCCTTCCAGATTCAAAAGTCAAAATACTCTAATTTTCCTTTTAGGAAATTATTTGAACATGTGAACCATATTGGCCATAGCCCTCCTGCCCCGATTGTTATTCCATGATGATTTTCCATCTATTTCTTCTTCGCCTATCACTCTGTAATTTCTCATCCCAAACATTCATTCCCAAGTTATATTTTCCATTAAACTAAATTCACTCTTCAACCTCTTTACAACTCAGTACGAGGCGTATATTTGAATTGCATTTGATTTTAATTTCAGCTGTTTTTGCAATCGTTTTGTCCTTCGGGATACTTCAGATCGAAGGTATTTATTGCACCCACGGAAATCAGTGGTTTTTGTTTTGATCCGTCAAGATTGAGTTATCTATCACTGGTAGGATTTGCGATTCGACATGGCTTCGGGATCGCCGGCGATGAATAAGATTGAGAGGGCGCACCAGATGTACAGGGACGGCAAGTACGCCGAAGCACTGGATTATTACACCGACGCGCTTTCCATGGCCAAGACGCCGCCGCAGAAGATTGCTCTCCACAGCAATCGTGCCGCCTGTTATCTCAAACTACACGATTTCAACAAGGTATCTGCTACTTAAACTTCGGATTAAGACACTTTTTAAATGAGATTGTTTATTTTGTTGATCCTATGTGCATTTCATCAGTTGAGCTATTTAGGGTTTGGGAGCTAAGTGTTTTATCTCGTTAGTTTTTGTTTAATGTTATTTTTCTTTTTTTATTTGGATTTTTGTTTAATGTAATTGGCATTAGAAGAGCTTGTTGTGGTGATATTTATCAAGTCCATAAAAAGCTAGACAATGGTGGCATTTATTTTTTAATGATCTGATTAAATCTAACTCCTGTGGAAAGTATTCCCCTAAATATTTTTTATCTGCAAAATGAAGCAAGTAGTAAATTAAAGGGATACCCTGGGACAAATATTCAGTAATTTATTCGACCTTGATGACTAATTTTAGATAATTATTACTTTTGCAATTCAACAATCCCTGTGCACGTCTCTATTGCAGCTAGCAACTACCGAAGTATCATGAAATTTCACTCTCGATAATGATTTTCTTCATTTTTGAAATTGTTGCAATCACTTCCATTAGACCATACCACGCCATGTAACTTTACATGACTGAACTATTAAAGTAATGAACTTGTTCTCATTTTTTGTGATTGATTGAATGAGAATCGCACTGCCAAATGATTAGAAAGCTCTAAGACTTCACCACTGCAGCATTGATGAACTAGGGAAGATGGGGCACATTTTGACTCGGAATTTTAGTAGAGTTTTATTGTTCTTTTTGTATGATACAAGTGTCCACAATATAGAGAAATCAGCAGCGTTAAATCTAGAAAACCTGATATTTTGTTTTGTAATTCTGAAATTCGAATCTTCTATATGTGTGTATGTATGTAATAGATTATGGGGACGACAAATTTTATTTTCATGCTTGTTAAGAAATCATTTTCCTAAGGAAACAATTCCATCTGTCTGTCATTTATCTTCATTTCCACATGGGTCTTAGGACGACAAATAATTAGTCTTTACATCCTTATGTGTCATCTAATAAACAGAAAAAGATGGTATTTGAGGGCGGTCTTTATGAGATTCAGTAATGCTAAGCTGGTATATTACTCATCTTTTCCGCATCAGCTGTGTGCACTCGTTCAATCTTAGATGTATTTGATGCTGGGAAATATAAACAGAAATGACAAGGAGAAGTCAATACAACTTTCTAGCATTTCTTGGGTATGTGCTAATTTGATGCTGGGAAAATATAAACAGAAATGACAAGGAGAAGTCAATACAACTTCCTAGCATTTCTTGGGTATGTGCTAATTTTGAAGTTGATCGAACATATCCGAAAATATTGCAGGCAGCTGAAGAATGTACCTCGGTTCTAGAGCTTGATTACAAGCACACCGGTGCACTGATGCTGCGTGCTCAAACTCTGGTAACCTTAAAGCAGTATCATTCAGCACTTTTCGATGTCAACCGGCTCATTGAATTGAATCCATCGTCAGAAGTATACAGAAACCTTCTAGCCCGTTTGAAGACTCAAGTGGTACTTCCTCCTTTTTATCCCTTCATTATGCTTTTGTTGTAGTTTACAGTTGTGCTTTTCATTAGTCCAGTATTGGTATCTGTGCATTGTCTTTCTTTTTCCTTCTATGAGGATGTCTTGTCTTTGAAAGCATTTTATGATGCGTATGTGTTAGGTATGCGGTTGATATTGCTTTTTCAAATTTTTTTATCATATACTCCCTCCATCCCACTTGAAAATGGTACTTTGATTAAGGTACAACTTTTTAATTCTAGTCATTTTAGTGAAGGTACAACTCGTTTTAAACCATCTATTTTCACTTATTTTTTTCTAATTTTTTTCCAATTGATTAACATGGAAATTTATATAACAAAGAACTTTAATTTTAAGGAATATTATATAAATTTTAGTTAGATATTAAGATTTTATATTGTTGAAGTATATTCTTCAATTATGACAAAATCATGATTTGAAGGTACACTCTTCAAGTGGAACGGATGTAGTATATTGCTAGTTTTTTGACACTTGGATTGCTAATGTTTACTTGTAAATGGTTCTACTATCGTTATTCCTATTATGGATGTAAGGATTTTTCATCTACATATAGTTAAGACATGATAGAGTCGAGGGTTTACCGAGAGAATAAATCTTAGAATATATTTATTGAATTGAACTATAAAACAGAAAAGAAACAATCTTAACAGGCGAGGCCTGCCCCAAGCGCAGCTTGCCGATTATCCTCAGGAGCCCAAGCAGATTATCTGCCGCTAATTCCTGATGCCTCTAATGACTGCAACCCTATATATAAATAAGAAAAGTAACTGGACTCAAAACATTGTTCCGAAACAAAAGTGTGGCCCATCCCTTTATTCTAACTATGGAAATATAAATCATTTGTAACAATGCTGTTGTTTTCTTGCACCACCTGTTGAGTTGAACTGAGATGTTTTGCTCCTTAACTTAGCTGTGAAGTTGTGCAATTTCGTCCCTTTGAGTTCTTTTTGGGGGGTAAATTTGGTACTTTCTCGATGAGAAATGGTGTGTGTTTTGTTCAAGGAAAGTCACTTGCTCCGATACCCGAAGATGAAGCCGAGTGTGAAGAAGATGATACTTGCAACGAAGAAGAAGAAGAAGAAGAAGGAGAAGAGCAAGAAGAGAAAAAGGCTGACAAAGATCAACTAACTAGAGAAAACAACGCTGCAGCAGCAAACAATAAAACGAGTGATTTCGAATATGTCAATTTAACAACTGAAGTATCATCACCACTTTCTGAGAATCAGATCGCACGGAGACCGTCCGATCAGCAGTCCTCCGGTTGGCAGACGATCCCGAAACCGAAAGGACACTCTCATCTTGACTACTCGAGGTGGGACAGAGTTGAAGACGACTCGAGCGAAGAAGAAACTGACGACGACGAAGAAGATGACGATTGTCAGCCCCAGTATCGATTTCGTGTCAAAACAGTTGGTGTCAAGGCCGTTAAATAATTGGTGTAAGATGGCACGAAATAGTTGTTTGAGCTACACAGAAGATCACGATCTACTGAATTTGTCGATATCACAGTTGAAAATATCGATCTGTAACTATAAGTACTATACAAGCTTCCAATGCAGAATTAAAATGTATGTTGTACTTTTAAATGTGGCACTCATACTTGTACACTTTTGTTTGTCTATGGTGGGCAAGCATCGTCACATACTATATGGTTCTGGTATAGAAGATATAAAGGTATTGCAAAAAAATAAAGCTCGGGTTTGTGGTTATCCCTTTGAACTCTCAAATGTTTGTTTCTGTTTTCAGCATTCATTTTCGATTTTGAGTATTATCATCCGATTTCATGAGGATGTGTCGGTTTCGTCGTCTGGAAAATGAAAATATGTTTGGATGAAAAGTTATATAATTAGTTTTTTTTTTAATATTTTTTTATATTATAGTTAAAAGTAATTTATTAAAAATATGGTTTTTCGAAAAAATACGATGAAATAGATGGAGGGAGTATTTGTTAGTGGTGGGTCCATATTAATTAAAATTTGTAGATGTAGGAATGTGATTTGTAAGTTGTTATATTTCATAACAGGATACACTTGCAAGATACACAGTAATCTTAATAACTAACATAATCACAATTAATATATAATATAATTGCAACTGTATAATATAATTAATAAAAATATGATGCAACAATATAATCACAATAGATGTATAACATAATCACAATTAATGTGTCGGAACATTTGTACATTGTAATTTTAGTGATTTGTAATGTCATTTGGGTGTAATGATTGTCTTTGAATTTTGAAAAATCATAGGTAGTAATGTATGAAAATTTTCAAAACCCGGACAAACCCACCGCGTTATGCGTAATGTCTCGCGAAAATACGTTACGGACATTCAATTCAACAGTAGTATAGTATGAGTCCTCTTACAAACAAAAACAAAAACAAAAATCTAAATTCTAAATGAATCATTCCTACATAGAATTCTCCGACGTCGTCAAAACCAGTCTTCTTCTTCTCAAATTTCCTTTATCTTAAATATAAATCCAATCCATCGATCGAAATAGTAAGACTTGTATTTGGTGGTTGATGGCGCACGGCGGCGGGGACAGTAACCGGGTCGGGCCGGACTTCAATCTGCCCGACGAAATACTGGCGGTCATACCCACGGACCCGTACGACCAGCTGGATCTGGCCCGCAAGATTACGTCCATCGCAATCGCGTCGCGCGTGACGAACCTCGAGACAGAGACGGGGAGGCTCCGCCAGAAGGTCCACGAGAAAGACCGCGTCATCGAAGAGCTCGAGGGCAAAGTCTCCCAGCTCGAGGGCGCGTATCAGGAAGCGGAGATGCGTTTGAAACTCACCCGCGAAGATAATGTAATTTAATTCCACGAAATTCCTTTTCTTTAAATTACTTATATTCTTTTTTTTTTTTGGTAGTTCCAAGGTAGGGTGTTTAAGGTTTTACTGACAAATTGGGATTACAGACGAAGCTATTGAAGGAGAGAGATTCTTTGGCTTCGACTGCAAAGAAGCTCAGTCGTGATTTGGTTAAGGTAAATGTTTTTTTTTTTTTTTTTTTTCAGTTCTTCTTATGTCACAAGTACTTAGTTTAAGATTGCATCAGACTGGTCCTTCAGTTTGTATTCTGTGTGTGAAGCAGCAAGAACTGTAAAAATAACATCTGTCAATTTTAATTTGTGGCCTGCGAGAGAAAGGGTATTATTCTATTATGCCGACACTTCGAAAAAGTTAACGTACGAGTGTCGGACACTTAAGACACGAGGAAACTCCGGTGACACACACCGGAGTCCCGACACGCCAAAATAAGTGTCCCCTTTTTTTCTAATATATGGACACACAATGGCACTTCAAGAACACTGGTTTTAAATCTTTTTTCTTTTTTAAATGAGGGTTTGTTTTACTTATTTAACAGAAAAAAGAGGGGTTGTTAAACAAAATAAAATAAAATAAAGCCCCAATATATTTTTTTTACATAGATCACTTTGGATATTTTTTAGATTTTGTAGTTTGAAGTATTAAATGTTTCTTTTCGATGAATTAATAACTAATTATGAATGTGACTTGTGGTTTACAATGACTTGAGATTGTTATTTTTGGTTTATATATATTAATATGTAATATGTAAATTTGTCTATCAATTTCTCATGTCGCCGCCGCCGTACCCGTGTCTCCTATTTTTTAAAAATGCCTTTTGCTGCAACCGCACCCGTACTCGTACGAGTACACACTTAAATAATTTCAATGCATAATCAAGGCGTCCGATTTCCTAGTTAACAATGAAGACTTTTGTGGACAATGGGATCTTTGCCCTTTCCGACTCGCAACTAAAAGTTGTACTAAAAATCAATATCCTAAACCAGTAACTTCATGATCTATCTCCAGTTAATTTCTACTCTGCTGGTCAAAATTGCTGAACTCTTGTTAATGTTTTTTCATTTTTTTTTTTGTGGCGCTATGCCCTTTTTTTTTTATTATGCTGTAGTTTGTAAATATAATCTGGTCTAGAAGTGGAACCACAAATGGACAATGGCGGATCCAAGATATTGACATGGGATGGACTGAAGTTTTTTATTTTTGAAATTTGGGGTGGGCTAAATTTTGCATTTGATTGTTTTCCTTTTTGAACTGGACATATGCTATAACTTGTATTTTTTATTTTATAAATTTGGGGTGGGCTGTAGCGTAGCACATGCGCATTGCAAATGGATGTCCTCGTGTTTGCTCATGTTTCACATAATACAATTCCATTGTTTTCTTAAACGCACGGTTATTACCATGGGATAATAGGCACTCGGTGTCCTATAATGATTTTAGTAATGTGGACTTTCAGTTTCTGTATGCCGTACGTAAGGTAATATCACAAACTTGTCGTCTTTTGACAGCTTGAAACATTTAAAAGGCAATTGATGAAGTCACTGAATGAAGAAAATTCACCGGTATGGTCCACGCGCCATCATTTTTCTTCTTATTATTATTGAGTTTGTCGCTTCTCTGCATCATCATCATCATCATCAACAGCACCTTAATCCCAACTATGTTGGGGTCGGTGGCATGAAGATTATAGTGTCGTTTAATTGTCTAAAATTAGTTAACACCATAACTCATGCAAATAACAAAGTGGCAAAGTTTTACGCCGGATGCCCTTCCTGTCGCAACCTTCATATGAAGGAGAAATAGAACGAAATTCCAAAACCGTCAACATCATAGGTTTTTCCATTTATATGGAAAATATCATGAGACGGCGATGAGTTTGAGATAATTGCTATTTTTCTCTCTGCATAAAGAAAAAAATCAAGATATTTTTCTCTTGCTTCAATGGTGATTGTATTTGCTGTAATTTAAGACTAAGCTTTGATTATATTGCACCAGCAAACGGAAACTGTAGATATCGGTACCTATGACCAAACATTGCCCAAGGCCTATTCCATGAGTGGTAATTTTTGAACTCCGACAGTTCATTGTATTTGATCCGATTTTACTTACTAGTCCCTCTCTCTCATTCTCTCTCTCTTTCTCCTGATATCACCTCAAAGTTGAATTGAATTTAAGTGTGGCTCTTTACTTCAGATGACTCAAATGGCTACACAAAACATCATTCTTATAGCGGGTCTAATGACAGTGCAAGCATAAACGAAGACGGTATTTGATCTTGAATATTGGTTTTGGTGTTTACAGTTGAAAGATTTGTCATGATATAAGTAAATGATTATATTTATTATTTCTTGGTCACAGTCTCAAAGCAAGTGGGGCACAGATTTTCTATCACGCCATACATAACACCCCGTCTCACTCCTAATGGAACTCCGAAAGTAATCTCGACCAGTGTGTCACCACGAAGGTACACAACTGCTGGCTCTCCCCAGAAAACCTCGGGCGTCACTACCCCCACGAAAATATACGAGGGACAAGGATCTCTTTCGTCATGGTATCCGTCCAGTCAGCAGTCGTCCGCGGCTAATTCTCCTCCTAAAGGACGCCTACAGCCAGGTTTGTGAATGTAGTAAGAACTTGGGTAAATTATGAAAACTAATAATGAGGCTTGGTCTTAATTACCAAAAAAAACCTAGGATATATATATAAAAATAACAAATAAACCATTGAGGTATGAGGAGTATCCCATTGAAGTTTGCTTTTCTATTACAAATGTGCCCCTTAATAATTGTAATTTGTAAAAAAAAAAAAAAAAAAAAAAAGGATCGAGGGAACATTTGTGATTCTTAAAAGATTTTTATTTTTTTAAAAATATAATATTAAGGATTTTCATTTGATTTTGTATTTGATGAAAATACTAGTAATATTTTTGTAATCTATCAGAATTCAGATGTCAAGGTTCATTGACGGTGAATCTTTAACAAACACCTTTAATTCCTGGCTTGTCTAATTTTACGGTTAATAAAATGTTCTAGGTCGCACTCCTCGAATTGATGGGAAGGAGTTCTTCCGTCAAGCTAGGTGAGTTTTATTATGTGGGTGTTTGGTTAACGACTTTTTGATTGGCTTTTGGCTTTTTGATCTGGTTAAACAGCCAAATAATGTGTTTCGTAAGTGGGTTTTTGCGTGACTGGGGAAGCCAGCTTTTAAGCCAAAACGAAAAGCTAGGGAGTTTGGCTTGTTGTGTTGGCTTTTGATCTTTTCCTATTAAAAAATACATTTCTATAAAGCACAACTGATTTTACTAAGCACATTTACGATCTCTGAATAATTAAACAATTAATGTAGAAAGTTACTAAGTCAGCTAGTTAAACCAGCTAACCGCCAACAACCAATAGCCGTTTGCCAAAAAGGTGTGACGTGGAATATTGCAGTGGTTTGCTTCACCTTATGGTTGTCCTTGTTTTTCTTTTAAAATTGTTATATATGCAGGAGTCGTTTATCACTTGAGCAATTCAGCGCGTTTCTGGCTAATATAAAAGAACTAAATGCACAAAGGCAATCTCGTGAGGTGATTGACAATATTCGTACAACATTCTATCTTAAAAGTGCCGATTAATATACATACTACCGTCTCGAAACAATTGCGCAGCTTTGATTTTTCTTGTTCTCTTACACATTAGCTTTTCATACTTTCAGGAGACATTGAGAAAATCCCAAGAGATTTTTGGGATGGAAAATAAAGACCTCTACATATCATTTCAAGGATTGCTCAACCGCAACACGCACTAGATACGTTCTATTACTTGCAATTGTTTGTACGCTCAATTCGTCTTTTCCCTTTCCTTGAGGAAATCCGTAGTCCCATTAATCATGGGCCATTGGAACACAATGGTATCGCATGTTTGAAACAAAAATCTGGTAGAATCTGTGTTTCTATTTTTATGTAAATAATGGCTTTTCTATTTAATGTTTGCCATTTGCTGCGACTGATTCTATGCGGTGTTGGTAGAATTACTTTTGTGATTGTGGCTCGTGCTTGAACTGTCTGAGAGTTTTAGAGCAATGGTGCTTGGATTTTGATGCTTTATTAACCTTTCGAGTTCTTCACTTGGCCAAGTTTTGCTGTAATAGTAAGATATTTAGATGATCATCAGCAAAAACGTCTGGCTCGGCATGATACAATCTTAAGTTTCAACATGTTCTTATTTTCATCAGATTATTGTGTTGTGTATACGATTTAAAAACATATCCTTATGGGGAAAGGGATGTAGAACTTAATTGCTGCCATCCGGAATCGAACTTGATATGAAAGTTCGATTTATTCATTTGGACTGTACTATATGTATATCAAAGTGTAACTTGCATAATCAAACGGCATTATTTTTTTCTGTATCGTGTATGTACGTATACAGACAGGAAATATTATTTTAAGGAGCTGTAAGTTATTCATTTTTGAAAATTTTATTAACAGTTTTGATATAAATCTAATCTTATGATAAAAAAAATCTTATTAAGTTGAGATGTAGCCATTCCGCCAGTTTCCTACATTATAAAGAAAGAAACTAATATAGTTGTACTATGGACCCAAAATGGTACTTTACATTTCAAAATGATGTTTATATTTTAAAGAATTGGGTGATGTTTTATATTTTAAGTGGGAGGTTTTTATCTTTTCAAATTATTAAGGATTGCAAATTTAGGATATGATTTTTAATTTTACTTTTGATATATTACTAAAGATTGCAAATTTAGAATATGATTTTTTAATTGTACTTTTGATATATTACTTGCTTCTTTCCACTTAAACTAAGAGTTTTCATTTTTTTCTAATACTCAGAATATGTTTATCATTTAAATATTGTTCATCATTATACTTAAATTACATATATTTCAATAAATCATTGTATCTCATAAAAAACATTAAATTACTGATGTTTTCGACCATTATGACCAGGAAGTCATTTTCGACCAGTTTCATCTATGGACGATTTTTTGACCCTCTCCCCACGAAATGTTATTTCGTTCCGTTTCGTCCTAGGATATTATTTCTGTTCCGCACTCGAATATCATTTTCGAACCATTTCGTTCTGGGGCGACATTTTCGACTCATTTCGCTCTGAGACTTTATTTTTGGATCGTTCACACCGAGACGTTATAATTGACACATTTCGTCCCGAGAATGATTGAGCTACCGGCCATGGTTGATCAGCCAGACATTTCCGACCGTTTCGCCGTATGGTTATATTTTGACTAGTTTCAACGTAGAAAGTTATTTTTGATCATTTTCGCCATAGGACGATGTTTTGACCCATTTCGTCACGGGACGTTATTTTGAACCCGTTTTGCATTGGTATGTTATTCTCGATCAGTTTCGCCATGTGACGACATTTCCGGCCCGTTTCTCTCAGGGACGTCATTTTCGACCTGTTCCATCCAGGGATTATATTCTTGGTTTCGTCTTGGGACGATATTTTCGATTCGTGTTGCCCCTAGACGTCATTTTCAGTCCATTTTATCCTAGAACGTCATTTTCGACCGTTTTCGCTCAGGAATGTCAGTTTCAACCCGTTCTGCCTCGGGACGACATTTTTGGCTAGTTCGTCATGGGACGATATTTCCGGTTTGTTTTGTCCGAGATATTATTTTCGATCGTTTTCGCCCGAGACGTTTTTTTTCATCCAGTGACGTCATTTTCGACACGTTCATCATGTGACAATATTTTCGCATGGGACATCATTTTCGATCAGTTTCACTCCTGGGCGTTATTTTGGATCCATTTCCGCCATATGGCATCATTTTCGATCCATTTCGGGACATCATCTTCGACCTGTTTTGTCCCCAGACGCCATTTTTGGCACGTTTTCGTTTGGGACTTCATTTTCGGCCGCTTTGCCCCATGATTATATTTTCAAGTAGTTTCGACATAGGGTGTTATTTTCGATCCTTTCGACCCTTTTCCCCTCATGAAGATATTTTTTGACTATTTCGTCATGTGACGTTACTTTCGACCCATTTTATTTTTGATCCGTTTCGCCACGTGACGATATTTTCGGCCCAGTTCTCCTCTGAACGTTATTTTCAACACGTTTCGTTGTGGGATGTCATTTTTGTCTCGTTTCGCTTCCGAACGTCATTTTCATTGAGGGACATCATTTTCGGCCCATTTCGCCACGTGACAATATTTTCGCATGAGACATCATTTTTTACTAGTTTCACCTCTGGACGTTATTTTCGATCCATTTTCGCTCCGGGATATAATTTTCGGTCTGTTTCGTCCCAGAATGATATTTCCATCACGTTTTGTCCCGGGGTGTAATTTTTGTCCAAGGAAGTCATTTTCAACCCATTTCACAAATGACGATATTTTCGCATGGGACGTCATTCTCGTCCAATTATACACCAGGACATTGTTGTTTTTTACTCGTTTTGTCCCCCAAGCATCATTTTCGGTCCATTTTGTCCCAGGATGTTATTTCCGACCATTTTCATCCTGGGATATCATTTTCAACTCATTTGGTTCGAGATGATATTTTTGGCTCGTTTCTATTTGGGACGATATTTACAGCATGTTTCGTCCCAAGACTTCATTTCTGGCCCGTTTCATCGTGGGACGTCATTTTTGACCCATTTTGCCCCGGACATGCTTCATTCTACGATGTTATTTTCGGCACATTTCATCGTGGGGTGATATTTTCGGCCATGGAGCTGGTAAAAAATGATGTTCCAGGATGAAACGTGCCTAAAATATTGTCCAGGGGCGAAAACAATCGAAAATAACGTCTCCGGACGAATAGGGTCAAAGTGACATCCAGTGGCGAGAACAGGCGACAATGATATCCACGGACAAAACGGGTCGAAAATGAGGCCCCATTGTGAAATGGGCCAAAAATGACGTCTTAGGGCGAAACGGTCCCAAAAGTCACCTCGGGGTGAAACGGATCGAAAGTGACGTCCTGTGGCGGAAACATTTTAAAATGACGCCTTGGAGAAAACAAGCTGAAAATGACATCCTAAGGCGAAACGTATCAAAATGACGTTATGGAGCGAAATAGGTCGAAATTACTACCCATGACGGAAGGGATCGAAAATGACTTCATAGGGCGAAACAGGTCGAAAATATCGTCACGGGACGAAACAGGTCGAAAATGACGTCCCGTGACAAAACGGGTCGAAAATAATATCCCGAGGCAAAACGGGTTGAAAATGACGTGCCTAGACAAAATAGACCGAAAGTGACATCCCAGGTTGAAACGAGTCAAAATAATGTCCCGGTGTGTAAGATGGAAAATAATGACCCATGACGAAATAGGACAAAAATGTCGTCCATGGGTGAAACGGCCGAAAATATCGTCCTATGGCAAAAAGGGTTGAAGATGGTATCCCGTGACGAAACAGGTAAAAAAATGACGCACCATGACGAAACAGGTCAAATATGACGTCCCAGGACGAAAATAACGCCTTGGTGCGAAATTAGTCGAAAATATCGTCCCCGATGAAACGGTCGAAAATGACACCCCCAGACGAAATGGATCGAAATAATATTCCTAGGTGAAACAAGCCGAAAATAACTTCTTCTGACGAAATTGTTCGAAATGTCCCCCATGACGAAACATGGTCGAAAATGACGTCGTGGGGCGAAACATGTAGAGAATAAAGCCCAGTGTGATGAAAACAGTCGAAAGTGACGTTCTGATGTGAAACAGGTCGAAAATAATATCCCAGTGAATACAGTCGAAAAACAACGTTACGTGACGAAACGGGCCGAAAATGACGTTCCGAGGCGAAACAGCTCGAAGATAACGTCCAATTACGAAACGGTCGAAAATAACGTCTCGGGACAAAAAGGGTCGAAAATAATGTTTCGAGGTGAAAATGGTTCAAAATAACATCCCAGAGCGGAACGGGTTGAAAACAACGTCCCCGATTGAACTACGTCGAAAATGACGTCTCGGATCGAAACGAGTCAAAAACAGTAAGGTATAATAATTTGTGAAATAAAGGTTATTTGGGTATAACGATGAAAAATATACAAATATAAACTTATTTTGGGAAATGAAAAAAGCGAAACCTCCCACTTAAAATGGGAAGGAGTAAGTATTAATTAATACTTCCTCTATTCTAGCTAAAATTTGATAGATGGAGTAAAAAAATACACAAATTTAGACAAAGATATTAATTAAAAAGAAAAAAATATTAACGGCGGGTATGTTTTTGAGATTAAAAGTAAAGATATTTATGATAAGTATGTGGTGGAGATTAAGTGATGTAATTATGATTGTTTGTTGATTGTATAAAAGTGATAAATATAAATTTTCTAAAGAGACAAAGTTCTGAGTAAATTATGTATTATTGAAGGGGACCGAGACAGCATGTTACTTTTTTTTGGCGTGAACATTTTAACTTGCAATTGTAGTGGTGGATAGGGACCAACGGTCAAGTCATCTTGTGACTGAAGGCTCCAATTACTCGCCGCTGAGCCTTTGGTTGGTGTTGGGTACCAAATCGGATATTTGTGCCGTTTTATGCGGAAGCGGAAATAAATTGCGGAAAATAAAGGACACGAGGATTTATAGAGGTTCGGCTATTAACGAAGCCTACGTCCTCTCTCGATGTATCTTTTTTCTTAGGCTTAAGATCAAAACCTCTACGCCTCTCTTCTATCGGTCGAGGGATTACCGTTACAAGCTCGTCTTCTATCGGTCCGAGTAAAACCGTTTTTCCTTTTCTATTGGATAAGGAATCAACCACTCTAGCTTTCTATGGGTACTAGATAAACCTCACTAAGATAGCGATTGTGATTCTAACAATGCCGGATCCTTGATCCTAATAACACCGAATCAAATCGTATCTTTTCTTTTTATCGCTCGTGTATGATCTTGTGTATAACACTCAATCACTCTTAATTAAGCTCAAGAACAACAACTATAATGTTTACAATGATATAACACGTATGTATGCTTTGCTCAATGTTGTTGTATGGAATAATACCAACTCCTTGGTATTTATAGCCTTCTTCCTCCTTACTAGCCGTTCTTTGCCCGGTTGACTAGCTAGCGTGCGCTAGCCTTCCTTCTTAGCTTGCGCTATCACACATTTTTGCTCTAGCGTACGTAAAGGCTTTCATGTAGCGTCGTTAATCACTTTATATTTCATCCGGTAGCTCGCCTTAATGATTAGCGTGCGCTACCACTTCCTTTGTAGCGTGCGCTAATCAATATCTCATTGCATGGATTGTCAAAGTGACCGTTTGATATGCTGACTTTGACTTGCTTTTCCCAACGTTCGGATTGACTAGATTCAAACATCTTAGCGTGCGCTAATCATCCTTTGTAGCGTGCGCTAATAATAGAGTGTAGCGTGCGCTAATAATAGAGTGTAGCGTGCGCTATCCATCTGCTGACTTCACTGCAGCTTACTTCGATACTAGGCTGGAATGCAGCTGACTCCTCGTTAGCGTGCGCTAACATATGTCCCTTAGCGTGCGCTAATGCAGTCCAGATTGCAATTTTTGCGTCTTTGTCTGCTTCGCCGTTTTGCTTCGCCTCGATGTTGTTTTGTAGTTTAGCAACTTTAATCACCAAAACATAAATTAAATAATGTGTGGAATAAATATTCCAACAATCTCCCCCTTTTTGATGATTACAAAACAACTCTTGAATTGGATAATCTGTAAAAAAATAATATCTGTATATTTATACGAATCAAAGTTTTCGGCTTTGATCGTTTCGTTAGTTTCTCCATTTCTTTTCTTTTTCTTCTTTTTCGACTTCTTCATTTTTCAACTCCGTCGTTTTTCGTTTTTCAATTTTTTCCAACTCCCCCTATTTGTATGCTTTTCTTTTCTTTTCGACTTCTTCGATTTTTCTCATTTTTATCTCCTCTTCATCTCCTTCTCATTTTTATCATTTTTATCTCAATTCATATCTTTCTCCCCCTTTTTGTTTTCATCAAAAAGTAAAATAAATATAAAGAATACCAAATGAAATAAATATGCATGATACCAATTTATGCATTAATAAGGGTATAAACTCCCCCTGAAAATATTATTTCCTTCTCCCCCTTTGTAAAATATCATTTGTCAAAATTTATTTTTGGGGATCCAACCGATAGTTGGTTTTTCTTTTGAAACATAGACGATGTTTGAAACGTTTGTTCCTTTAGGAACCCAAATCTTTTTAATTTTTATCGTCCGTCTTGGGCTTTTGCAATTTGAAATGTGATGTCCAATTTTCAAACACTTTTCACAATGGGGTATATTGAAATTAACGGATTCATTTTTCGAACGCGGTTTGAATCCTAACCCCTCTTTATTTAAAGTATATTTTTGAACACATAACATTTGTTCAAATTTATCATTGCCGCACGAGAATTTCTTTGTCAAAATTTTTAGTTCATCTTGAACTTTTAAAAGATCATTTTTTAAAATATTTTCATTTTCAAGGCATTTCGAATGATCAATTTCGACAAATTTCCCTTTTTCAAGTATTTTGGAATTTTCAATTTCCAAAGTTTTATATTTAGACTTGAGGGATTTAATTTCATTTAAAGCATTTTGATAGTCCGTATGTAATAATTCGAATGCTTCAAAAAGTTCGTCGTAAGAATTACTTACTTGGCTTTCGACGTCGCTATCGTCGAATGAACTCCGGGCCATGAGCGCGAGATTATTTTGTTCAAGAAAATCTTCATCGGGATCTTCGTCGCTCCATGTTGCGATTAGAACCTCCTTTTGCTTTACTCGACAGCTTCTTAGCAAAGTGGCACAGTTTGCCACATAATCGACAAGTGTTGTCGAATTTCTTAGGTTCGCCCGCTTGAATGTCCTTCTTTCTCCGGTTTAATAAGTGTTGGAACTTATTAATATTTTTGGCATAATATGCCATTTCTTCGTCACTTTTGTCCACCGGGGTTTCTTCTTTCTTCTTCGACATTTTAGCCTTGAAGGCTATCGACCTCTCCTTCGGTTTTGGTTTGGCATTCCGAGATTTTAGAACAATCTCGTAGTTGATAAGAGAACCAACGAGAGCACTAAAATCGAGAGTATTTAAATCTTTGGATTCCATTATTGCCGTAACCGTACCGTCCCATTCTCGAGGTAGTGATCGGAGAATTTTCTTTACTTTCTCACTACTCGAGAGTGGTTTTCCGTAACATGCTAATCCATTAGTAATAACCGAAAATCGGTCAAGCATAATCGAGATGGATTCGTCGTCCTTCATTTGGAATAATTCATAATCGTGAAGGAGCATGTTTATCTTCGTCTCCTTGACTTGAGACGTACCTTCGTGTGTTACCTCAAGCATTTTCCAGATTTCTTTGGCACTATCACACGATGATATCCGGTTGTGTTCTTCCGGATTTAAGGCACAATAGAGAAGTTGAGTTGCCTTACAATTATAGTGGTCGTTTTTCCAATCGGAATCGTCATATTCTTCGAAGGTTTTGAGCGTACCGTTGGAATTTGTTGGAATTTTCGGACCAAGACAAATCACCTTCCAAAGCTCGATGTCATATGCTCGGATGAATATAGACATCTTCTTCTTCCACGTCATGAAGTTTGAGCCATCAAAAAATGGTGGTCGGTTGAGAGAAAGGCCTTCGACGGGACCCATTTGAAACGCCATTGGATCTTCTCCTCGGATGTTAAGCCGCGTAAAGGAGTATCGCTCCGATACCAATTGTTGGGTACCAAATCGGATATTTGCGCCGTTTTATGCGGAAGCGAAAATAAATTGCGGAAAATAAAGGACACGAGGATTTATAGAGGTTCGGCTATTAACGAAGCCTACGTCCTCTCTCGATGTATCTTTTTCCTTAGGCTTAAGATCAAAACCTCTACGCCTCTCTTCTATCGGTCGAGGGATTACCGTTACAAGCTCGTCTTCTATCGGTCCGAGTAAAACCGTTTTTCCTTTTCTATTGGATAAGGAATCAACCACTCTAGCTTTCTATGGGTACTAGATAAACCTCACTAAGATAGCGATTGTGATTCTAACAATGCCGGATCCTTGATCCTAATAACACCGAATCAAATCGTATCTTTTCTTTTTATCGCTCGTGTATGATCTTGTGTATAACACTCAATCACTCTTAATTAAGCTCAAGAACAACAACTATAATGTTTACAATGATATAACACGTATGTATGCTTTGCTCAATGTTGTTGTATGGAATAATACCAACTCCTTGGTATTTATAGCCTTCTTCCTCCTTACTAGCCGTTGTTGCCGGTTGACTAGCTAGCGTGCGCTAGCCTTCCTACTAAGCGTGCCCTATCCCACAATATTGCTCTAGCGTACGTAAAGGCTTTCATGTAGCGTCGTTAATCACTTTATATTTCACCGGTAGCTCGCCATTAACAGTTAGCGTGCGCTACTACTTCCTTTGTAGCGTGCGCTAATCCAATATATCCGTTGCATGGATTGTCAAAGTGACCGTTTGATATGCTGACTTTGACTTGCTTTTCCCAACGTTCGGATTGACTAGATTCAAACATCTTAGCGTGCGCTAATCATCCTTTGTAGCGTGCGCTAATAATAGAGTGTAGCGTGCGCTAATAATAGAGTGTAGCGTGCGCTATCCATCTGCTGACTTCACTGCAGCTTACTTCGATACTAGGCTGGAATGCAGCTGACTCCTCGTTAGCGTGCGCTAACATATGTCCCTTAGCGTGCGCTAATGCAGTCCAGATTGCAATTTTTGCGTCTTTGTCTGCTTCGCCGTTTTGCTTCGCCTCGATGTTGTTTTGTAGTTTAGCAACTTTAATCATCAAAACATAAATTAAATAATGTGTGGAATAAATATTCCAACCGTTGGTTCTAGCAAAAGCCTTCGATCGCACACCACGATTGAGACACCCTGGACGATCACTCTGACACAATCCACCTGTAAAAATACCTGTTGCTACCAGTATTCACTTAAGTAAGAACAGAGGTGATCCAGTGGCTCAAGTCGAATATTCAAGAGTAATCGGAAGCCTGATTTACATTAAAAATTTTACACGGCCAGACTTGGCATTTGCTGTAAACAAGTTGAGCAGGTTCACGAGTAATCTGAGTAAATAGCACTGGAATGCACTGACTAGGGTTTTAAGATACTTAAAGTACACCATAAGTTATGGGCTATTTTATAGTAATTATCCTGCAGTTTTGGAAGGACATACTGATGTTAATTGGATTTCAGACACGAAAGACTCTCTCTACAAGTGGGTATGTTTTACTATTGGGGGTGGAGCTATATCTTGGAAATCAAGCAAACAAACTTGTATAGCCCGATCCACCATGAAATCGGAATTTATAGCTCTAGATAAAGCTGGAGAAGAAGCTGAATGGCTTCGTAACTTTCTTGAGGATATTCCATGCTGGAAGAAGCCTGTGCCTAGTGTTATGATACATTGCGATAGCCAAGCATCAATTGGAAGAGCACAGAGCCTTATGTATAATGGTAAGTCTCGACACATTCGTCGGAGACGTAATACCGTGCGACAATTGATCAAAAATGGATTTATATCTATTGACTATGCGAGGTCAAATGTTAATTTGGCTTATACACTCACAAAATGTCTGAATAGAGATCAATTTCATAAACTGCTAGAGGGAATGGGATTAAAATCCATATCTTGAAAGAATGATCATAGTGGTAACCCAACCTTGAAGACTAGAGATCCCAAAAACTTGGTTCAATGGGAAAACAACGTTATGAAAGTTCTATTGAAAAGCGCTTATAATAAATCCATCCCTATAGAGCAGAATAAGCGCTGAGTCATGTGAATGTGGTGAGGTTAAGTCTCTGGACTTTTAATGGTTCCTTGTCCTTGAAAAAAAAAGTATTGCGGGTAGTTTATAAAAGGAGACCACCTATCTAAGTGTGGGGACGGGTTGCCTCGAATAAACATTTAGGAAACCAAGATGTTGTCCATGGCCAAAACGGAAACAACTATGAGAAGGTGTTGAGACATTGTTGTGTAAGTGTCATTGACTCGGTATACACCAAGGAGGATTAGTTCAAGGCACGGTGTCCACTAAGCCGCCGGTATATCCGACAATATTTTACTAAGAAAGGTTTAAAGCCACAAACTACCTTTCCCCATGCAGCAGTATTTTACGGAAACTGGGTATGTGAGTCTGCATATATGCATGCATTTATTTCCACTCATGTGGGGGATTGATGGAAATTGGTTTTAGAAAAATGAGTTTTGACTCAATTTAAACCAATATAATGATAATAAAATATTTAATTCTTGGGAAGTAAGTGTTAAATTGTGAATCTACGTTTCGAGGAGATAAACGTAGGATATTATTTTTCTCAAAACCGATTTCCGGTGAGTGAGAAATAAATGATTAAAGTTGGCCATTTAATTGAAATGGTGAAGAGTTAACCAAGTTTAAAAGTTGAAAACTCATCTGATATTTGGGGTTGAAAACCCACCTGATCTAATATTTGGGGATGAAAACCCATCTGATTTGATATTTGGGGCTGAAAACCCATCTGATCTAATATTTGGGGCTGAAAACCCATCTGATCTGATATTTGATCTCGGCTTAAATGAGGCAGGTTGTGAACTTAGCTTCTGGAATATGACTCTTCACACTCCACAATGTAACGTCCGAATTAAATGAGACTATTTATGGAGGTAACTCTTCAGCTGAAGGATTAAAGAGAATTAATAATACTTTAATATGTTGTAACTCCCCACTTGATTGAGTGAAATTGGACCCTATAAAATGGGGTCTTATGCATTTTATTTCATAGACCATAACATAGACAAAATACAAGCATGCCACCTATTGCAGCGTATTTTCATCTTGTTTTCG
This sequence comes from Orobanche coerulescens, assembly GCA_033398695.1. Classification (NCBI taxonomy): domain Eukaryota; kingdom Viridiplantae; phylum Streptophyta; class Magnoliopsida; order Lamiales; family Orobanchaceae; genus Orobanche; species Orobanche coerulescens. The sequence continues at coordinate 31,561,015 of CM065813.1, forward strand.
TGCCCAGTTTCCAGCACTTGAACGTTCGCCGGAGTTTTGAGTTTTGGAGAGCACCTAACTCAGAAACGTGTAGTAGTTGTATCTTGGGGATATATTGCCTGAGCCGTCTGCTCCTATACGGGGGCAAAATTGTCTTACGGGAAAGAGTTATCTCGCCTCTGCTAAAGTTGTAATTTTAATTCGACTTTTAATTTATTAAGATTGTAATAGGTTGTCTTTTTTGTAATTTTTATTGTAATTATATTATTGGAAATTCGCAGAACCAACACGTGAAACTTACAACGTATATAAGACATATTATCATCATAAAAAGAAATCAAGATATATTCTGTGAGTACAGGGTCATTCTTTTTTATCACAAATAGGCGGACATCAAAATTCTTTGGAAAATAACAGAACATCAGATCACTCGTTTTTTCCCATAGCATGCATGTGAAGCAAACAACGACGATCGTGTTTTGACAGACGGGATTGTATTGTCATCCCATTGCATGGCAAACAACTACCCCTTCCACCTTTAAATAGATGTCACTTTGATTTTGTGCACATAAATTAAGAAAATTCTTTTATACCAAAATTTGTCCCTAATAAATGATATTTTGTAATTAATAAAGAGTGAAAAGATGAATTTTGAGGTAAATTAACTAGGGGTAATAATGGAATAAAGAGAAGAATAAAGTTAAAGTGACATCTATTTTGAAAAAGTTACAAAAGTCTAAAATGACATCTATTTAAAAGTGGAGGGAGTATTTATCTTTTTTTCAGATGGAAGCTATACATAAACGGATCCAGGACCGAAAAACCACTGGTGCACCGATCGTCACGAAAAACAATGTCGAACGATAAAATATATATTAAAATTATATTAAAGATAACAAATAATACATAAAGAAAGTCAGTAATAACAAAGCGGGGGACAATGAGACGAACATGTCATGCTGGAAAACTTACCTCTAGATCGGGGTGAGATCGAGCCTCTTGGGGGGTACTCAGGACAGGGCACGATCCCCCTCGTGTGCGTGTGTGGGAAAAATAACAAAAAAAAACAAAAGATCCGTACATTTACAAAGAAAATTGCCTACATTTACTGTCCATTTCCTGAAAATGTGCTAAAACAACATCATTACTAATAGTTTTAAGTACATATTTTTTTATAAATGTTACAAGACGATTATTTAACCATTGATCACCCATCTTACTACATAACTCACTCTTCACATACTTCATACCGAGACCTGCTCGACACTTTAAATTCTTAAGGCAAAATCAACATTAATTGAAACCCTTCAGCTAGTTTTGTATTAAGGGTGCATCTTAATTTTTTCATCATATTACATAAATATTCTTCAAAAGAAGCAAGTGTCTGCGAAATACTTCAATGTTGAATAAACAATTTTAAACACTTTAATTAATATCGCCTTGATCAAAACAGATTACGTCAAATCAAAAAATATATTTAATAGGTATATATGTCTTTACCTATTAAACTACGAGAGTAAAAAATAATTAAACTCCCCGATAATTCAATTATTGTTAAAATAAAATAACGGAAAAGATAATACTAGATATTATCGGGAAATGGGGTCTTATTCTGAAAAAAAATCTGGTGGTGCACATGCACCAGATCCGCCTATTAGTGATGTTAAACGGGCTAGCCCTAGCGGTTCCGGGCTAGCCCTAGCGAACCGGGCTAAGCGGTCATTTAAAAATACTGATTTAAACGGCCAGGAAATATTGGCTTAACCCTAACCCTAACGGGTTTTCTGCTAAACGCTAAATATTTAAAAATCTATTTTTATTTTTTATAAGTAAAAAAAACAATAACAATATATTTTATATATATAGTAATAACTATACTATAATAAATATAACAAAAAATACACTTTTATATATATATATATATATATATACACTATATTAACAAATACAGTAATAATATATATTATATATAATATTAATATAGAGTATATATAATATATTATTAAAGTGTGTATATATAAATATATATATATATATAAATATATATATATATATATATATATATATTTATATATATATCGGGCTAGCTCTAGCTTGGGCTAGCCTGTGACTAAGCAGTCAGCCCAAAAGTCCGAATTTAAACGGCTAGAAATATCTACTTAACCGGTTTTGGCGGGTTAAACAGTAGGCCACTCTGACGGCTCGTTTAACATCTCTACCGCCTAGATATATATATATATCTATATATATAGATAGAGAGAGAGAGAGAGATGAAAAGACTGACAACCCCACGAGCAGAAGATACCCTGTTTGTTATATTTTTGGATACCTTAGGAATCCTTTGTATTTATAAACATCGAAATAAAGAGGAAAATATGAGAGAATATGGAGGCAATGATGAAAGTGTGTATTAACATGAAGTAGCGCTTTATTTATAGTCTGCATTTAGGGTTTCGGGGTATAAAGGTCATTTATTAATAAATACATTAATTACAACACTCATGAATGGCTGTAATACATGCTGCGCCATTAAAACCTTGTCGGGAAAACCCAGGTGGGAAAAACCCGATCGAAGGAAAAAGAGTACAATACTCCCCGAAATCGATTACATAAGATCTTTGAGTTGACGCATTCCGATCTTGTATACTAGTCTTATGAATGTTGATGTCGGCAACGCCTTTGTGAATAAGTTCGCCACTAATCACTTAAGTGAATATTGATGTATCTACCTTTTGAGATACAAGTGACATCGTCTTCATACAATATTTCCTCTTGAATATTAAGATGTTCATGCCTCATCAACTCCTTCTAAAAACCCTGTGGGAAAAAACCGATAGAGAAAAAGAGTACATAGTATAAATTTGCTCATGTGTTGCATTGGTTGCCTCGTTAAAAACCTTAACTAAGAAAACCCGGTGGGAAAAAACTTAGAAAGGAAAAAGAGTACAACCATTTGGTCTTGAGACCTTTTGACTTTCGGTCGACATAATCTTCAAACTGATTTAAAAGTTATCACTTCTCCCCCTCAAGATAACAATCTTGCACTCCAATACCATGAATATAATTTTCAGACATGGAGAGATTTAGTAAATAAATCTGCTAGATTATCATTATTGCTCTTTTGAAGCTCGTGTGGAAATAGATTTCATCTTACTTGCCCAAACATTATATGCAACACATAAATGGAGAATATTTATCATCATAATAAATAGGCAGTATGAGAACAAATATGAGATCATAATCCCTAATAGCCACCAATATCGAATCTCGATCTCTTTCATGTAATAAACCAATTTGGTTAACACAATTCCACATTCTCCTTCCTGGAGAAATATTAAATTTTGCTAGCATGTTAACTTCAAATTGTATATCAGGCCTGATAATGTAATCCTTCAATAGCATACAAGTACGGAACTTCTGGTCCTCTTATATCTTTGTTATTTTCTTGAGATCTATATGAGTCGGTATCCACTTCAAGTGGTAAGACAACCTTTAGGTAGCTAAATGGATAAAAACTTTCCATCATATATGCTCGATCTACAAGTCGAGACAATACTAATACTTAGTTTTATCTAAGTTTTTCATTTTGAACTTGTCTTTAGACACGAGTTCAAATAATTCACATATATCCTCTTCAGGAGGAATTCACTTAGTCGGTTGATCCACCAGACTATTTCAAAATGTATAAATATTTATAACTCAAAATAGTACATGTTGTGAATTTCACGTTCCTATTACTTTAGGAACCTCAGTCGTCAGGGACTTTCATATAGATATTCGAGTCCAATGACCCATAGAAAAATGTGGTGATGACATCACTAATTGAATATCTATATTCATAATAATTGTCATATGTATATTAAATGACGAAATTTAGTGCCAACGGAGAATATGTTTTGGGTATGCGCTTAAACCCTTGATATGCTAATCTCGTTTATCTTTCACCACTTTATTTTATTTTGCGAGTTAAGCTTTATCTCAACTGCTTATATTTTATTTAGTGCTTCAGGCACTCCACTAGCAATTGTTGAGACACAAAGTGTTGTCGACAACTATCATTCTTATAAACAATTCTCCCATATTCACAAAGTCAATAACAACTTCAACAAAATCAAATATTCAACATTTCCCATAACATTTGATTTGGTCGTCCCATAATCCAATACTGTCATTATTGAGTGCACGTGCAAATTAAGGTATTGAGATTCTCATTTTCGGACGATCCTCTTGAGAGGTTTTGAAGTGATGTTATAGTTTAATCTATTTGTATTCCGCGGATTTTATCTTTAATACCAATAAAGAATACGTCTCTCACGCTTCTGGCGTCGAGGAGTATCAACAAATATATTTCGTTCACATTCGACTTTAATTCTTTATGGTACATATACAACTGGTATATGAGATTTCATCACTCCTTTGGCAATCAATAATTTGTTGAACTTCGAGTTCATAGTGCGTAAATTTAAATATCCAACTCAACGAGAATTTTCCGACTTTCTCTTATTTATATTTTATATCTCCCCCTAATGTCGGAGATAGTTGGAATTGGATTATAAAATCAATCCTCTTCAGGAGGTGCACTAATAACAGAGGGCGTGACCCAAATATTGTGCCTTTGATATGGATACTTGAATTTGAAATTCATCGCAACATGATCATTGGATATAATATTATATCGCTTATAATTAATTCGATACTCATTGAATAAAGCTCCTTTTAGACCGACAATAAGAATATTGCCATATGAAATTATACCAATCCTTCGGGATTGTCTTTCCATTCCTCTAGTAGAAATTGAACAAATCAATATGACATAAAGTTATGTATTTTTCATTTGAAATAAATACATGCAACTTCAAATGTAAATTGCTCTCGAGGAGCATGTATTTTTCTTCAAAAATATTAATTATGCTAAACTCAGGAGCAATAATTTAAATAAAAAAAACAATCATATATTACCGAAAATATGAAATACTCATCAAGAGTATGTGATGTTTTTCAAAAGTATCAATTATGCTACCTTGGGAGCAACAATTTATAAGCATATAACACCCAAAATATAAATTACTCTAAAGAGTATGTAAATATTAATTAAAAGTATTAATTGTGCTACGTCATGAGCAACAATTTATATCAATGTGGTGATAATAAAAGCAATTCAATAACACAAGGTCATATAGAAAATATTCAAAATAATGCCTTTTTTTGTTTAATATTCTTCGGGAACATTAACTTTAACTGATGTGTTTATCATAAATACTATCATAAAAATATGACTATATATCATTGTGTTTTATCAAGAACATCAACAATTTCTTTTTAATAATCTTCTGGATTATTAAAATTACAAATTCATGTTTCTTCAGGAAACCATGAAAATATATTAATGTAATGTATTAAAAGAATCATTACAAATAATTTTATACCAATGATACAAGTATCATCATCAATATAATATGTAATAAAGAAAGTGCAATAATTATTATGCAATTAATCCAACATCTATAAGATGTTGATGAAAATTGGTCAACTCAAAATAATACAATTTTAAGTGTATAAATGTACTTCATGATATCTACTAGTAATTTGTGTTATTTATCATACAATATGTGTGAATTTGTATTAATATATCTTCAGGATATATATCATAAATAAATATATAGTTAAATAATATATAAAAATAATATAAATAGACTTAACACCAAACACGTAAATTTACACATGTAAATATTGAAAGTATTGGGATTAGTAGACTTCTGGTCTAATAAGTGGTGAATTTTATACGTCATTTACATTGATAATTTCTCTAATACATTTGTCTCACTTGTTATCGCGGAATCATACATATATCAAGCGATAGTTTAGAAATCCATAAATTTATCGATACTTAGAAGATAATAGTGCATAATATTCAACCCCACCGGAGGAATTTAATTAGTAGTTCTTCAGGAACTGTCAATAAATTTAGCACTACTTTTTTTTTACACGAAAAGTATCATTTATTTATAAAGATACGCATATTTGCACTTTGATGAGACAATAAATTATGACCACGATTTAATCCCAAGAACTTGGCATTCGATTCATAAACAGAATAAATAAGATAAGCCAAGAATTTGAATAATGCAAATATCTTCAGGATATTTGACATTTTTGTCACAAATTATATAGCAATGATCAATTCAGATCATACTTCAGGTATGACATCATATCTCATATTGATAAAAGCTCATTATATATCATAAGAGATAATAAAATATTCAACCACACAATATATAAGATTAGATATTGACATATAATCTTAAGATTATCATTTTTGTGTCCTCATCATTAACAATTGATAATATCCAATCCAGGAGATAAAATTTATAAGTAATTATCCTCTACATAAACTCTAAATTTTATCTACTTCGGGAGATAAAATTTGAGCCATGTAATATTGAAGTTTTTAATTTAATATTGTTCACTTCCGGGAACAACTTGATAGGAATATTCGACCACTTACTAATCTTGCTATCATTGGAGCACAGTCGGATTATGATTGTGGTGTATATCATATCTTGTACAATCTCGATAGAGGATATTCTCAAATTATATTAACATTTTTTTATTTGAGATATAAGTTATATTTTCCTTCAGGGATAATATCATGCTACATCAAGAGCATAATGATTTAATTATGCTATTATATTTATAAGTAACAAATCACTATTCTTCAGGAATATTGTATCATCACATAATTCATGTATAAATAAAAATTATTCATTTAGAATAGTAATATTCTTCAAGAATATTACAATTAATTGTGCTACTTCAGGAGCAATAATTTTAAGATCCATAATTGAATATACAAAGGGAAAAAAATAGTACGAGAATTAATCAATGCTCGAAATAACTAAACTAAAATAGTTGCTTCTTCAAGAGCACTTACAATATTCTTCAGGAATATTATTTTGTATTTTTCATTAGGAATTGCACAAATTATTATATCTCATAGTGTTCTTCATGAACACATCATATTCAACTAGAATATGACGAGATAACGTTGTCCTTCTTCAAGGACTACAACAAATCTTTTATCTTAATAATCTTCTGGATTATTAAGTATTGTTGAATCGTGTTTCTTCCGGAAACAAAGAGGAATATGATTTGATAATAAATTTTGAGGTCATCATATATATTATTTATATATGATGCACACAAAAATATAAAATTTAATAACTAAATATAATATATTTTTTCTCAAAATCATCATATGCAAGAAAGTTTTTGAAGGAGTAAATAGAATTAATACATTTCACCAATGTAAAAAAAGACTATTTCTGTTCGGACTTTTTTTATGCATGCAATACGTTCTAGAATCCGATCTCCACCGTTGAATTTGTAGATCTGCTTATCAGGAAGATACTGTAAAAATTTCATGATGATCCGACGGTCAACAAAGCGGGAATCGCGATTTTAGCGCGATCTCATGATCTGAAAAATTGCTCGTTTTTTTTTTTATTTCAAAAATCGAAGAGAAAAAAAATACTCGTAGAGTATCGTCTTTGATAACGTGTTATAAACATCGAAATAAAGAGGAAAATATGAGAGAATATGGAGACACCAACAATGAAAGTGTGTATTAACATGAAGGCGCTTTATTTATGCTACATTTAGGGTTTCGAGGGTATAAAGGTCATTTATTAATAAATACATTAATTACAACAAAATTTAGTTTCTCTTAGTTATTTTTTTTTTCAATTAAACGGGAGGTTTCACTTTTTTTTTTCAATTATTAATGATTGCTGATTTAGAACTCGATTTTTGAATTTTATCTTTAACAGAAAATACACAATCATGATCGCAAGGATGGAGCGTAAGCAAAAGCTCCTAAAAGATCGAATTATCCATTTCATAAATAAGGACGAAATAGCCACAATAAAAAATATTTTATCTTTTTTTTTCGTAAATAAGGATTAAATAACCACAATAATGAATACTTTATCTTTTTTCATAAATAACAATGAAACAACCAAAATAACGAATACTTCATCTTTTTCTAGCCTTGTTTAACTCGAGTAAGGTTTCTTAGTGTGTTTTCCTTGCTAGACACACTACCAAAATCTGACTTTAGCCGACGACTTAAAGTGGTCGGCTAATCATGCCAGCCGTCGGCTAAAAAACCGTCGGCCAAGGTTTAGCCGACGACTTTTGTGCAGTCGTCGGCTAAAGTTCAACGTTTAGTCGACCACTACTACACGGTCGTCGGCTAAACCTGTAGGGAAAAAAAAAATTTAGCCGACGACCTTAACGAGCCGGTCGGCTAAAACCGGTTTTTTAAAAAAAAAATAGAGTTTAGCCGACGACCGTCTTATATGTCGTCGGCTAAAACCATTTTTTTAAAAAAAAATTAAATTATTTTAGCCGACGACTTATATGTCGTCGGCTAAAACCCTTTTTTAAAAAAAAAATTAATTCAGATTTTGGGATCTCAAAACCTGTATTTTTTGTACCTACAATTTTTATACACCAGCTCTCATTATCAACAACAATCAACGCGCAACACATTCAACTAATACCATTAATAATATGCCCAACATTATATGCATCACAACGCACAACACATTCAAGAACATTAATTTCATCAACATACTAGTAGCGTCAATAAAATCACTTACACAATTGTAACACAAATATAAATATACAAGAGTACTACAACAACACAACTACAATCCACTGGCAAAATCATCTAAATGTCGAAATATAGTAGTAGAAGGATTACCAACATCCCCTAGATCCTCGTCACGAGGCTGTGAAGATGGGGTCTGTCCGAACAGAGAAAGCGGTGGAGTAGGTGCCTGCAGTCCAGCCTGAGTAATGGTCTCAGTCAGCATCATCATATAGTCCATCATGGCCTGCTGCTATCTCTGGAAACTCTCTAACTGCGACTCAGTCCTCTGCTCGCTCTCATGTAACCGCGTCTGAGTCCTCCTTTCATTCTCAGCTCGGAGCTCCCTCTCCGCCCTCAACTGCTCCTCGAGATAGGCAGTCCGTGCATCCCGTCCGCGAGGGCGCTGGAAGCCGGGGGTATCTTTCAATACATGATGACCCTCGGCTCCCATCATCTTAGTGCGGTACCGACTACCTCTAGGAGGGTAGACGGTACCCCACACCCTAGCGCGAACATAAGGATCGGCCTGATCGATCTGTCCAATGGCAGAATCGAGGCCAGTCTCCGCTAAATCCGAATACTGCTCCCGAGCAATCTCAGCAAGCATCCTCTGAGACTCCTCTCGCACACGCTCCTAAGTTAATATGAAAATAAATATTTGAATATCAATAAAAGTATGATACAAAGGCATTTATTTTATTACTAAAATAAAATAAAAAAGACTTACATGCTCCTCGGGACGGTTCGGAAATGCTTTCTGAGTCACGTAGGCAAATGCGTCCAACGAATCAGAAGAAATGGCCTCGTGCGTAACTCTGACTAACGACCGGGAACCCAGACTGTGATGGTCAGTCAGACCAGCACGATTGGTCGTGTTGGTCAAGCTAGTCGCCTTCAAAAAAATATTATTTAGAATCGAGTTTATATTTAGAATTCAAAAAAATAAAAACTGAAATATTATTTTTTATTAAATACTAGCATTTTTTTAATAAATAAAATACAATATTCAGATTTTTATTTTTTTTATGGAAAATAATATTCTAGTTTTTATTTTTATTAAAATAATTTATTTCCACTTTTGAATAAAAAAATTCTGATTTTTTAATATTAATAATATTCCAGAATTTTAAAAAAATACATGAAGTTCCAATTTTTTCTAATTTAAAAAAACCGGAACTTCACGTATTTTTTATATTCTGAAACATTAATTTAAAAAAAATGGAGTTTATATTTAGAATTCAATAAAATAAAATCTGAAAGAGGAAGAATGAAATGAGGGTATTTTAGTCATACCATGAACTCTGGGTCGCGAAAATGGGCGCGTAACCACTTCCACTCGTACTCCCGGAACTTGAATTCTTCCGTGGTAGCCTCTCGGGTATCACCCCAGGCTGTCCAGAACATGTGCATCTCATTTTTCCAAGATTTGTACCTACAACACACGTTGCACAACATATATCATTCGTAAGAAAAAAAATTACGCAAACAATGTAGATACACAATAAATTAAAATGACTTACTTGGTAGACTGCACCTCGTCACACCAAGTACGTAGTAGAGAGTCGGGAATGACAAACCACACCTATGAACAGCATAAATACGCAATAATTTAAAAATATCACGTATTGCATTTTCAAGAACTACGTGTTGATTGAAAAACACTTATTAAATATTTATTAACTTACCGACATAGCATTATTCAAAGCATCCTTCACGCACTGCGGCACGTCCCACCAATCGGGCCACAAAACGGGGACTCTGTCCCGAATGACAAAGCCAACATTACGGCTATATGACGCCGCAGCGTCAGAAGACATCACCGGCCGGCCGTGTCTGTCTAGAGGAATCTCATAACGGCCATGCTTACTTACGTGCAGTCGGCGCCGGACCCTTTCTTTGGGCCACGAGTCTTCTTCTTTTTCTTCTACTCCTCGACTACATTTTTCCCCTTCTCCTTCTCCCTCTCTATCTCCTCGTACAATTTCGTCTTCGAAACCCGACAACTCCGCCAAAACATGTTGTCTGGACAAGACTCGTAGACGTACGCCTCGTCAGGGCTAATCAATCGAACGGGAACTCGGGCTCCCGTCTCATCGACCTCTGGAATAGTCGGAACCATCGGAGGCATGAATAGAGTCGGCGGCGGACCGTGGGGCACCGCAGACGAGGAACTCCGTACATCTCTTGATGTGTGAGGGCTAGACGTGGGTCGGTGGATGGGAGGCATACGAGTCTCCGGCTGCGAGGGGGTCGGCCGTGGTGTCTGAAAGGATAAACGCCGCGCTAGTGCAGCAGGCTCATCTGTCGCCCTATAAAAATCGTCAGCGTTCATGCCGGTAGCTTCTAGTATCTGGCGGGCACGAACGCTGCTCTGAGATATGTATAGTGTACCGGGATCCGCCTTACTAGAGGCTGCGGAACTCCCCGAATCGGGAGTGGTCGACTTTGTCGACTTCTTCCCCAACGCTTTCTTTATTCTATCCATAATCTAAACAAATAAATCAAATTCACAACTCAACACAACAGTAATTATCAATGCCATACCACGTTAATCTTTCGATTAACGCCGGCTATAAAATTCCTTCCTCCAAATATTTCTAAACAAATTCATCAAATAATCTAAACAAATTCATCAAATTCACAATTCAACACAACAGTAATTATCAATGCCATACCACGTTAATCTTTCGATTAACGCCGGCTATACAATCCCTTCCTCCTCAAACAAATTCATCAAATTCACAACTCATTAAACACAAAATATTGAAAATCCTAAATTCATCAAATATTGCATCACAACTCATTAAACAATTTATCTAATTCATCACATAATCTAAACAAATTCATCAAACAAATACAATAAATTCAACAAACAAAATAAAAAAAAGAAAATAAGGACAAGGGTTACCGCGGCCGGTGAGCGCAGGCGGAGGCGTCGGGCGGGCGGGCGGGCGGGCGATGGGGCCGGGTGGCCAGTGAGCGGAGAGGCTGGCGGGTTGGCGGGCGGACGATCGCTAAACCGAGAAGCAGGCGACGGACGATCGGATGGGTGACGATCGGCGGGGAGGCTAGGTGACGGCGCTAGGTGACGGGCGGTTGGGGGTGGTGACGATCGGCGGGCGACAGCGGCGACTAAACCAAGAAGAAAATAAAAAAGGGAGGTACGAGAAACGTATAAAGGTGGGGGTTTAGCCGACGACAAGATCTACGTCGTCGGCTAAAGTTTTTTTTAAAAAAAAATTATACTTTAGCCGACGACATATAAGACGGTCGTCGGCTAAACCACAGCAATAACCCAACCGTGTTAAACAACACGGTCGGGCAGGCAAACAGTGTGTTTTCAATTTCTAGGCGGGTGCGACACGGGCCGTGTCGATGGACACGGTCGGGTGTTTAGCCGACGACCTTCCTATAAGTCGTCGGCTAAAGTTTAATTTTTTTTTTAAAAAAAAACATTAGTCGATCGTGTCAGGGGACACGGGTCGTGTCGCACCTGCCCAGAATGGGAAAACACACTGTATGACTGACCCGATCGTGTTGTCTAACATGGTCGGGTTATTGCTGGGGTTTAGCCGACGACCGTCTTATGTCGTCGGCTAAAGTATAATTTTTTTTAAAAAAAAAACTTTAGCCGACGACGTAGATCTTGTCGTCGGCTAAACCCCCCATTTTTTTAATAATATTATTGATATTATATTAATGTTATGATAATGATTATTATTATTACTATTTTTTTAATTATATTTAACAAATGAAAATATACATCTACTAAATTTATGGCTCATAGTTTGAGTTATCACTACAGTCTGTCTCATTATCCGAGTTGATATCCGGCAACATATGCCTCAAGTCGTCCACATTATCGTCAGAATTTTCAAGTAATTCGTTTGTATCAATGTCAACGTACCCGCGAGCATCACCACGGAGTCGGACGACTCGTCCTTCAGGAACATTATTCATTGTAATTGTCGTTGATGGTGGAATATTTGCTGTATTTGGCTCTTGATAAGCATCATCGTCATCAGTACCTGTTGTTTCTCCCAGTGTAGCAGCACTAAAAATATTCCTCGTTGTCACAACGTTTAATACCTTCCATGTGCCTTTCTTCACCAAGTCGTCCAAATAATACACCGACTTTGCTGATGTAGCAAATACAAAAGGATCACTTTCAATGTGCATGACATCCAAGAAGTTCCTTATCAGTAACTTGGACCAGTAAGGCAATTCCCAGAATATACTTTTGTGCGACCAATACTTATACCTGTCGGGCCTTTCAGGGGTTTCTGCAATCACATCAGGATGGTTGCTAAGCTGACCAAAATCGTACTCATTAAGAATTGATAGTATTTCATCACTTGTCCACTGTCGTGGTGGCTCGCCCATTTCTACAGTGCCATCAAATGCTGCAGCATCCATACGCCACTCATGTTCGCTCTCAAGCCATATTCGATGACGCATTCGGATAACTTTCCTACAGTGGTACCTGGCACAATCTGCATTCAAACACACCGGACAACCTCTATATCCGCTAATAACAGATCCAGACAGCATTTCATATGCAGGAAAATCACTAATAGTGCCGATACACATGGCGTGCAAGTAGAACGTCTCGGACGAATAACTGTCGTACGTGGGATGACCTTGCTCCCACAACAATTTCAGCTCCTCTATCAAAGGTCTCATATACACATCGATACACTTCCCCGGATATCCCGGCCCCGGGACTAACAAGGTCAACATATTATACTCCTTCCGCATACATATCCACGGAGAAAGATTGTAAGGAATCACTACAACAGGCCATATGGTATATGAAAGACTCATGTTACCAAAAGGGTTGAAACCATCAGATGCAATCCCGAGCCTCACATTTCGGATATCTGAAGAAAAATTCGGATACTCCCTATCTATATGCTTCCACGCTTCTCCATCTGAAGGGTGTATCATAGTATCTCTGTCATTAGTGCGTGGCTCGGCATGCCATCTCATTGCTTTTGCCGTGTGAGGAGACATAAAAAGCCGTTCCAACCTGTCCTTCAGTGGAAAATACCAAAGTACCTTCACCGGTTTCTCTTTTCCAGAAGGAGTGATCCTATATCTCTCTGTATCACATACAGGACATCTCGTGAGGTCTTCATTAGGATGCCCCCAGAATAGAACACAATCATACATGCAGACGTGGATCTTAATGTAGGAAAGACCAAGATCTTTCAAAATTCGTCTCATTTTTGAATATGTATTAGGAAGATGATGACCCTGTGGAAGCATATTACTCGTAAGCTCCAAGTAATCATCTACAGACTTGATGGATAATTTGTTTTCCACCTTTAATCTCATTGTTTCTATGACACAATCAAGAACAGTCATGTTACACCACAGGTATAGAGTGCATTGGAGTTGAATTAGCTTGTTGTACCTGTCAAGCCCAGCAGTATTGCAAGGCAACGGTCTACGGGGTCGTGGGATTTGCTCAGTTGGTACAAACGTCTCGGAAAAACCATTACAATATTATTTTTTTTCGGAAGGAGTTTAGCCGACGACCTAGATCGAGGTCGTCGGCTAAAGTATATTATTTTTTTTTAAAAAGGGTTTAGCCGACGACCTAGATCTAGGTCGTCGGCTAAACAGTTGCAATATTATTTTTTTTCGAAAGGGATTTAGCCGACGATCGAGATCAAGTCGTCGGCTAAATTTTTTTTTTTTTTTTCGGTCGGCTAAACGTTATCTCGGTCGTCGGCTAAACCTCTTTAATATAGCCGACGACTATTTCGAACTTTAGCCGACGACCTCTGCCAAGTCGTCGGCTAAAACCCTTTAGCCGACGGTAAAACGAGTCGTCGGCTAAAGTGCGAGGTTTAGCCGACGACACTTTATAGTCGTCGGCCGTTTTTTTTCGGGTCATCGGTTAAAGTACTTTTTTTGGTAGTGACATATTATATATGTGATCTTTATGTGAGATATACTAATTTAATAAAATATGAATAATGTGGGTATAAAGATGAATAATATGCTAAATGACAATTTATTTTGGAAATTGAAAAAAAAAATGCAAATCTCTCCCTCGAATCGGAAAGGAAGGAGTAGTTCTTTTCTTAATTTCGGTTCTCGGGGTTCTTATTTTTGTTTTCTTTTTTAGTATTTAAGTTTTTTTTTTTGTTAGAGTTTTCATTGTTTTGTATTGCGAAATATTATATAAATATATGAATTTCGGTTCTTTCATGTATAGCTTAAGCTTTTAGGTGAGATGAAACTCTAACATGGTATAAGGCCTCTAGCTAACGCCAAAGGCCCTTGGCTCAAATCCCAACTAGGTTGTTCTTTAAGCTAGCCCAAGGCCTATCTCACGGCCAAGTCCACGAATGTTTCAAAGACCAATTAAAGACTAATCACAAGATCCAAGATCAAGGCCAAGGCCATGCATGCCTATTTATAGGCCATTCACACCTGCAGGGGTTTAAATACAGTCCTTAAGGCTGTCATAATGCAGGCATTCATGCTTGCATTGAACACAGAAGTTACACAATTCAAGGCAGTGGTTAGTGCCCGTTTTGAATTTGAACAGGCAGTCTTAACACCTCCTCATAACACCTGGGAGGTTACTGCCCGTTTTTGGCTGAGTTTGAACAGTCCGGATGCACCTGGACTATAATCAGCTCCTTAACCATTTGAAGGATGTACCTGGACATCCTTATGTGCACATACGAGCCCAACTACGTTGTTGAGCTTGTCCAAAAAATTCTTTAAGCTAGCCCAAGGCCTAGCTCACGTCCAAGCCCACGAACAGGCCCAAAGACTAGCCCAAAGACCAATTGCCAAGATCCAAGATCCAAGATCCAAGTCCAAGATCCAAGATCCAAGATCCAAGTCCAAGGCCAAGGCCAAGGTCCAAGGTCCAAGGTCCCAGGGGCGGATCACAAGCCTTTCAACCGCGGGGGCCGAAGCTAATATCTTATATATTTTTAAAAATACAAAAGATACATCATCCAAAGTTATGAATAACAAAACATTAAAACTAGACGTTAAATATAAAAATACCAAACATCGCTCATCAAAGTGGAACCCGTCGATCCTTCGCGGCCTTGAAATCTTCTATAATTTTATCCAAAGTAATCTTTTCAGCAAGTTCTCTTTCAATATACAAAATCAACGAGTCATTTAGAAACTCGTCTTCTATTTTACTCCGTATCCTTGTTTTCACAATATTCATTGCTGAAAATGATCTCTCGGTTGTCGCGGTAGAAACTGTGAGAGTAAGTAACAGACTGATTACTCGATAAATAAGATCAAAAGTGGTTTCTCTTCTAGTCTTCACCAACCATTGACATAATTCCGCAACAGATGTCAATTTCTTATAATCTGCATGTTGAACGACATCAATATCATAATGTTGAAGTTGCATTTTCAGAATTGTTTTCTCATGATCACTGAAATCTTCAGGATAAAACTTCTCTACTAGTTGACGTACATCAACACTTCGAAAAGTCTCATATGTATTTTTGGGATCTAGAGATGAAGCAAGACGAAGCAACTCCATGGCACTATCGCTGAAACGATGATCTAATTCCATCAATTGACAATTAATTGCTTCATAGAAAATATCCACTCGATAATGATGCTCAAGTGTATGATCACACTGCTCATTACGAGCAGGAGTCCCTCTTTGCGGTAGGAAGAAGACAGGTCAGGAATATCTATATTGCGTACCTGACAAAAGAACAAGTCAGAAAGAAGACAAGTTAGGAAGATTCACTTGATAACAATGTTAGAGTGTATAATCACTATGTTATATACCTGACAAAATGACTTAACAACGGAAAGCAAATCGTTCCAGCTTTCATCTTTCATTTTTTTGCAATAACAGTTTGGTAGATGCAACTAGCCTCAATGCGTTAAAAATATCTTGATCTTGTCTTTGTAAAGCCTGACAAAGTAAATCAGTGATCTCCATTATTTATTTTTCGAGAAATAAGACAAATACGAAGTCAAAGGTCGTCATAGCCTCATATGCCGAATCTGCATCTCCTTGGATTGAACCAGTTCCTTCCTCAACAATTTTGAGTAAAACCTCACAAGTTGGACTGAACACCTTAATTAGGCTAGAAACTGATCTGAGATGTGAACTCCATCTGGTATCTCCAGCTCGTTGTAATGTACCAATTTGATTGAGACCACTACCGGTCTCCAATTCATCAATCAAAATCAAGTATGCAATTTGCTCGACTTGTGCATCTCGTAATTGGTCAGTGCGTTTGGAGGAAGCACTAACAACATTGACAACAAAAGACAACTTCATAAAAAACTTACGCAATGCTATAACTCCTTGAGAGGCGGCCATTAATGCCAATTGCAACCGATGAGCAAGGCAATGAACATAATAAGCGTATTTACAATCTTTTAAAATCAAGGCCTGCAAGCCTTTGAACTGACCTCGCATATTGCCTGCACCATCATACCCTTGCCCACGAATAGACTTGACATCAAGGTTGTAATGTGACAATAAAGAATAGATTCCATCTTTGAGAGTTTGTGCCATAGTGTCACGTACATGAACAAGTCCAAAAAAACGCTCTATAATTAAGCCCTCTTTGTTAACAAATCTCAAAACAACAAACATTTGTTCTTTGTGAGACTGATCTAGTGCTTCGTCAATGAGTAAACAAAACCTTCCCCCACCGATCTCTTCACAAATCATTCGTCTCACCTTATTTGAAATAATATTCAAAATTTCCTTTTGAATCATCGGTGAAGTATATGATGCATACTTGGGAGCACGACAAAATAACTCTTTAAGCTCGGTGCTAAACTCCCCAAGTGCTTCCAACATTTCAAGAAAATTTCCCTTGTTAATGGAATTTGGTTTTTCGTTGTGGCCTCTAAATGCAACCGCTTGGAAGGCACACCAACGGACAGAAAAAATAGAAGCCGACAATCACAATCTATTTTTCTCACGCTCTTCGGTTGTAAACTTCTCAAACACATTTCGTATATCTTGTGCCTCATTCAGCAAATCATCCCATCCCTTCTATGCAACATTGTGGAAAGATGTACATTCGGTTCCCATATGCATCAATAAGACACATTTTTTCCCACCCACTTTTTTCCAATTTTGAAACCCATCTATAGTAAATGCTTGTTGACCATAGTATCCGAATCCAGATGGCTTGTTAAATAAAAAACATGGGAAACAAAAAGCCGCATCTAAACTTTGTGAATATTCAATCCAAGGATATAACTTAAACCACGAAGCTTGAAAACTACATTTATGTGTTTCTGGCCCAGATTTTGGAAAGACGGAAAGTGTTGGTTGAAGAGGACCAAGATTCATAAAAGCTCGTCGAATTGTATCTTGTTGCTTGACAGGATAATCATAAATTTGATGACGCAAGCCAGGGTCTCGTTCTAATGCACTAAGATCAATATCATTACTATTCACTTGAGCTTTTTTGCAAGGGTTTTTGGTAATCAGAACACTAGGTGAAGGGGTATTATCATCTAGATTTGTTGCCACTTCGATATATTGAGAAGAAGAACTAACATGTTTTCTTTTAAAAAAACCCATGAATGGTAGATTGAGTTTTCTTCATCTACTGATCTACATGTCAAATAAAATTAAAAAATTTATCACATTTTAAACCAAATTACCAATTGAACTATCAAAGTATTAAAACAAAAAAGACAAAGAGTGAGAGTAGAGGGCAAAACCGAATCGATGGCGGATGGCCGTCTTCTTCCTGCTGGTCCGCTGGAGAGTTTGTTTGCCGTCCATATCCACTGGAAAAGTTAAATAAGTAACTAAAAATTGCAGGGCCTGCCTTTATGGTCTTGGGAAAATTAGAAAAAGAGAATGACAAAGAAGAAACACATGTACTAAATACTTTAATGAGAATAAATGCAAATGAACAGTGGGATGATAGGTAGTAACTGAGCTCATAAATTTTGCAGTTCAAAAGAAATTAAACAAAGAAGAAACAAAATGATTCAGAAATAATCAGAAGACTACAACATATCTCCAGTTAATTAAAGCCACTCAACACAACAAACAAATAATACCCATACCAACATGTGTATTAATAAATATAAAATCAAAGTACGATTAAAACTCACAGAGTCTGAATCAAATCAAAATTACCTAAGAAAATGAAGATGGTGAAGAGTTTATGAATATCTCTAATACTGAAGATGATTGGCAATATGGTGAATTCCCACGATATTTCCTTTTTCTTGCTCGTGCTCGAATCAGTTGTCTGAATAACCATACATCGTCTCCTCAAATCTTCATTTGCTCTTGCTCCTGCGCGCAGTCTAGAGTTCTCAACGAGGGGGTGATTAATTTGGTGAAAAATGAATGGAGTGGGAGGGAATAAGAAAAAAACTATCCAATTTTACTAGGGTTTCCTCCCTTGTGAGATGTTTCTCTCCTAAGTGAGAAGGTTCCAGCTTTGATCTTGATTGAGCACTGAGATTAGGGTATATTCGTATCTCCACTTGGTGCAGGGTTGAGGGACTGGGTTATGGGCTTTAGGGTAATATATATATGTACTATTAATTTTTTACAAAACAAGCCCAGGGGCCTTGGCCCCTGCAAGGTCCACGGTCCACGGCACGCGGCTCGCGGCCACGGCCGCGGCCGAGGCCGAGGCGAGGCGGGCGGCGGCGGCGCGCGCGTGTGCGTGCGTGTGGGCTTCAAACCATACACATGTGCCATTAATTATTACATGCATAAAGATAACTCCTTATATACTAGAATAATGATGGTTCATTATTCAATGTGGGATTCCATCCCTTATTAATTCACAATTAAATGACAAACTTTAATTCACTATTTCTCACTCACCGGGAATCGGTTTAGAGAAAGTGAATATACCACGATCATCTACTCGGAACGTAGATCGATCCTATAATATTTAATTTTACAAAATAAAATTAAATCATTAACGATTCCAACAATCCCCCACATGAGTGAAAATAGCCCAAATGCAATATGCAGACTCAAGCTCAGTCCTCAAGAGGCGTTAAAGTATAAGGATAGGTAGTTCGTGACTTTGAACCTTTCATAGTTAACATCATCGGGTGCACAGGCGGATTAGTGGCTTGATGCTTTGAACTATTCCCCCACGGCGTGCACCGTGACAATGGTGCTAACACTTGAACACCTCAACCTCATCCGTTCTCACGTTTTGTGTTCTTTGCGGGCCTTGGACACCCCTTTGGATTCATAAGTGTTTTTCATGAAGCGGCCCCCACTTCTCACTTATATAGGTGATTCTTTACCGAGTATCTTGCCATACTCAACCTCCTCGAGGTCTTTAGGAATCATTAAAAGTCATAGACTTAACCTCACCACTAGGCAAGCTTTCAACACTCAATTGCTCTATAGGGAATAAACTTAGATGAGTGTTTCACACGAACTCTCATAGCTTAGTTCTCCCATTGAACCAAGTTCTTGGGATCTCCAGTCATCTTGGTTGGGTTACCACTATGATAATTCTCAATTTGTGGATTTTAAACCCATTCCCTCTAGCAATTTATTCATTTGATCACGGTTTAACCCTTTGGTTAGCGGATCCGCTAGATTATCCAATGACCTCACATAGTCAATAGAGATAACCCCACTTTTGATCAAATATCTCACGGTATTATGGCGTCGACGAATATGTCGAGACTTTCCATTATACACATTACTTCTCCCCCTACCAATAGCAGCCTGTCTATCACAATGAATCTATCACTGCAGGCACTGGCTTGGACCAACATGGAATATCATATAGAAAGTTTTTGAGCCATTCGGCTTCTTCACCATCTTTGTCCAAAGCTATGAATTCTGATTCCATGGTGGATCGGGCTATACACGTTTGTTTCGCGGACTTCCACAAGACAGTTCCACCCCCAATGGTAAACACGTAACCACTTTTAGAAAATGAACTTTTCATATCGGATATCCAATTCACATCACAATACCCTTCAAGTACCGGGGGGTATCTCGAATAGTGTAGCCCAAAGTTTTAAGTATACGTTAAGTACCTCAAAACTCTAACGAGATCTTTCCAATGCTCTTTGCTTGGATTGCTCGTGTAACGACTCAATTTGTTTACAGCGCAAGCTAAATCGGGTCGAATGCAATTTGTAAGATACATTAAACACCCAATGACTCGTGCATATTCTTCTTGTGCAACGGGGTCCCCTCGATTTTTGCTCAAGTGATCATTTAAATCTATTGGGGTCTTAGCCGGCAAGCTTTCAAAAGCATTAAACTTCTTGAAAACTTTTTCGGCATAGTGAGATTGTGTCAAGATGATTCCATCTGAATTTCTCAAAATTTTCATTCCAAGAATAACATCGGCTGGCCCCATGTCTTTCATATCAAAATTTCTTTTTAACATGTTCTTAGTATCATTAATAACTTGTATATTGTTACCCATGATTAACATGTCATCTATATAAAGACACACAATAACATAATGTAACACCCCGAGATATTCGGAATAATTACAGTGCCGTAAACCCTTTTAGTAAGGATTTACAAGGCTAATTTAAAAGAAAGGTAAATATAAGACATCATCATCATCATCGGAAATTCAAGTTTACAAAACCGAACAACTGGTTCAACGAGTAATTTATACAACCCTATCGAAATAATATTAATAAGACACGCGTACTCGAGTACTGAAATCAAACCAAGAAAACAAATCACCAACAACAACAAACATCACTGAACCCCTTCGTCGTCACGTCGATCAGTATTGTTTCCCACTGCTCCTCGGCTACACGAACATCAAAACAAATGTCCACTCGAAGGGGTTAGCAAAACGATGCTAGTACAAGTATCATTTAAACAAATCAAATATGCATCAACAATACATAACATGATACACCTCACGGACTTCCGCTACCGGAATCCGACAATGCGAATCCACATGATTCCATTAACACAGCAAGGGTATTCCAATGATCCAGCGCCCTCAGCATAGATCCCAAGATGATCCCGTCGGACCAACACGAGGTGGAAATAACCCATCCAATGATCCAGCGCCCTCAGCCTAGATCCCAAGATGATCCCGTCGGACCAACACGAGGTGGACATCCGATCCAGCGCCCTCAGCATAGATCGTACAACGTACCTGAAACACAACTCATGCATACACATATGCCAAATCATTATGTTCATCAACATGAACATACAAACACTAGATAACGAATATCATGACAATTCAACGAAATAAATCTCATGTTCAACAACATGAATAATCACATGCATGCTCAAGATACCAATATTAACATATTACGATACTTGCCTCGAAGATGGCAAGAACGAAACACTTCAATGATCTCAACACACTCGAAGGCCGCCTCCTTCGATCAACGTAACAAGCTCGAACCTTAACAAAAGGAATGATATACAAATCATCTCAAGTCGAACGATGGCCTAACAATTCGGTCTACGGCCCAAAAGCTCAAAATAAACAATCTGCCTGAACTACTTAGCGTACGCTACGTACTCTATGTAGCGTGCGCTAAGCCTGCCTGTTAGCGTACGCTATCGTATAAGCCTAGCGTACGCTAGCCACGGATGAGTTCTCTCGATCGGTCGACTCGGCCGATATCGTAACGTCGTTACGTACCACACGATAAGCGTCGTTAACTTATCCCCGATAGCGCCGCGTTAACTTACGTATGTTAGCGTCGCTAACCTTGCATGTGATTACTACGAGAAAGCTGGATTGAATGGTGATGAACTCATAAATTCTATGGTGATAAAACCAGTCATCCTCGAGCATATCATGCTAATAAGGTTTGTGGAAGTTCTATACGTACGAAATGATTATGAGATACAAAGATACGGATAATCATTTCAACACCATAATTCATCTTAGATCTTCAAGAAAATATTCTAAGTTCCGATCGTCCTACGTTCCAAAACGCATGATTCCAATGTGTAAAACGTAACAACTAGGTAATATTCATATACTGATCACAAATCGGTTTTCAAATGCTTAGGAGTCCACATACTAAAAACGGTTCAAAGGTTCATACGATAAAAAGTGCCGATACGTCGAAAATATCCTTCTAACACATGATGATCGATATTGAACGAAATAGCTGACTATACAAACATGATCAAATCGTCCTTTAGAGCACTACTAATATTGGTGAAGAATCACCTACCTCAAAGTAGTGAAGAACAAGGAGAAAATCGAAGCAATCCAATGTCGAAGGCTTGAACACCAATCTCCAATGATATACGATCCTCAATCACGAGCTAGGATGTTGATATGAGGTGTTTAGGATGTAGGAAGTTATGCTCTAAGTGTAAGAATTCGGGTATGGGAGAATAAAGAACTGAAATTACGAATAGGATGCTGTCCTATTTATAAGAAATGGCTATTAGCGCGCGCTAGTCCCTGCTCATAGCGTGCGCTAACGGCTCACTGACTTAACTGTATTCAGCACTTAGCGTGCGCTATGCACATACCTGTAGCGTGCGCTAAGGCGTTGACTCGGCTTTTCCCGAAAGCCGTCCAGGTTCATCCCGACACAATCCGACAAGGGTCCCCCGGCCAGATCTCACCTACCGCACGTCTCAATCAAATTGACCACGCATAGCGTGCGCTAATGTTCCTTTGTAGCGTGCGCTATGAATCCATGTTAGCGTACGCTACACATCGCCGATAGCATGCGCTACATGCGCAGAATTACAATTTTAAAATCACAATCATGAAATCATACGCTCGACAACATCGGATTATGAAATACGGAGAATAATACTCAGACAAAAGTACAATAATTACAATATCACAAGTTCCAAATACATGTCAGAAATCTTGGGTATTACATCCTTCCTCCCTAAAAAGAAGTTTCATCCCGAAACTTCAGATGAAAACCACTCCGGATATCTAGTCTTCATACTGTCCTTTGTTTCTCAAGTGGCCTCTTCGACTCCAAGTCGTGACCATTGTACTTTAACCAAGTGTATTGGTTTATTCCTCAACTGTTTGATCCGACTCTCAAGTATCTTGATTGGTCTCTCTTCGAAAGTGCCATCATTAGCTATCTCGATCTCGTCGAAATCAATGACGTGACTGGGGTCCGGCACATACTTCCGCAATTGGGATACGTGAAACACATTGTGAACGTGACTCAGCGATGGCGGTAAGGCCAACCTGTATGCTAAATCTCCAACCCTCTCGAGGATCTCGAATGGTCCGATATATCTAGGACTAAGCTTGCCTCTCCTCCCAAAACGGAAAATCCCTCGTGTAGGAGACACCTTGATGTACATGGCCCCAGTCGAACTCTAGAGGACGACGACGTACGTCTGCATAAGACTTCGCCGACTGCAGGCGATCAGCAGTCTTTCTCGAATCGAAGCTATCTTCTCTTGAGTCTGAATAATCAATTCCGGTTCCGTCCCGATCAAATCCGAAGAATCATCCCAACACAGGGATGATCGGCATTTTCTCCCGTACAAAGCTTCAAATGGTGCCGTCTTAATCGAAGCATGCCAACTATTATTGTAAGTGAATTCAATCAAGGGCAAGTGAACTTCCCAATCAGTTGACCAATCCAACGCACAAGGTCTAAGCATATCTTCTACGGTTTGAATAGTCCTTTCGGACTGACCGTCCGTTTGGGGATGATAAGCCGTGCTAAAGTTGAGCTCAGTCCCCAAAGCCTTGTGAACTGCTTTCCAGAAGTGTGACACGAAACGACCATCTCGATCCGAAATAATGGTCTTCGGCGTCCCATGCAATCTGACTATCTCCGCAATAAATACTCGCGCCAATCTCTCGGGTCCCCATGTATCTTTAATCCCTAGGAAATGAGCCGACTTGGTTAGTCGATCAACTACAACCCAAATCATGTTCATTCCCGTTCTAGTCCTTGGCATACTGGTGATGAAATCCATCGAGATGTCCTCCCACTTCCATTCAGGGATCGGAAGCGGCTTTAACATTCCGGCAGGTCGCTGATGTTCAATCTTAACCTGCTGACAAGTCAAACACTTCGAAACGTACTCTGATACGTCCTTCTTCATATTCCCCCACCAGAAGTTTTGTTTTAAATCCTTATACATCTTACTACTCCCCGGGTGAATTGAATAAGGCGCGCTGTGAGCTTCCTTCAGAATAGTCCGTCTCAAATCATCATCATCGGGAACGCAAAGTCGACTCTGAAATCTCAGAACTCCATCATCTTGTATCACGAATCCTGGGGCTTTTCCCTTCTTTACTTCGTCACATAACCGAAGGATCAGAGAATCGTTCAACTGCTTAGATTTGATTTCCTCGACTAGTGACGAAGTCAGTTCCATCACATATAGTTGCCCTTGAATTCCTGGTGCCCATACTTCAATCCCTTCGCGGATCAGTTCTCGTTGAATGCTGTTTTGGGACGTAAGTGCTTCCAACACTCGAAGAGAAACAGGTTTACGGCTCAATGCATCAGCTACAATGTTTGCTTTTCCCGGATGATAGAGAATCTCTAAGTCGTAATCCTTGATCAATTCCAGCCACCTTCTCTGTCTCATGTTTAATTCTTTCTGACTGAAGATGTACTTGAGGCTCTTATGATCTGTAAAGATCTGACAATGAGTGCCGTACAAATAATGTCTCCAAATTTTCAAGGCAAAGACTACAGCTGCTAACTCCAGATCATGAGTCGGGTAATTTACTTCGTTCGGTTTCAACTGCCGAGAAGCATAGGCAATTACCTTACCCTTTTGCATCAACACACATCCCAGACCCTAATTTGAAGCGTCGCTGTAAACCATGAATCCATCAGTTCCATCTGGCAATGCTAAAATAGGTGCTGTCGTCAGTCTCTTCTTAAGCTCATCAAAACCAGCCTGGCATTTCTCATCCCACTTAAACTTTTGAGTTTTCTGTAACAGCTGAGTGAGCGGACGAGAAATCTTGGAAAATCCCTCTACAAAGCGGCGATAATATCCAGCAAGTCCTAGGAAACTCCGGACTTCTTTCACATTTTTAGGAGCTTCCCATTCCAAGATTGCTTCGACTTTCTTCGGGTCCACCTGAATTCCGTCAGCTGATATCACATGCCCAAGGAAAGTTACTTCCCTAAGCCAGAACTCGCATTTTGAAAGCTTTGCATACAGCTGTTCCTTCCTCAAGGTGCTCAAAACCACACGTAAATGTTCGGCATGCTCCTCTGCGTTCCTCGAATATATCAAGATGTCATCAATGAAGACGACCACAAATTTATCCAAGTATTCCAAGAATACCCGATTCATCAATTGCATGAACACCGCAGGAGCATTGGTAAGTCCAAACGCATCACTACGAATTCATAATGCCTGCATCGACCTGAAGCAGACTTTGGTATATCCGATTTCTTAATCCTCAACTGATGGTATCCTGATCGCAAGTCAATCTTCGAGAATACCCTTGCCCCTTGTAGTTGATCAAACAAGTCGTCGATCCGAGGTATAGGATACTTATTCCTGATCGTCATCTTATTGAGCTCCCTGTAATCAATACACAGTCGGAGGGATCCGTCTTTCTTCCGGACAAAGAGAACGGGCGCTCCCCAAGGAGAAACGCTAGGTTGAATATAGCCCTTCTGTAACAATTCCTCCAGTTGCTTCTTGAGTTCATACATCTCGGTTGGCGCCATGCGGTATGGTTCTCTGGAAATAGGAGCGGCTCCAGGCTCTAATTCGATAGTGAATTCCACTTCTCTCTGCGGAGGTAAACCAGGTAGTTCGTCAGGAAATACATCCGAGAACTCATTCACAACTGAAATAGACGAGAGCTCTACTCCTTCCTCTTTCCTCATGGCATAGCACCAAAGTCCGTGACATCCCTGCTTCAGTAATTTCACGGCTTTCATCGCTTTGATCAATTTTCCCGAGCTTCCCGGTCTCCATCCTCGGAATACGTGTTCAGATCCGTCATCAGCAATGATAGAAATGACTCTTTCTCGGTAATTCAGAATAGCTCCATAACGGTTGAGCCAATCGTCTCCGAGAATTAAATCATCACCGTAGATGTCAACTACAATAAGATTCGATGGCCAATCTCTCCCTCCTATAGACACTGGAAAATCTCTAGCCTCTAGGGTTCCCATAATTCTCTCTCCACTCGGCAAACCCACAACATATGGTTCACAATCAAATAAGCACGAGATTTTTAAACGATTTACACAGTTCAATGATACGAAAGAATGTGTAGCTCCGGAATCGAATAAAACACTAACTGGTTGCAAAAGGATCTGAATCGCACTGATGCAACAGCGGTGTTACGATCGTCGATTTCCTTATCTCGTACAGGCGCGGAGGAACGGACCCAGCACTGGATGTCTCTCTCTTCCCAACGTTCTGAAATCCACTCTGCTGCGTCTGGTTCACACTTGCCTCCTTGGGCCAAGCTGCGGCGAGTACCAAAGATCTAGTAGCGACTCCACAGAAAGCCGCACGGTGCCCTTCTTGTCCACAATCGTAGCAAGTCACGTAAGATGCGGGCGATCACGTCGAATATGCCTGCCGACCACAATTGTAGCATTTCTGGATGCGTCCGAAAGCCCGATGTTGTCCGGAACTTCTTTCCACCCCTAGAAGGTTGTGGAGGTTTCCTAGCCGAATAAAAGGAAGACTGGCCCTTTCGGGGCCCACCACTCTTGTTTTCTGAAAAGTTGCCGGTCACCTTCTGCTTCTTCGCCTCCACTGATTTCTCCACCGCCGCCTCTTTCATGTCGTAGGCCAGCGCTTTGTATTGATACTGTCGCAACGTAGTACACTCGAATCCGGACATGTACTGCTGAATCTTCGGCTTCATCCGCATATCGAAATGAAAAATCTTTTCTGCCTCCGTTCTGACCAAGTGTCGCACACAAGTCAGCTGATGGTTAAAAGTTTTGATTACATCTGTCACAGATGCTTCCGAACTCTGTGGTGAGAAAAACTCTCGGATCTTTGCCTCTCTAACTGGACGAGGACAATACTGTGCTTCCATCATTAATTTGAATTCCGTCCAGTCCGCATTATGATCCTCGGGTCGAATAGCTTCCCACCAATCAAAGGCCTCCCCAGTCAGAAAATACTGGGCAATGGGCACCTTCCGGTCCTCGGGACAGTTAAGACCCGCGAATATCTTCTCTAACTCCTTAAGCCAATGATCCCAAGTTTGTGTCTCAGCAGATCCGTCAAATTTTGGCGGGTGCAATTTGACCACCTCAGCAAGCCATCTGTCTCCCCGGTTATCCTCGTGGTGCTGCTGTCCCATCGCCGTCTGCATGCGGTCGACTACCTGGGCGAACTGGTTAATCTGCGCCACCACCTGTTGAAGCACTCCCGGCATGTTAGGATTTGCGTCGTCGTTCGCTGATCCTTGCTGCCCTCCGGAATGGGAATCGGTTCGACTAGTTGATAATTCCGGGGTAGTTGCGGAATCCTCCTGTCTCATGTTACCCCGTCCGTGTCCACGACCGCGTCCGCGTCCACGTCCTCCTCTCAACATACTGTAAACACAATTCCTCAATATCCAGGATAAAGTTTACGAAATAAAGCCCGTCAATACTCACAAAACAGTAATTAAGTAAAATGGTAGTATAAGAGATTAGGAGACTTACAACCATGGTCCACATGACGACTTTTGGCTGAATAGTGATGTTACGAACGACTCGTAAATCAATAACGTAAACAGACCCAACTTAAAACCCGACTGCCAAGATATCCATAAATCTTAGCTCCGATACCATATTCTGTAACACCCCGAGATATTCGGAATAATTAGAGCGCCGTAAACCCTTTTAGTAAGGATTTACAAGGCTAATTTAAAAGAAAGGTAAATATAAGACATCATCATCATCGGAAATTCAAGTTTACAAAACCGAACAACTGGTTCGACGAATAATTTATACAACCCTATCGAAATAATATTAATAAGACACGCGTACTCAAGTACTGAAATCAAACCAAGAAAACAAATCACCAACAACAACAAACATCACTGAACCCCTTCGTCGTCACGTCGGTACTGTGGCTGTTTCCCTGCTCCTCGGCTACCTGAACATCAAAACAAATGTCCACCCCCGAAGGGGTTAGCAAAACGATGCTAGTACAAGTATCATTTAAACAAATCAAATATGCATCAACAATACATAACATGATACACCACACGGACTTCCGCTACCGGAATCCGACAATGCGAATCCACATGATTCCATTAACACAGCAAGGGTATTCCAATGATCCAGCGCCCTCAGCATAGATCCCAAGATGATCCCGTCGGACCAACACGAGGTGGAAATAACCCGTCCAATGATCCAGCGCCCTCAGCCTAGATCCCAAGATGATCCCGTCGGACCAACACGAGGTGGACATCCGATCCAGCGCCCTCAGCATAGATCGTACAACGTACACAAACACAACATATGCATACACATATGCCAAATCATTATGTTCATCAACATGAACATATAAACACTAGATAACAAATATCATGATAATTCAACGAAATAAATCTCATGTTCAACAACATGAATAATCACACGCATGCTCAAGATACCAATATCAACATATTACGATACTTGCCTCGAAGATGGCAAGAACGAAACACTTCAATGATCTCAACACACTCGAAGGCCACCTTCTTCGATCAACGTAACAAGCTCGAACCTTAACAAAAGAAATGATATACAAATCATCTCAAGTCGAACGATGGCCTAACAATTCGGTCTACGGCCCAAAAGCTCAAAATAAACAATCTGCCTGAACTACTTAGCGTACGCTACGTACTCTATGTAGCGTGCGCTAAGCCTGCCTGTTAGCGTACGCTATCGTATAAGCCTAGCGTATGCTAGCCACGGACTGACAGTTCTCTCTGATCAGCCGATTGACTCGGCCGATATCGTAACGTACGTTACGTACCACACGATAGCGTGCGTTAACTTATCCCCGATAGCGCACGTTAACTTACGTATGTTAGCGTGCGCTAACCTTGCATGGCAGATTACTACAGACAGAAAACTGGATTGAATGGTGATGAACTCATAAATTCTATGGTGATAAAACCAGTCATCCTCGAGCATATCATGCTAATAAGGTTTGTGGAAGTTCTATACGTACGAAATGATTATGAGATACAAAGATACGGATAATCATTTCAACACCATAATTCATCTTAGATCTTCAAGAAAATATTCTAAGTTCTGATCGTCCTACGTTCCAAAACGCATGATTCCAATGTGTAAAACGTAACAACTAGGTAATATTCATCTACTGATCACAAATCGGTTTTCAAATGCTTAGGAGTCCACATACTAAAAACGGTTCAAAGGTTCATACGATAAAAAGTGCCGATACGTCGAAAATATCCTTCTAACACATGATGATCGATATTGAACGAAATAACTGACTATACAAACATGATCAAATCGTCCTTTAGAATACTACTAATATTGGTGAAGAATCACCTACCTCAAAGTAGTGAAGAACAAGGAGAAAATCGAAGCAATCCAACGTCGAAGGCTTGAACACCAATCTCCAATGATATACGATCCTCAATTACGAGCTAGGATGTTGATATGAGGTGTTTAGGATGTAGGAAGTTATGCTCTAAGTGTAAGAATTCGGGTATGGGAGAAGAAAGAACTGAAATTACGAATAGGATGATGTCCTATTTATAAGAAATGGCTATTAGCGCGCGCTAGTCCCTGCTCATAGCGTACGCTAACGGCTCACTGACTTAACTGTATTCAGCACTTAGCGTGCGCTATGCACATACCTGTAGTGTGCGCTAAGGCGTTGACTCGGCTTTTCCCGAAAGCCGTCCAGGTTCATCCCGACACAATTCGACAAGGGTCCCCCTGCCAGATCTCACCTACCGCACGTCTCAATCAAATTGACCACGCATAGCGTGCGCTAATGTTCCTTTGTAGCGTGCGCTATGAATCCATGTTAGCGTACGCTACACATAGCCGATAGCATGCGCTACATGCGCAGAATTACAATTTTAAAATCACAATCATGAAATCATACGCTCGACAACATCGGATTATGAAATACGTAGAATAATACTCAGATAAAAGTACAATAATTACAATATCACAAGTTCCAAATACATGTCAGAAATCTCGGGTATTACACATAACCGTTATTAGTGTTCTTAATATAAACACATTTATCACACTCGTTTATTTTAAAACCATTTGATAATATTACTTTATCAAATTTCAAGTGCCACTGTAGTGGAGCTTGTTTCAAACCATATAGAGACTTAACCAGTTTGCATACCTTTTTCTCTTGTCCAGGTACTACAAACCCTTCAGGTTGTTCCATATAGATCTCTTCATCCCGATCACCATTCAGAAAAGCAGTCTTAACATCCATTTGATGAATCTCAAGATAATGCAAAGCAGCAATCGCGAAAAGCACTCGAATAGATGTAATTCTAGTTACAGGTGAATAGGTATCGAAAAAATCGTACCCTTCCTTCTGTTTGAAACCTTTGACTACTAAACGAGCTTTATACTTGTCAATTGACCCATCAGCCTTGTACTTTCTTTTAAGGATCCATTTGCATCCTAAGGGCTTACAACCTTCAGGTAAATCAACCAAAACCCAAGTTTGGTTTTGTAAAATTGAGTCAATTTCACTCTGAACAACTTCTTTCCAGAGCAACCCGTCTGGTCTGGCATAAGATAACTTTGATCGACGTTGGTTCTTCATCCAACATGAATGCTATGTAGTCAGGTCCAAATGTCTTTGGTGTCCTAACCCTACTACCACGTCTCGGTTCTACATCTTCCAGACTAGATCTTGATCGCTTACGTGACTTTGGATCTACATCCACAGGTTTTGAACTTGTTCCTTCATCTTCAACTCTATTGCTAGAATTGTTCTCAACTTTATCATTATCCTTACAAGGATATATGTTTTCAAAGAATACAGCATTCCTTGATTCAATTGTTGTTCCCACAGTCATTTCAGGAACTTCTGACTTGTGGATAACAAACCGATAGGCACTACTGTTCAGTGCATACCCAATAAAGATACAATCGACCGTCTTAGGTCCGATTTTAACTTGTTTAGGTAGAGGTACCTCAACCTTAGCCAAACACCCCCACACTTTGAGATATTTGTATGAAGGTTTTCTACCTTTCCACAACTCATAAGGGGTAATATCCTTACCTTTGCGTGGAATCTTGTTCAATATGTAGTTAGCTGTCAAGACAGCTTCCCCCCACATATTCTGGGGCAACCCTGAACTAATCAATAAGGCATTCATCATATCTTTAAGTGTTCGATTCTTACGTTCAGCAACACCATTAGATTGTGGTGCATATGGAGCTTTTGTTTGATGAATTCTACCGCTTTCGTTGCATAATTCCTCAAACGGGTCTACATATTCGCCACCTCTATCGCTTCGAACCATCTTGATACGGCAGCCTAATTGATTTCCAGCTTCATTCTTGAAGTTCTTAAAAGCTTCAATAGCCTCATCTTTACTTCTCAAAAGATAAAGATAACAATATCTTGTACAGTCATCGATAAAAGTGATAAAGTACTTCTTACCACCTCTAGTTTGCACATACTTTAAATCACACACATCTGTGTGAATTAATTCAAAGGGTTGTGTGTTTCGTTTTACCGAATGAAACGGACGTTTCGTTATTTTTGCTTCAACACAAATCTCACATTTGTTTTGAGTATTGACTTCATTTAATTTTAGTAAATCTAAGTTTACTAATCTTTTTATAGCATTTAGATTCACATGACCTAATCTACAATGCCATAAATCAGAACACTCAGTCAAGTAAGAGGAAGCAGTAGCATTTTCATTAGCATTACTAGACTTGGTTACATGGCGTTTAGCCAAAGCATTAAGTTTAAAGAGTCCCTCCGTGAGGTAACCCTTACCAAGAACACTAGTTTAAACCCTTTTTAACTAGTATAGAGCCTGAGATCAAATTCTTCCTCATATCCGGAACATGAAGCATATTTTTCAAGGTGAGTGTCTGTTCGGACGTAAGTTTGAGGTGCACTTCTCCAACTCCGATAATTTCAGATGAAGCTGGATTCCCCATGTTGAGCTTCCTCCCCTCAACAACTTGATCGTTCTTAAACTAGCTCCTATCGGCACCAACGTGGGCGGTCGCACCGGTGTCGACATACCAACCACCTTGGTTCTCAACGTGGTTGACTTCTTCGGTGACCACAGCAGCAAGGTCATCCTCTTTTCATCCGCCGTTAGTCTCGGCGATGTTGGCAACATATTTCTTATTTTTGTTGGCCTTCGGCTTCCGGCAGTCCTTCGTCGCGTGCCCATGTTTACCACAGTTGAAGCAATCGCCATCAAACTTCTTGACTGGTTGCTTCCCTTTGCTCTTGTTTTGGACACTTGGACGAGCTCTTTTATTGGAGGGACCGTCATGCTCCAACAGATTGGCCTTAGCATCTATCAGGCCTTTTGATTTGTGGTCATTTTTGCGCATGTTTGACTCGATGCGCAGTTTCACAATCAAGTCTTCAAAAGTCATCTCCTTTCTCTTGTGTTTGAGATAGCTCTTGAAGTCTTTCCAACTGGGGGGGCAACTTCTCTATCACAGTTGCAACAGTGAAAGCATCCGGCAGGACCATTCTCTCGGCATTGACATCATGAATGATGAGTTGGAACTCTTGCACTTGTTCAATGATTGGCCTTGAGTCAACCATCTTGTAGTCCAGATACTTGGCGATTACAAACTTCTTTGTACCTGCATCATCACTATGGTACTTCTTTTCAAGTGCTTCCCACATCTCTTTTGATGTGTTTACTACAGAATAAACATTGTACAAACTATCTTCTAAGGAATTCAGAATAAAGTTTTTACAAAGATAGTCTCTATTGTGCCAATTCTCATAGGCAGCTCGGACTGTGAAACTAGTCTCTTGAGCACTTGGCGCCGGTGGCGCATCTTCCTTAAGGAAGTTCGCAAAGCCCAATGTTGTCAAATAGAACATCTTATGTTGCCACCTTTTAAAGTCGGCTCCACCAAACTTTGGCGGCTTTTCGGAGGCAGGCATCATCCTTGGCCCCGAGGTTGTTCCAAAAAAGGAACCACTCGTGTTGAACCCGTAGGCTCCAACAATAGATCCTAACATGGATCCAACGGTACCACTAAAAGTGGAACCTACGGTGCCACTCGAGGTGGATCCACCGGTAATTAGAAAGGGGTTCGAAAACACTCATGGAGTTGTTGATGAGGCAGTTGAGCTCATCATGCTGGACATGGTTGCGGCAATGATGTTTGCCACATTCGAAGCGGCGGTCGCGGAGGCAAAGGCAGCGGTGGTGTTGGAGTCGGTGGAAGCAGCGGTCGTCATCTTCAGTTGTACGATTCAGCAAGTAACTATTTCGTCTTGCGCTTGTTGATAATTCTGTGTTACAAACTTGCTGGGCGAAAAAATAAATTACAACTGGAATACAAAAAATTACAACTCGAAAAAACAGAAACTACAAACTCTTATGAAAATGAAAATACAAGACTCGAAACAGAATTGAAAATATAAGAAAATAAATTATAAAACCGTAAACTAATGCCGAGTCGAGGAATCCTCTATCCGCAAGACGAAATACGCCCCGGTAGTGCTCTCGGTTCTGGCGTATCGCCCAACGGCAACGTCTCGAAGGTAGTAGCACCACAAGACCTACGAGTTCCGGCGAACTGGAAGAGGTGAGGACAAAGCTCCGACTTATGATATGCAGAGAATGCTGAAAACTGTTTGATTATACTAAGTTCGAAAATTGTATGTGCAGAAGCAAATGTATGCATGCCTATTTATAGGCCATTCACACCTGTAGGGTTTAAACACACTCCAAATTTTGTCATGTCTGAGCATTCATGCATTGAACACATGAGTTACACAATTCAAGGCAGTGGTTACTGCCCGTTTTGAATTTGAACCGGCAACCTTAACACCTCCTCATAACACCTGGGAGGTTACTGCCCGTTTTTGGCTGAGTTTGAACAGTCCGGATGTACCTGGACTATAATCAGCTCCTTAACCATTTGACGGATGTACCTGGACATCCTTATGTGCACATACGAGCCCAACTACGTTGTGCTTTAAGCTAGCCCAAGGCCTATCTCACGGCCAAGCCCACGAACAGGCCCAAAGACCAGCCCAAAGACCAATTGCCAAGATCCAAGATCAAGGCCAAGGCCATGCATGCCTATTTATAGCCCATTCACACCTGCAGAGGTTTAAACACATCCCTTAAGGTTGTCATAATGCAGGCATTCATGCCTGCATTGAACACAGGAGTTACACAATTCAAGGCAGTGGTTATTGCCCGTTTTGAATTTGAACAGGCAGCCTTAACACCTCTTCATAACACAGGAGATTCTTGCCGTTTTTGGTGAGTTTGAACAGTCGGGCACTGACTATAATCAGCTCTTTAATCATTTGACGGATATACCTGGACATCCTTATGTGCACATACGAGCCCAACTACGTTGTTCTTTAAGCTAGCCCAAGGCCTAGCTCACGGCCAAGCCCACGAACAGTCCCAAAGACCAGCCCAAAGACCAATTGCCAAGATCCAAGATTCAAGTCCAAGATCAAGGTCCAAGGTCCAAGATCCAA
The DNA here is from genome assembly GCA_033398695.1 of Orobanche coerulescens. Classification (NCBI taxonomy): domain Eukaryota; kingdom Viridiplantae; phylum Streptophyta; class Magnoliopsida; order Lamiales; family Orobanchaceae; genus Orobanche; species Orobanche coerulescens. The sequence goes on from CM065813.1 coordinate 31,596,231, forward strand.
GGTCCGCGGCTCGCGGCTCGCGGCCGAGGCGGGCGCGCAGCAGCGGCGCGCGCGTGTGCGTGCGTGTGGGCTTTAAGCCCATACATATGTGCCATTAATTATTACATGCATAAAGGTAACTCCTTATATACTAGAATAATGATGGTTCATTATTCAATGTGGGATTCCATCCCTTATTAATTCACAATTAAGTGACAAACTTTAATTCACTATTTCTCACTCACCGGGAATCGATTTAGAGAAAGTGAATATACCACGATCATCTACTCGGAACGTATATCGATCCTATGATATTTAATTTTACAAAATAAAATTAAATCATTAACGATTCCAGCAGTTTGTTGTTTGGTGGTCTTGTAAATTGTTCATGTCTCATTTTGGTGTTATAAAATCAATATTTACCAAAAAAAATAGATTAATCGTTTTTGGTGAAACGAAAATCCGATATTTTGATATATATTTTTTTATTTTTATATTTTCAAATTTCATTTTAGGGAATTATTCTCGGGATCAATCTATCAATTCTCACGTGTTACCTGACCAAGCAATTAAATCAACATTAAGTAAACACGTCCCCGCCCGAGTTTAGCATACCAAATCCCCAAATAGAACAACATGCCCAAAGTTTAAAATGTGCTTAATGAATCTCCCTGTTCTCACATAAGAGAAAAAGGCATCAATGATCCTAAAATTTGGGAGATTTAACACACGCAGTGCAATATTTATCCGACCCAATAATTTTAATCTTAAAATTTCAAGAAAAAGTGTGTGCAAATGATTTTTGACCCGAAATTGACCTTGACGGCTGATGTGGCAATCAAGTCAACGAGTCAAGGTCTACCGCCTCATTAAAGGCCGGCCACCTCATTAAATTTTATAAACAAAAAGGAAAAATAAAATAAAAAAAAAGTCATGTCTAATTCTGAAAAGAAAATGAAAAATAAATTAAGAAAAAGCTAAAACTAAAAATTAAAAAATTCTTTTTAATTTAAGAAAACTAAAGCTAAAGCTAAAATATTTTTCAAAAAAATAAAAATTAAAAAGTCATCTTTTTTTTTTTTAAAAATCTAAAAAAAGTAAAAAAAAAAAACAATTAAAACAAAAAAATTAAAAATTCTAAAATAAACGGAAAAGGGAGTGGTTTATGTGCAGGTGATTTATGCTTATTTTTTTAGATTTTTTGATTTATTTTCCATTTTCTTTTTAGAATTGGACATGATTTTTTTTTTGATTTTTTAGGTATTAACTTTTTAGAAAATTTAATGAGGTGCACCCCTTGACTCGTTGACTTGACTGTCATATCAGCAGTCGAGGTTAATTTTAGGCCAAAAGTCATTTGCACGTTTTTTTTTTTAAATTTTAAGATTAAAATTGTCGGATCGGACAAATGTTGCACTGCGTGCGCCAAACTCACGAAACTTTGGGATCATTGTTGTCTTTTTCTCTCCCATATTGTGCCACTTGATCAGGAAAAATTCTGTATTAATTTTATGTGTGTTTTCGCAGATTTATGTTGTTCTAACAGTTTCCTAGAATCTTATTTCCTATCACATTTTTATGCATGACAGAGCCAGTATGGGGATCCAGGGTACCTTTTAGTTGTCTTCCTCAATTATGTTTAACTTTTAAATTTTATACTTATTAAATTTTAATAATATTCTATAAAATTACTAAAAATTTGTATATTGATAAAAGGAAGAGAGAAAATCCATTTCCACCCATTTTTATAATTTGTAGCTCTATCCCTGCATTCGTACCTTCACTTGAATTTGAAGATTTGAACCTTAATTAGAGTTGCAAGACTCTCTGGCGGACGATCTATGTGTACAAAAGAGGGGGGGAAGTGCCCCCGTCGAATTTCAAAATTTGATATATTTTATCCTATAAAAATTATTTATTTTCTATTTTATCTATATGTGCCCCATCCCCGAACATCATTTCCACTATCAAATTTTCTGGATTCGCCAACGAGACTATATCTTTTGTCACTATCTATGATGCACGGATTCTTCAAAATTAATCAGTATGCAGTATCGGATACTGCATGGGTGCAGGTGCGGGTGCGATTCGCCACGTGGCGAATCCGTGCAAAAAAAAAAATCGAATTCGCGTATCCTTGCACAGGATACGAGTATCCGGTGTGTGGAGGGGGTGTGGGTGATTTTTTTTTACTCATTTTTTGTAATTTTTAAAAAGTAAATCAAATAAACTAAAATATAAAAAGTAAATTATTTAATAAGTAATTACTTTTACCTTTAGCAGCATTCACGAACAAAAGCTCCATTCTCAAAGCCATTTTGAATTATTTTTTGTATGACTTGTTCTATGTATTTGAATTGGTTTTATGGTGATATTTGAATTGTTGTTTTTTATATTTAACAAGTGTTATATATAATAAAATATAAAATAAACAGACTTATCCTTGCCGTATTGTATCCTAACATTTTCAAAAAACCATATCTCTGTACTCGTATCTGCCCGCACCCACACCCACCCCGCACCTGTGCAACATAAGTCACTATATTTGTTGTGTTGCCCAAGCGCAATAATACCTTAGCGGTAGTGGGAATAGCATAAAGAAATGAATCATTTTTAAAGCTAGCAATTTGATATACGGAAAAATATCTACAAAGTCAAAACTTGTAGTTGTACCATATTTAAGATATGACCGTAATGTAAGCTTCTCAAGTTTTGTTTTACCATGTAACCTTTTTAAGCGTACGATTGGTAAAAATAAATTAGTTTACCTTTGAGGTTATTTAAAGGATCTGTTTGGTATGACATAAACTAACTTATAAGTTAGTTTATATCAGCTAGCCTATCAGCTGAACGATCAAACACATCCTAAGTTTATGTTGACATATGTAATATTTGGGGGTAATTTTTTTTTTCATTTTTACTGTTTTGTTGTACATTTTCATTTGAAATTGTACAAGAGCTGTTGTATTTAACTGATACAATGTATATTGTATTGAGATATTTCAGAATCGAAATATTTATACTTGTCGTCGGTATTGTATTCACCGTTTGGATGTTTCTTGGTGAGTTTGGGTTTTTGGCTAAGGATACTAGCCCTAGCGTACACTATATGTCCAGTATTACGTACGCTACAGATGGTGTGTTACGTACGTTAAACCATGCTGGTTATGTACGTAACACAGGGTATCAGATCAGATCTGTCTTTCGGCATGTGGGACCGAGCTAGGCTGGATTCCCGTGGTTCGATTGGGACAGGCAAGCCAACGCGCATTACATACGCTATACCTTTTGGTTAATATACGTAATGCTGAGGCTGGTTACGTACGTAATTTGGTTAACGTACGTAATGGATACCCCGTTTTGAGGCAGTGAGTTTTGGACTACGTAGCGTACGCTACGTAGAGGTGATAACGTACGTTATATGCATAACGTACGTTAAGGTGGGAGGATGGCGGCCGTAATAAACTGTGCAGATTATAAAGACATGTTTCGTCTTTCATTTCTTCATGACCCATTTTCGATTTCTCTCCCTAGAAATCATCCCTCTGCATCCCTTAGTGATTTCCAACCTCTTTCAACTTGATATGGAGCTTCATAACTTGGATTGGAGCTGGGGAGCTTGAAGATTGGAGTGTTTTGTTGTAGGGTTTGAGGTTGTTCTTTCACTTTCAAGAGGTATGTTGGCTATTCTTGTGTTTAACTAGAGATTATGATGATGTTGTTTTTCATTACCTCGTGTAGCTAGTTATTGTTGGAGGATAGTTTGATTCTTCATATTTTTTATGAACTTATGATGAAGAACATGATGATATGGCTTGAGTTTGATTCTGTTCTTGATGTTTAAGAATACTTGGAGATTATAATCATGTCTAGGAAGAGTTATGTTAAGATTTTTAGATGAGTAACATAGTTTTGAGATGATTATTGTTGTTGGTTGTGTTCTTGAGAGATTATAATCATTTTAGTGTAGAATTATGATGAGTTATGTGGATAATTATCATAATCTTAAAATGGTTAAGTTAATCTTGTTGATTAATCCGAAATTCTTGAGGAATTGGTGATTGATATTGGTGGAGACATCATGTTTGTTGTGATGATGATGTTCTTGGGGTAATAGTGATGATATTAGTAATATTATCATTATAGGATGATTAATTTGATGGTGTTTTTGATAATTCTTGTTGAATTATTTTTCACAAGTGTTAAGAACATTATGATCATGTTAATTGATCATTGGAGTGGTTGGAGGATGTTAGAATTCATAGTTGAGGATCCCGCGGGGTGTTAGTCGTATTGATTCGTGTTTGAATCGAGGTTATCTATTGTGTTGTTTTCAATCGATATTGTGTTATTGAATGAATTGTATTTCATTCAAGGTTGTTCGATTGCTTGTGATTGTTGGAGGACGCCGTTCGTCGTTCGTGGGAGGATTTCATCGCCTTCGGTTTGAGGCAAGTTTTATACTTGTACTGGTCAATGAGATTAATGTTATCTTGTATGTGTATGAATGTGTTGTATCATTTTGAGACGTAGTCTCTTCATGATCTTCGTTGATATCAGGGGATTGTTTGATGCGATACCCTTCGGGAGTTATGTCAAATGTTATTCTGATCGCCTTATTGTTATTGTTGTTGTCGGTGGCCGGTTTGCGGTATCGGTGTATCGATTGGTATTGTTGATATTAATGTTCGTTTTAGACATTAATATAAGTGTTCCTATTGATATTGGTGTTTTGCTATCAATGTTGTATTGGCCGATTGAAGGCACTGTCATAGTTGATTATCATTTCCGTCATTGGTAACCAATTAAAGGTACTGAGGCATCCGTTGAGTCGTTGTTATTGATTGGTCGTTCTAAGACAATCGAGGTATTGAATTGGGACTGTCGAGGATAGTTCCCATCCACCGAGTCGTTGTTATCGATTGGTCGTTCTAAGATAATCGAGGCATTGAATTGGGACTGTCGAGGATAGTTCCCATCCGTTGAGTCGTTGTTATCGATTGGTCGCTCTAAGACAATTTAGGTATTGAATTGGGACTGTCGAGGATAGTTCCCATCTGCCGAGTCATTGTTATCGATTGGTCGTTCTAAGACAATAGAGGTATTGAAATGGGACTGTCGAGGATAGTTCCCATACATTGAGTCATTGTTATCGACTGGCAAGACAATCGATGTAATTGAATTTGGACCGCCGAGGACGGTGCCCATCCGTGAGTTATTGTTATCGTGTTGGCCGACTCAAGGCAGCACACTATCATTTTTGTGAACTTGGTAATCTTGTAATCATTGCCGTTTGTGATTAATTGTGGTTTGGAGGCTAGTCTCGGCTAGTGCTCGATGGGTAAGTTTGGGGCTTGAACCTTCGCAGTTGGTTTCCCAACACCTACAGTTCAGTAAGTCACGATCATGTTGATGATCTCATTATGAGTAAGTTTAGGGCTTGAACCTTCGCGGTTGGTTTCCCAACACCTACAGTTCAGTAGGTCACGGTCATGTTGATGACCTCATTATGGATAAGTTTCGGGCTTGAACCTTCGCGGTTGGTTATCCAACACCTACAGTTCAGTATGTCACGGTAACTGGGTGATCTCAATATGGGTAAATTTGGGGCTTGAACCTTCACGGTAGATTTTCTAATACATACAGTTCAGTAGGTCACGGTCACTGGGTGATCTCATTATGGGTAAGTGTGGGGCTTGAACCTTCGCGGTTGGTTTCCTAACACCTATAGTTCAGTAGGTCATGGTCATTGGATGATCTCATTGTGATACGGCCCCTCATGTGATGCTGTTTGGCTTCAGGCCATTGTGATAATTTGCAGCTTCGGCTGAGTTGCTTTCAGGCCATTGTGATGATTTGCAGCTTCGGCTGAGTGGCTTTCAGGCCATTGGTATTTCCGTTGGAGCCTTCGGGCATTGTGGTTCGTTTCTATTTCAACTTTGGTTTGGTTTATCTTCGGGTAATTCGTTGTTATGATCTATATTGATGACTCGCTATTGGGCACTTGTATTCTAACCTGTTGAGCAGGTATTGATCGTATGTCGTGGGCATAGTGTTTCACGAATGCTCGGTTCTTATCTTGGTTTGTGAGCATCTCGTATTACCATTGTTGTACCGTTTATTTTGCCTTTGGATGCATATCATGTTATACATATATTTGATATTTATTATCTGGATGACTGACCCCGTGGGGGCGGAACATGTTTTCATGTTTTAGGTATGTGCGAGGAGGGAGTTAAGACACAGGGGCATGACGATGGCGACGAGGCATTCGAGCGATACTAGTCCCGAGTTGTTTCAGTGTTCATGTTGGACAGTCAATTGGGAGTGTTTTCCAATTTGTCAGTTATTGTCATTTTGTGTTATCCGAACAAGGCTCGTGGATGTTGTTGTATATTTATTTTGGCCATGTAGGCCCATCATTGTTCCTGAAATCCCACGTCGGAATATTATCTCAGATATCATAGTAGGGACTGTGATTTTTCTTTTTGGCCAGATTGTTGATAGGGGCTCTTGGAGGCGCCAGATCAGAGTTGTGGATTCCTTTGTAGGGAGCGATGCTGTAGTTGAGAGCCTCAGGGTTGGGTTGTCTCGGTTAGTTTTGACCTAGAGCATTGCATCTTTTACTTTTATTATATATTTTATCCTATTGTTTTTTGCATGCGGTGTATTTTTGACAGGGAGCTGTGCGCAGAGTCAATCTCTCTTCTGTTAGAGCAACTTTCATCGAGAGTGCAATTGCCAAAGTCCCATTAGGTAAGGCTCATGTGAATTAAGTCATGAGCTCAGGTATGGTTTGGAGCTTTTTCGTATCATATGCTTCTTTGTATATATCACGCTATACTTTCTTTGTGCAAAGTCTTCACTTAAATGCTCCTCTAGTGAAAAGTAGAGGGCGTGGCTGCAGACATCTTACCCTCCCCAGACTCTGCTCTGCGCGGGATATACTGGGTATGTTTGGTTTGGTTTGGTTTGAATGTATGTTAGTCGTGTTCGCCTGATGGATCTCCTAACGTGGGGTCCACGACACTGTAATAACTCAATGGGATTATGGGAGCATTACAACATATGAGCAGTGTCTCACAATTCGACTGATATACGTAAGCTTCTCAATCTTCCAATAATAGCTAATTGATAAATAAATTTAATATTGTTATAGAATGATACTTCATTCGTTCTACTTGAATAGTCAAGTTTGGCAAATGTGCAATTTTTTATGGATTATCAAGTACAACATCAAGTTCGTAGATCATCCATGTTTGATGTAAGGTACTTTGGTAGAACCTTATATATGAGGATTTATTTCATTAAATTGCTATTATAATCCTTAATAGATGATTCGTGAAGTATATTTAGCGGTATATTCAATCTGGATTTTAAAGGATTTTTTATTTAAAAATATATGTGTATTCAATTTGAATTTCAAAAAATCCATTAGAATCTGGTGGTATTCAATAAGTATTTTAAAAAGTCGTTTAAAATCTGGGTGTATTCAATCAAGAGTTTAAATTATCTTTAAAAATTTGGGGGTATTTAATTAAGATTTTAAATTATCCTTTAAAATTTGATGGTATTCAAATACTCATGAATTTTTTTGGATTTTATAAAATGATGGATTTTAGTGGATTTATTAATATTTTTTGTACTTTTTGAAATCCGGCTAAAATCTATGAGATTTTGAAGGATTTGTCAAAAACTCTACCTAATGGAGTTCAAATATGTTAGACCCTATAGGATTTTACGTCAATTCTGCGAGAATCCGCGTAGAATTAAAATCAACTTCCTAGAGATAGAACCAGATCGTACAACTTTCACATTCAAGCAAAAGGCTTTTCAGGACCTACTTCTTTGGTTTCAAGTCTCTACTCAGAAAGTCAGACAATCTTTCAAAATCCATAGATTATTATTAATCCGTTAAAATCTTTTAAAATCTGAATTGTATACACCCTTTTAGGTTGTATTGGAAGTAATTTGTGGTTTATTGTTTTGTTTTTCGGCCTTGTGTTGTTCAATTCTCGTTTATGACTTTCTTGGTGGTTATTTGACACCTAGGTATTCGTAATAATATCTCGATGAATTATAAGTCGGTTTTGAGGTGTTCTTTTAGTTCGAAACTGATTGTCATAAGGGCTCGTTTGCTAAGTTGTATGAGATAAAGCTTGATAAGATTGACTGAAATTTCTTATACAATATAAGAAATTAATATCATATTTGGTACGATGTATTAAATTCTCTGCAAAATAGAGATATCATGGTAGTTTATTGAATTTATTAGTTGTAGTATTGTTTAATATCACCTAACTAGTATAACACCTGTGTAATTACACGGGAACACAAAAAAAACTTTTATGTAAATATATAATATGTAAATCGTTCATTATAAATACTTATTTATAAACTACACTATTTGTTCTGTTTAATCATTCTCATTGCAAGAAAAGATTTCTAGTCTTTTTTGATCTTCACTCTTGATATGGCTACATAAAACTAACCATGACCGAATACGGATTTTGGAAGATACATACCGATATGAGAAAGCCTTTGACCTTGACTCTTAAATATAGTCATGGCAAAGCTCATAATAAGTGGAAACTTACGTATTTGAAATTTAAATGGTAATCTGATATCTAAGGGGATTAATATCAATTGTGGAATAAATATCTTATTCTCAGAATTATTCCCCGAATTTTTTGTTCAATAATATGGTTACAGGTTTGGATAATTATTAATGATGTGACATTGCGTAATTCTAATGATTGATCCATATTTTGAATTAGCATAATTGAAACCCTAACTTACGATTTTAAGATGTGATTTGCATTCGAGAACACTTGATTTTGACTTTTAGAGGGCAGAAATTTTGCATATACTATCAAAACTACGATATATCCGTTTGTCTTTTGAAATTATAGACATCACGTAATCGTTTACTATCTCCACAACGTGATATATCCGCTTGTCTTTTGAAATTATAGACATCACGTAATCGTTTACTATCTCCACAACGTCGTTTGTTGGCGTCATGGTTGCTCTTTCTTCAAAAAATTACTTTATGGAAAGTTACTTTTAAGTGAATGATAGTGCTTTCAACAATGGCTGGAATATGATCTTCGGCATTCCGGATTAGTAAATATCAAGAATATCAACCAAGGTTTCTCTATTGACTTTTTCACCCAGCTCACCATTTACAATTTTGAGGATTCGTTCAGATAAGTCCTTAATTTCTTGTAGATGATGAGATGACATTGTTTGTCCAACAATTAATCTCACAATTAAACTCATAATTATGAGTTTGCAATGATGCTCAAGTGAAGAAGGGCTTATGTTTGAATAACCAATATATGCATTGTCCTTTGGTACAACTTCATATGTACAATTATACTAAATAATTATGGCAAGGATAATTCTAGTAATATTTAAAATAAAAAAAAGATTTTGGAAATACATAATAGATTTTGACTTATAGCTTAAAATTAAGCACTTTTCAAATTGCAATAAAAAAACATAATAGTAGTATATATATATATATATTAATTACTATATGACTTATTATAAATATACCTGTTAATTTAGAAAACTACATCCAAGTCATAGCCTTAAAATTACCAATAAATTTAATAATTATAATATAAAAATAGCTTGGATAAGTTAAAAAATATACATCATAATTTTGTCCTAATTAAAAACGACCTTAAAATTTTAAAAAATTACAAAATAAAAAACTCAATTGATTTGATTGAAGTACTTCAATGATATTTATGGTTATATGATATTTTTTCAAATATTTAGCTTTATATTTAAGAGTATTAAAGTCTACCCATTTTATATTAAAAAATAGAAAAATAGTTGAAGTACTTTTATTAATTTTTGAAACTTGTATTACGAAAAATCTCGTTTGGTTGAAGTGAAACTACATGTATATTCAATTTAAAATAGATTTTGGAATTACAAAGTAAGGAGATTATGACTTATAACTTAAAATTAAGTACTTCCCAATTTGCCAAAAAAACAAAAAAGAAGCATCATCGTAGTCCATATATAAGTGAATTACTTGTATGACTTATTATAAATATACTAATCACGAGGTTAACTAAGAAAACTACATCCATATCATAGCCTAATTAAAATTTCCCCCATTTTTTAAAAGTAAAAAAATGCCCAATTTTGTTTGTAATATAAGATGAGCCGGAAAAAGTTATAGGGTACTTTTCAGGCATTGAACTTCATAATTAAGAGTACTAAATTCAAGAAATTTTACATTCAAAAGAAGAGAAAGATAATTAGAGTATTTTAGTAATTTGTGAAACTTGTAATACAAAAAAACTAAGTGACATTTGGGTCACTTGAAATTTTATATTATTTTTATATGATATTATTTTCAAACATTTAACTTAATATATAAAAATATTAAAGTTGGCACATTTTACAATCAAGAGAACACATAAATAGTTGGGCACTTTTAATAATTTCAGAAATTCGTATTAGAAAAAACCTCAATTAATATCTGATTGTGTTAAATAAAATTTTAATTCAACATTTTTTTGGTCCTTTTTTTGTCAAAATGATCCAAATCGTTAAGTATTTAACGATTTCTGTATATGGCCAAAAAATAGATAATTTAATCCTTATGTTTGAAAAAAAAATTACATAAATTATTTGGATATAATTTAAAATACAAAAACAAATCCAAAACTTTCAAAAATATATATTTGATTTTAAAAGTAAATAAATTTAAAATAAAAAAAATAAAAATCACTTAAAACGATCAATTTTTATTTTCTGAAATTCTCTTTGTACAAAGATCTAGGAATTAGTATATTATTAAATTTAATTTCTTATATATTTTGAAATATCTCTTTAAAAATTCTTAAAATGAGTAATTATAAAATTTATTAAATAAAAGTTTTTTCATTTATTTTGTTATTTTATATTAATTAAATAAGATTTAAAACTAAAATAGACTAATTGATTTATTCCATAATTTCTTTGATTTATTTATAAATAATAATTGAACCATTGTTTCTACATTTTCAATAATATTTTTAATATGATTATTTCGATTTATTTAATTGATTAAGACTTCAAGTACCTTTTTAATTATATGTATTCAACACTTCTTTTTGCAATACTCCCAAGCATCTTTCATTTCAGTTGATAGTTTTTTTATTAGTATACCTAATTAATGTGACTAACTAATATAAACTAATTAATTAGTGGAATATATAATATTTCCGCGAGATTTTAGGTTTACGTTTTTAATATATAGTGCACACTACTATATTAAATTTCTCTTTGTTTGGGATTTATATTTTTAATTAATGAAAATATGAAATATTTTTGTAAATATAATCAATTTTTATTTATTCATAATTCAAATTCCTTAATTCGTTAAAATTAATAAGGTAGGTAGGGGTTATTTGAGGTATAATTATAATGTAATTAATGCAATGATGACAGCTAAGAATTGATTATGTGTCACCAAGCATTTAAATCGATACGTAAAGACTAAACATCAAGAAAAGACATGTGAAAGACGGTAAAGTCGCCACTTGCAGCCGTATTCTCAGACAGTTTATAGGGGAGATACCACCTCTTAGGTGGGATACGTAATACCAAAAATCAGTATTATTTATACGAGCCCGAATTTTATCAAGAGTTCTATACTTTATACAAAACAAGATTCAAAAGTGTATTAAATATATTATACATCTTAATCACACATAACAAACAAACCCTAACTGTATTATGTATGTGCATTAAGGTTGGAGGTTTTCAGTAATTGGGCGAATAGACCACGACATCTCCACTTTTTCATTGAGAAGACAAGTACTCTTTTAATTATGTGCTTTATATTTCTTGCATTCGGAATTGATGTTCTTTGTGTATATATGGTGACAGATTTATGATATAAAATAAGCCCTCCGTGAGGATAACATAACTTGTGTTGCGAATGAGATCTAGAATAATACTGAAGTTAAGATAGAAAAATATTTGCACATCTTTATTCATCAAGTCATCCACATATGAAAAATATATATTCATCATAGTAATGAAATGCGAAAACTTGGAATATTGTTGCCGACACAACAATCATGGGGATTAGGTCTTGAAGATCAATGACTGTATTCTCTTATTTTTATAATAGTTTTGATTCTTTATTCTTATATTCCATCACGAACGAACGACGGAGTATAAAATAAAATAAAAAGTTGTATACTAGACTAGAAGTGTAGATAACTCCTTCTAGTCCCGATATTTGAGGGTGTATTATAACGTTGGACTAAGTGTACATAAAAATTGTCATCATTAAGACTTATCTTAGTGGTATTAGTGCCTCTGCTGGACTTGATCACTTTTAAGTGTGTACGATATAAAGCCGGTTTATAAGCTTATATTTTCTAAACAATAAAATGCTTTAGACGACAGTCTTTAAACGACATTTAATGAAAAAAGGTGCCTTCTGATGAATAAAAAAAAGGACATAAAACATCGTCAACTGAGTATGTTTTAAATGCAAAATCTTAAAATAATTATAGCATATATCGCTGTCGAGATAGTTGATAATTGCTGAAGTAAAAATATTAGATACTTTATTATCCAAATATATAGATGTAATATTTATGTCGTCTGGGGTGATGGCGGTATTAGATTCTTTTCTACCCCAGTATCCTAATTTCCCGATGTCATATTTATGTCCTTCGAATTATGCATGTAATAGAGGTCGAATTTTACCGTATAGTCTTTTTACCGTACTACATATATGTTGATAGAGAAAAGACATAAAATTTCGAAAATATTCAAAGTACTAATTCTGTTTTTTGAAAAAGTTTCGAAGTGTCAATAAAAACACAATATACATATGTTGTTTGTATATATGAAATTGAAATTTTTTTATGTACGAAATTTAGTGAAAAATACTCGCAATACTAATTTTGTCTTTTGAAATTCAGAGGACCAACAAAAGAACGATACATATGTTGATTGTATCATATGAACATTTAATTTTACAGATATTTATGTTAGACGACGACAAGTCTGAAGGAAAAGGGCCTCCAATGAGTTGATATAATGTGATCATGTAAACTATAGAAGTATAAGATATCAAACCTTAAAGGGTATTTTATCGATCTATCTGCACCCACGCACTCGTTGCAACAAGTACTGTATGGTCGTATTAAAAAATCTCAGGATAAACCTATTGATGATAGGGCTATCGATCAAGAGATCGAATACATGTAACTTCATCAATCGAGCATCAAATATACTCAGAGTAATGTGAGTTTTGTATTGTGGACATTTTACGTAACATAAATAAGGTCACGCGCATTGTCCGATTTTTAAAATTTATTTTTTAATGATGTCTTAATCATAACGATGTAGTTCGGACATAAAGCTTAATAAAGAATATTAAGGACAGTACTTGATTATATGTGATTAAATTCACGTAGTTAAAGTCCAATACTAATGAAAATTTGAACGCAAAATTGAACTTTATATCAAACTTTTTTAGAAGTAAAAAATAAAAAAAGGTACAACCTTAGAGTTCAGATACAAAGCGAATAATCAAAGGCTGTCCCAGGCTGTGCACTGTTAAAAAGGCAAAAAAAATTAAATAAATAACGACATGAAATATCGAAATAGCCTAAATAAATATAAGAATATCATTAAATCATAAAATCAGTATTTAAATTATGAGATTATTAAAACTCAATATAAAGTTGAGATTTTTTCTGAAATTTGTAAAAACACATAACCAAATAACATATTATTTTCACAGAAAAATATATCATAAAATATATAGGAAGTAGTAAAATTAACTTCCCCAAACCTCATTCATTTTGAGGAGAAACAAATCTAAAACCTAAAAAGAATAAAAAGTTAACAGATAAATTCTTATATGATTGTTTTATTTGAAGCTTTCTAGATTTAATTGAATCTAAAATTGTAGAAGAAGAAAACTGAGGAAGACCATTGATTTGTGTATCATCTTCTTCTTCATTAAATTTAAATGGAAATATTCTCTTCTCTTCGCAACTTAAGGTTATTTTTATATTTAAATAAATAAATAGAAGTATTCTATTCTTTTATTTATCCTTCTTTTTTCTATAATATAAATTATACACTAAAAATAGTCTAAATTTTAAATTTTTTTATAAAATTATAAGCAAAATTCATATCTATTCTAACATTCACCATTATATATGAGAAACTACAAAACAAATCCTATTAAATTTAATAGTTTCTGAAATAAATTGTAAAAATATAAATAAATGTTGAAAATATAAAAATATAGTCCAAAAACAATAATTAGTTAAAATCTTAAAAAAGTCATAATAATAGAAAAAATCTTAAAAGTGTTTGAGGAGAAAGTAAAAGACAACAAATCAATTCATTCATAACACTGATAGAGGGGCCTTTATATAGGCATTACAATGAGAGTCCTTCCATACATAGGATTCCTAGATAAGGTAAGACATCTAATAGGATCCTACTACCTCTAGAAGGATCTAGAACCTTCCATCTATGTATCTACAATCAGTATTAGGTAAGACACATCACGGGAATAATAATTCCCGGAACACTCCCCCTGTGTCGAGCACTAATACAACAATGGTGCAGAAGATGTTGCCTTCGTAAAAACCTATTCCAAGCCAAAACAAAACCCCATGGGAAAAACAAAGGCTTGATGAGGAAAAGATTGCAACGCACCAACATAACATGTCGTGTATACTCCCCCTGATGTATACATAACGACTCCCCCTGATGAGTACCTCAAATCATAGGAGTCAGATGCCAAGTTGCCCTCACAACTATACCAAGGAAAAACCCAGTGGGAAAAATACCTCTTGGTCTAAGTTGAACAGAAGTACAACGCATCATTGTCTGGATGTTCTCATAGGTCGCCTCGTTAAAAACCTTACCAAGTGAAAACCCAATGGGAAAAAATAGACCTTGGTCTAAGGACAAAAAGAGCGCGACACATCCAAAGTGCAGAGTCGCTAAAGACTTATCAAGTTTTCCAAAGTCTTGACCTCCATGCACTAAATCAGTCATAACTTCTTCGATTCAATAGGTATCAACGAAACTGTAAGGACTTATGAAAACTAGACACCCATAGCTTTTCATTCACATACAGTACGTAACCTAGATCGATCTGAGCAGATCACAAAGCTCTATCGAAGTTGACTCAGCAAATTACCGGACATATCCCGTCCTACTTTGCAACAATAGTCATATGTCACTCAACATGATGGATGTGATCAAATGGTTGGTTTCCTTGGAAAGTAGACACAAACCTTTCCAATGGTACCAATTTCACCATTTTCCATCAAGTGAGCTGCCATGTAGGTCATATGGGAGATAGACCAACACATTCTCGCGATTCGGTATCAATTTTCAAGTGTCCTTTTATCGAGATAGAGCGAGCTTCAAGCTTCTTGTCAATCACGACATTGCGTGAGCGCATCCTGAGCCATCATCACGGTGGCTTTACTGGATTATTACGAATGAGTACATCGAGTCAAACATGAGTACATAATACCGTACTTTTCTCTTAAGATCGCATCATCACTTAAGTGAGCCAAGTCTTATGATGACTTCGACTAATCATTGGGAATCATATAGCATTACTTTATCGTCTCTTAGGAAACCGTCCCTTAGATTGCCTTAAACCGATTGATGAATACGCATCATCAAGTGTCCCAAGATCCTTTCATTCTTAACTTTGGATTTAGCGGAATCTCTTAGTCTCACAAGAGTACATCACTATAAACCCTTAGTTTTACACGCAAAGCTTCATATCTCTTCCAAATCAAGTATATACTTAGTATGCGTTCCCGACAATCACTTGTCGACGCGCTCCGTGGTCGAGCCACTTGATTTGAGTCCGATCCACCACGAGATCCTTTTTATCACTTAACTTAGTTCCCACTAAGATAAGATTTAACCACAAGCCGCACGTCGCTTTTGGGAAACTATCTAATCGAAAAGATAGTGGATGATATAACATCCATTGCGATAAGACAACTAAGTTTCGTGTCATCGTAGTCGATTCCAAAGGCGTTCATGAGAAACCTCGCGCCATGAGGTGAGTTTAACTCTTTCTCTCACTCGCTTTAACAAAGTATACGGATAGGTCTTATCTTTGGAGTGTCGGTACCACTTCAACAAAGGGCTATCACTTTGTCCATACCGAGTCGCATATGTTTCCATTTTAGGCCAAGGCTACAACGTTGTAGATTTTCAACGAAGTATGGTTCGATTAAACTCACATTCCACGTCCTCATGAACCGGCTTTATTCATAGAGTACTCTTTATGGATTGGCATTCATTGAGGCGTCCCCAATAATGACTATAATCCGTAATCACATGAGACGGATGAGTTCATTTGATCATATGATCAAGTTTCATGTACCAAGCTCGCATACATTCTTAGCGAGAGTATTTATCGAACCAAGTGGCATCCCAATACTCTATGAGATCCACGGCCTAGTAACACCATCTTCCACAATTTGTGGTGTTACCATATCACCATTTATAGGTGACGAACGTCCATAACCAGACACAATCCTTGCAGACATGTTTGCAGCATGTATTTAATCTCGTCACTTTAGGGAACTTGGTGAGGCACAGTAGGGACAAACTACGACAATTCCAAGTCGTTCTACTCAAACATGATCGTTCGCATCTCCCCCTAACGACGGGAAGACTGGCTCATCAAAGTGACTTACGAGATCGTCTGCCAAGGTACATTTTAAGCGGACTATGAATGAAAGCGCATGTCATATTCATCATTTATAACCCGTCATAATGCGTTGTGGTGACGCACTTTTGGCACATGAACATGTGGACGATAAAGGTTTTCAGTTGTTAACACAATCCAGTTAACAAACTGCATATGGTTACACTTATAACTAAGCATTTGAATGATGATAGGTATAGGTGAATATGACATGTTGACCTATGCTACATAGCCGTAGCTACTGGTCTTGAGAATCCAACAAAACCGCCACCATGCACCACCGGGATCGAACATAAAGAAACGATTGAACCGATGATAGGCCGTTGGTTTTATCGAACCTCTAATGCTTTCTTGAAGAGTTCACTCCCTTCACCAGCCCCAAACACCTCAAAATTTCGTGAGCATGTATAAACGGGTGTTTAGGATTCCAAAACCATCAACCTTGTGGTTAAAAAACCGATCGAAATGACATCGAATCGGTTAATAGGACGGCTGGTGGTATGTGAAAACTTCATTTAAGTGGTTCACCTCCTTCCAAGTTTCCAAATGGTACCGAAGTTTGTGAGAAGGTATCCTTGGATGTTAGGAAGTACTTGTTAAAATTTCACTTTAAGACTTGGTCTAAAAGTGGGTGAACCGACCTTTACAATGACTGGTCCACAAGTTGGACAACCATAACTCAGGTTTCATCAACTTATCAGTCATTGTCAAAGGAACAACATAACATATAAATGTTATTACTTGAGTACGACCATTTGTGGACACCATCATAGCATCATAAGCCACTCAGGCTAATACTTATGATCATGTATGTATAAGGACTCGGTGAAAAGGGAGGACTCAGCACCATGCTTATGCGAGTCGCTACATTATTCTCTTTAGCATAGGAGGGTGTCGTCTCCTAATCGTGCCAAAGAATAGGCTTTAATAAATGAACATGGCTAAGAAGGATCATCGGGGGGGGGTCTTTGGCGTCACTCGTGCTTATGAAAGCAAGACGCGGATGACATAAATATCATCATCGGTCATGAGCCCTGCTCACGACTCCACCAATGTACTTTGGTGTCTTTGATCCAACTAGTTTCTTTGTTCAAAGAAAATGATGTCCATGACAATACCGTGGTATATGGATCATCAAACTGTCCAAACTCCGGACTATTAAAGTCTAAATGTGTCAATGTCCCAATACATCTTCTGGTTACCAAAAACCGATGCAAGCCGGACCATATTGACTCATGAATATTCTTCCTTTTCACATATCCAATACAAGTGATGCATAAGATTTTATTCTCACAAATCACAATGAGATGCTATGAGTGATACACTTTGGCATATATATCATCGAGTCATAACATGGTTCAATTGTTACGGAACATATATGACTAGAAAATGCCATTCGGCATTCAACAACTTGAGCATCATACCGCTCATTGATTGTGATGACCTACTCATCATAGTCACAATGGATTTGTAAACCGAAATCCAAAAAATATCATGTTCCTTGAAAATAGCTTAATACGCACTCAATTTCGCTTGCAAAATTTCATAATCATGAGCATAGTGAATACTCTAACAACATAGAGATTTTATGCTTGATATGATCAAAATGATCTATCATATTGAGTGCATAACATGGCAAGGTTATATGCCTAAAGGGCAAAATTACGACACAAGCATGGTGTAACACTACCATGCACACGCTCGACCTTCTTATAAGGGTGCGTATTTTGGGCTTCCCCAAGGAAACTGTTTTTCAACATTTGAAAGATGATAGTTTAGCGTACAACTCATACCAAAAAACTGCATCATCTATGGCAAATTCGGCCAAAAAGAGGTTGAAAAATATGTGTCGTAAGACCACTTGCAAATTCAAGATGGAAACCAAGTTGGTTGGGACAAAAGTTAGCACAATCGCTGGAAATAAAATTCCGCGCAGCTTGACCTTTGTTCACTAAAACAGCGATAACTCCCTTGTTAGGAAGGCTATGGACGAACGGTCAGATGTTCTGGAAACTAGACTTCCATATCTTTCTATCCATATATTGTGCACCACACGGATCATTAAACTCAGATCACAGTGCATATTTTAATTGGCTATTTAGTTTTTCCCAAGTTTAGTGAGAAATCAAGGTTGAGACCATATCCAATGGCATAAGTGTTGATGCAAAAACATGGCAATGACAGCCATATGTGCGTTTAAACGCAGCAGGGTGTTCGATTTCTTATCTCGACTAATGATCCTTTCGGTAACTCCAACTTGGTAGACTTGCAGAGAAAGTAGGAATGTCGGTACAGCTAAGGCTGTTTAAAAACCACTGATTCCGTTTGAACTTTCAAAGCATAAACAAATACCAAGGAGGATGCGCCTAGTCATGATCAAAAGTGCAGAAAAAAAAATCCACCAAAGTGCATCAATCAACCAAGTATTTTAATTCTCAATTTGCAAGTATACGTCATAATAGCCATGTTATATAGATACAACGCGGTGCATCATAATTAAGCATTTTGAACCATGAGACATAATGAATATACCATAACCAACTTGTCTTGACCATCCAATAAGATCGACTAAACATAGTCAAATATATAAGGCACATGCCTTTACAAATACTTGGAAAAGTATTCGGACCTATAGTCATACGAACTATAATCGAGGTCAACGAATTCATGTATTTACCGCAATATGCCATTGCCTTACATGTTGAAACTCATGAGAATTACTCGTACATTCTTTCATATATCATGTTGCAAGGAGACGATACATGTCTACACCCACATGCAATATTTTATTTTTAATAAGCTGAAAGATGGAGTTTTCCAAGTATGGGATTGGGTCAAGACCAACGTGGTGGTCGCTCAATTCAACGTGACAATTTCGTCACAAATCGATTTTAACCAAGACATATCCGTCGCAATCGATGTTTGTCCCATTTGTATGTCACAAATCCGTGACTAATCATGAACGAGTCATAACTTTACCGTTACCGACAATGTTCGTTTTATTTAATTGTTGGTTTAAAATCGACAAAACGGCGACATCAAATCGCACCCAAAACGTGGTGTATGCAACAACCACAACTATCGACTTTCAACAATTATCCGTGACTCCCCGAGATCACACACGCTTTACTTCGACATCCGAGAGTGATACCACCTCTCATTGTCTCATCCACCGCAAAGTAGCGTGGGAGATAAAGAACCCAAATACCCAATTCCCCCAAAAAAATTTCCCAAAAGAGAGGAATTGAAAAACGAGAACTTTAATAAAGTCTTACGTACTTGGTTTCATATATGCTTTGATCCTTGAACGAGATTCTCTCCATATAAGCAACATATTTCCGGTACTCCGTTCTATATTTATTTTGATCCTTGAACGGGATAAATATGGCTTTTTCTCCATAGCGTGCACATCATCATGAGCGACGTATTTTCCTATATACACGTAAAACATAAACATGTAAGATTCATAAGTGTACAAATTAATGAACAAATGAATCATTGAGTAGGAAAAAAATGGAGAGTTGAGAAACGCCCGGATAGGGCTACTGGGCTCAATAATTCGGCCGAAAAGGGCTCGAGCGCGATGCAAAGCGCAGCTCGGTATTGGATGAGGTCGGATCTCCAAATTTCTTCGTAAAAATCTGCTTCTGTTCGGCAGTAGATTCAGTAACCAATATTACACAGAATCCGATCTCCACCGTTGAATATACAGATATTTGTGTTGGGAAGTTGCTGCCAAAATTTCACACCGATCCGACGGTTAACGAAACGGGAAACGTGATTTTCGTACGACTGCGCTGTGCAGAAAATTCACGCGCGGAAATTCTCGTCTCTCGGCTTTTTTTTTTTTCGATTTTGATAGGTTTTGTCTCGATTGCACTAGGTTTTCAAGCATTAAATATCACGTGCATAAAACCGTTTCGACGATCCGGCGATGCTTCGATCAGATCGGTCGCACTAGCAACAGCAGCTGACTTGGATGAAAACGGATCGCCGAAGGATCGGGTCGGCAACTCCGTCGGGTCAACCGACCGACTTGGAGCTGGTCGGCGGCGGTCGGCGACGGCGATCCGGGCGGCGGAGCGGCGGTCTTGGCAATCAATCGGCGGTGGCTGGGCGGCTTTGGGCAGATCAAGGGCGGCGGTCCGGCGGCGAGGCGCGGTCCGACGGCCTGGCAGATTCTGGGCGCGGC
Organism: Orobanche coerulescens; assembly: GCA_033398695.1. Classification (NCBI taxonomy): domain Eukaryota; kingdom Viridiplantae; phylum Streptophyta; class Magnoliopsida; order Lamiales; family Orobanchaceae; genus Orobanche; species Orobanche coerulescens. The sequence goes on from CM065813.1 coordinate 31,617,143, forward strand.
GGTCGGCGGCGGAGGCGAGGTCCGGCGGCTGGCGGCGCGGCGGCGGCATGGCTGCGATCCGGTGGTGGCTGCGCAGACGGCGGCGGCGGTGGTCGGCGGCATGAGGCGGTGCTGGCGGCGTCTGGCGCGCTGGGCGATTTTTTTTTTTCGTTCGAGCTACGTGCGATAACGTGTTTGAGGAGAAAGTAAAGACAACAAATCAATTCATTCATAACATCGATAGAGGGGCCTTTATATGGCATTACAATGAGTCCTTCCATACATAGGATTCCTAGATAAGGTAAGACATCTAATAGGATCCTACTACCTCTAGAAGGATCTAGAACCTTCCATCTATGTATCTACAATCAGTATTAGGTAAGACACATCACGGAAATAATAATTCCCGGAACAAAAAGGTCAAAAATAAATACTGAAAAGTAAATAAAGTTTTAAAATATAAATATTATACAAATAAATTCAAAAAAAATACAAAAAAATATTGAATAATATAAATAGAGTAATATCCTGCCAATATGAATAATTTTATTAAATTCTAAATAATAAATAATTCAAAAAAATTATCATATAATTCTTATCATTGTTTAGTAAATTTGTAATAATATAATTAGATCCTATAGTACAAAAAATACAAACATATTCTCAAGAAGTACAAAAAAATGCAAAAATACGTAAAAATTCTAGAAATAAAATAAAAAGTAATTCTAAAATTTATCAATATATCCTAAAATCAGAAAGAAATGCTAGTATTATATATAAATCCTGAAATAAATGAACATAAATTCCTTAAAATGCATTTGTTTTAATAGATCTAGGTACATACGAATAAAGTGATAAAAGTATAAAAATATCCTAAATTAAGTTTCAATATCATAAATAAAATATAAATACATTTAAAATCATAAATAAATTTAGAAAACATAAGACTACAAAATATTCTAAAAAATATAATAGAATATTCAAAAATATAAAAAGGTATTAATAAAAATATTTTATCAATAGATACAAAAATACAGTGTGGTTCGTACATCTTACACTATTTGATCAACATAGATAAATTTAAATTAAATAGAGATGAACTATGAATATAGTGATAAGAATTAATTACTCCAAATATTAAGCACCTACTCAAGTTCTAAATACACTAAAACCTCTATAAATTAATAATGTTGAGACCGGAATATTTTATTAATTTAGCGAGATATTATTATATCGATAAATTAATAAATTATTAATTTAAAGAGTTGGCTTATATTCGTGAGCAACTCTCAAATTATTGCGGATACCGTTCAAAATTCGGTTGATGATGAAGTTGATGATGATTCAGTACCTTTGGAACCGATCACTCGGAAAGAAGCATTTGCAAGCGGCAACAACTCTTCACAACTTTTTGTTGCAATACGAGAATATAGTGCATCAACTTAAGTGCAATTGGGAGATTTAAAGATAAATTCAATATAGATTTGAAGTTCACAAAAAAACAAGTGACTATAGATTTATTTTTTACTAGACAATTCTAGAATTTTAGAATATTTTAGTAATTATTAATTGGGATCTCTCTTTTTTAGTACCAAAGCATAAAGTAACAAGTTATATATCCTCATTCATAAAACTATAAGTTTTTGATACCAAAATGTGTTAAAAGACTTTATTACCCTTAAAGTCTACCACTAAAAGATAAAAAACATAAAAAAATAGAAGATTATTAAAAGCAAACAACAATAAAAAATAGAAAATTATTAAAAGCAAACAACAATAATCTAAACGGTCCCACAACTCAATATTTTCTTCTGCAAAAAAACTCTCCTTATCTCTCTGCAAAAAAAACTCTCCCGTCGTGAAACCCTTCGCCGGCCAGAAAATGTCGAACTCCGACTACCACAGAGAATCTGAAGACGCCAGAAGTTCCGCTAGTGACACTCCATGTGAAGAGGAATTCGTCAATGAGCCGCCGGTTAGTGTATTTTTATTCACACACGATCGTGCCACGACGGTTGTTCATCGTCCCACGATGGTGCTGAAGAAGATGACACCATCGTGTACACGATGGTCTTTCGTGGGCACGATGGTTTACACACGACGGTCGTCGATCGTGTGTGCCGTCGTGTGCTAGAAGACCAAAGGCTCCTGCCCTGCACACGATGGCATGCACACGATCGACGCCCGTCGTGTGAGCCGTCGTGTGGCACACGATGGTCTTCACACGACGGGCATCGGTCGTGTGCCTGCCATAGTGTGTAAGGCATAATTTTTTTTTCCGTTCTCTTAAGCATTCTATCATATTCTTATGAGTTGTATGTCTATATTGCAGATTGGTTGCGTATGGAAGAGACCTACATTGTGTTTTGTTACACGTCAAGTGAATCTTTACATACGGGAGGCGGTATTTAAAGAGATCATTGAGATACTAAGAAGTATGGGCCGCAACTGATCGAGCTATCAAGAGCTTGACCGATGGGGTCCTGGGGCGCTTGATTAAAGTTAGGAGAAATGGGAGTTTAAATACTGCCCTACATCACTTGATTGTCCGTCAATTGGAGGGTGATCAAATCCCCCCGGATGAGTCGTGGTTCCAGATTTGCGGGAGGACCATTCGTTTTACAGCCCGTGATTTTGCCATGATCACTGGACTCCATTTTTGAAACTCTACCTTCCATCCACAGGACGACCATCTCCTTCCGTCTGACGGTATTTTCCACAGAATACTCCATGGAAAAAATATTAAGGTTAGTGTTCTGTGGAAGAGGTTCAATGCTCGAGATTTTGGTAGAGACATAAGAGATTATGTGAAGGTTGCCAATTTGCTTATATACTACTACTTTATCCTATGCCGTGACGACATGATGGTCGAAACATGGGCATGGGCATTAGTTGAGGATTTTGAGCAGTGGGATATGTTTCCTTGGGGTTCTTATGCCTTTGGGGTTTTATCTTACTACATAGGCAACGTTGCCATGAAGGAGGGACAAGAGCACAAGGACTATCACTTCTATGGTCCTATTTGGGCTTTACAGATATGGTCGTATGAGATGATTCCTTCATTGGGAGCATTGTGTGGTATTCGAGATAAATCTGTCCAAGTCCCCCGGTGTTTGATGTGAACTACGAGGAAGATGTTTTGTGATTTCACTCATTTCTTCGATGATAAGGTACATAAATTTGTAAACTTATTTTCTCCTGACTTCATCTCTTAAACGTTATGTGATTGCCCATCTAATGGTATGATTTAATGACTAATTTTGCAGCACAGAGTACTTCCCTCTTTACCGCATTTGGAGGAGGATGAGACTGAGTACTACTACCTGAGCTTTGAGAATGGCTCGCCATATGACGTTAAGTTCATTAAGCCTGTAAGAATAGCTTTGAAGAATAAGGAGGATGAGCCTGCGCCGATCCCGAGGAAGAAAGTTATGGATAGGTTGAAGAAGGCTGCTGGAAAATTGATTACATATGAGTCGGCATATAAAGTGTCGAAGCGACGCCGGCAGAGTACCCCACCAGTAGATGGTGCAGAGACATCGGACCGGGAGAGGCAGCCAGAGAGGGTGTGTTGTGTCCACGGACTTCCTTGTCCGGACCACACCCAGGACACGAGCATGGATGAGTACTTCGATCGCCGTTTGAAGGCGATCTTGTACGACGATTCTGAGTCCGGATTTATTGCTCGAGTGTCTCTTCAGGTACTTTCTAGGATCGTGGATTTCTTCGGACCTACGCATAGACGTTCTAGGAGCCCGGTGCACTACTCAGCTGGGATCCATGATAGGCCTCGTCATTCTGCATCTGTTAGCAGCGCCCAGCGGAGGATTCCTGACCCTCCACGTCACTCAGTCTCTGGTGCAGCCCACAGTCACCATTCTCAGCGTCAGCCTAGTCACCATTCTCAGCGTCCGCCTACCCACCATTCTCAGCGTCCGCCTACCCACCATTCTGAGGTCCAGCACAGTCACCATTCTGAGATCCAGCACAATCATCATTCTCAGATTCATCATTTTTTTGAGCGGACTCATCAGCTTCTTGATTACGAGCATCAGTATGAGCCATTTGACACGCTGTTTCAGCAGTATGGGACGATGTTCGACTGGTTTCAGGACGAGCATCATTATAGTGCGATGTTTCATTGTGAAGGTGGTGGTCCTCAGCAGCAGCCTCCATTTTCAGATCGATCAGCCAGTTTTTGAGATCGAGCAGCCGGTTGTACAGCTCCTGATCGTTATAGTTGTGAGAGGGATGCTGAGGGTGATGAAGATGGTGAGAGTGCTGGAACGCAGCATTTGGGTGAGCGTAGTCTTCCACCGCGAGTGAGTCGACCATCTGCTGCTCTTCGGGAGCCTTTTGTGGTTGCGCCTCCAAGAGATAGTGAGGCTCTGAAGAAGTTGTACCTACACTTTAGGAGGGAGCAGCCACGTGATGCTATTGTCCGGTGTTTGGAGACTGGGCATGCTCTCACCGAGGCGTTATTTGACCAGATAGAGTCTAGCCGTGAAGACTTTGATGCCGAGGTGATAGACTGTTATGTGCTTGCAACTTGAGCGAGGCTTCGGAGGGGAGTCCATAGTGTTGGTGTCGGTAGAGTTGGCATTGTACTTGCCGGCTCCCAATTTTACGTAAGTTGTATAACCTACTCGCTTGTATATCATTGGTGTGATGTGGATTTTTTGTTAATTTTGTGGTTTGGCTTTTTGTAGTTAGTTTTGGCCAACGAGTTTGCAAGACTCCATCCGGATGATCCACTTGGTATCAAGTTGACAGGGAAGCCGATTTACAAGGATTGGAAAATTCCTAAATGCATCGAGGACTACATGACAGGTCTTGATATACCACATGCGGTTCCATGGTTAAATTGCAACGAAGTAAGTTTGAAATTTATATTTACAAATGATTCGCTATGTTTGATGTGATGATCTTATATGATTACATATTTTGTTTCAACAGATCATTGCCATTTGTTGCCTCGACCAGAGCCACTGGGTGACTATCTAGATTGACATCATAATATGGACCGTGGAGTTGTACGATTCCTTATCACACCACCACGAAGATGGTCGATACCGATTCAACCAACTGCGACCGATTATGCACTTGATGCCTCGTGTGCTATCTCAATCCGGGTCTTGGCTGAACAACCAATCGAAGAAGAAGTATGACACGGAGATGAGTTTCAAAATTATGCCACGAGAGCTACAGTTCATACAAAACGACAATCACAATTGTGGCCCCTTCCCTTGCATGTACTTGGATCGACTCGTCTCTGCAAACCCAGGAGCAAGGCACCACATCAAGGAACTTAATGAGAAATATATTAAGAAATATCAATATAGTTTAGCTGCTAAAATATTTATGTTGTCTTTAGACATGTAAAATGGTTTATGGCCTGTTGTGTTGTGGCAAGATTAATGTGTCGTGTTGTTAAATATTTATGTTGTATTTAGACAGTTTTGGCAATATGAATGTGTCGTGTTGTTAAATCTTTATGTTTTGACTCTGTGTTACACACGATGGATGAACACGATCGTGGCCATCGTGGGTCACGATCGTGTTGTGTTGTTAAATCTTTATCTTTTGGCTCGGTGTTACACATGATGGATGCACACGATCGTGGTCGTGGGTCACGACCGTGTGCAACCTGCCCACGGTCATGGGTTGATGCTGTCGTGTGCGCACGATGGTTGCCATGGCCGTGTGCACACGACTGTGGGTCCCATCATGGGCACGGCCGGGTACACGATCATGTGTCCCATCATGGGCACGACTGTGTGTCCCATCGTGTGCATATAAACTTTTGGTATTTTTGCCAATTTGATTTATTTGTGTTATCTAGAAGGATGTTTTGTGATTCAAAAATTGCTTGTTCAAACATTAATTACTATATAGCTTCTTATACAAACTCGTATTTGTCATTTCGTTGTAATTCATTAGTATATAAGATATTTCATCCAGATGATGAACTTATCCGTACGAACTAATACACTGAGAACATATAGACTACACATGATATGCAATATATTATGTTAATTCACTCAATAACTTTTTAAATAAGTGTATCGTTAACAAATAATTGTTAATATGTAAGTAACAACACCTAAATTGACGAGTAATTTGAGAAATTGGTGAAAATTTTTGATGTTCTTGTGCACACGATCGTGTGTCCCATCGTGTGCATATAAACTTTTGGTATTTTTGCCCATTTGATTTATTGTGTTATCTAGAAGGATGTTTTGTGATTCAAAAATTGCTTGTTCAAACATTAATTACTATACAGCTTCTTATACAAACTCGTATTTGTCATTTCGTTGTAATTCATTACTATATGAGATATTTCATCCAGATGATGAATTTATCCATACGAACTAATACACTGAGAACAGATAGACTACACATGATATGCAATATATTATGTTAATTCACTCAATAACTTTTTAAATAAGTGTATCATTAACAAATAATTATTAATATATAAGTAACAACACCTAAATTGACGAGTAATTTGAGAAATTGGTGCAAATTTTTGATGTTCTTGTGTACACGATCGTCTGTCCCATCGTGGACACGACCGTGTGTCCCATCGTGTGCATACGTGGATACAGTGCCAATTTGACACCATAGACACCGTGACATCTGGTTGTCAACGTGTCACACGATCGGAGCACACGATCGTGCCCATCATGTGCACCATCGTGTGTACTGCAAAGGGCAACATCAAATTATTTTATTATAAAATCCCATCGTGGGTCCCCCCCTTTTTCAATATAAGCCCATCTTCACTGACTGAGAGTGAAATACATGAACCGTAGCCCCCTTTTTCACTACAAACCCTAATCAATTAACATCAGTTAAAATCCATTAAAATAAAATACGCGAAATGAGCGGCCGATTACGAGAAAGCGATTTAGGAGGAATCGAAGCACCACCACCAAAAAGAAGAAAGAGGATACCTCCTCCCAACCCACCATACAGAACTAGGCCGATAGGAAGATACTCAATGCTCATAGTAAGTTTTTTGATTTTGTTGTATGTGTAGTGTGTATTGCGAATTAATGTGTTTCATGAAACAGGGCCTATTTAAAAACACTGCGAGCACTCCAGTCATACTAGATGGTGATGATGATAATGATTTGGAGATTTCTGAGAAGACAAGTGAAGAAGTTATTTTAGAAGAGGAAGTTCATGAAGATGGTGATACAAGACTAAAGATACAGCAGCAGATGGGGGAAAAGGGATCCAAGTGATTGTGGTTTTTAAGTTATTATTAGATATTTTGGTGTGATGGTGATGAACTTTTGTTTTGTAAAGTTATATGCTTTGGATATGCTTTTGCTGTAAACTATTGCTCTTTAAAGTAAGCTACTTTGTTATGGTTAATGTTTGACTCCATAATTACCTTTATTTGCTTTACATCACTGAACACTTAAATTTCAAGTCAAAGATAAAGAAAATAGACACAAAATTATGCATTTCAACTAATAATCAGAATACTGATTCAATACAAGGTCCATCGAGGATCAAAATATCAGCACATAATTGTTGCTAGTAATTCACAAAATATAAAAATACATAAGCAATTTAAGTTTCATGGTATGGATATCCCCTTATGTCATGGTCATCATTACGGCAAATGCTACACCTCTTCTTCTGTCGGCGCCTTTGCCTCATTTGTTTATCCATTCCTTGAGTTTCTTCCGGGATATTCAAATCCACACCACCTATGGGAATGAATGCTTTGCAAGATTTTCTATTGTGGCCGGTTCTTTTACACCTACCGCACACCTGAGGCCGTCCACCTGCGGGCAAATTTTCAACAGCGGACCATGTGCGACTCATCCTTGGTCGGCCGGCTTGTCGTACCCCATATGTAGGTACGCAAACGATGGATGAGATCTCCGTTGGGACATTCCACTCATTAGGATGTGGGATGGGACTAATATGCTCCTTATAAGTCTCTCTAAGGCCCTGTTGCTTGAAATAACGACTAACAAAATCATACACGGACAAACTATTGCCGGCGCGCCTGTTACAATAAGCAATTATATCAAGGATGTTGTATAGGATAATGTATTTTTGATATTGATGAGGTGTAGGATAAATCCAGACCAACCCTGTTTTGCACACGATGGCAGAACACGATCGTGCAGATCGTGGGTTACGATCGTGGCGATCGTGGGTTATGATCATGCCGATCGTGGGTTACGGTCGTGCCCATCGTGGGTTACGATCGTGCCGATCATGGGTTACGATCGTGGGTTACGATCGTGTGCATTCTGCCATGACCGTGGGCACGACCATGAGCGTCCGACAGCACCCGAATGCCCACGGCCATGACCGTGTGCACACGACATTATAGACAAAAACATTGAATGGCCATGACCACGTGCACACGACAGCATAGAAAATTACCTTATAGCGGCAACGGCATGACGACATGGAATCTGATCCAAATCAAACTCACGACAACAACATGTCCATGTTCGAAGGTCGACCTCATAAGAAACTTTGTTTTCTTCGACTTTATAAACAAGTGGGGTGGTAGCTCGAATGGTAAGAGTCAGACTGGATTGCACAGAGTTAGAAAGCTTTTCGAAAATGTGCATTGTCAACTCATGGTCTCTTGATGTAGCTTCTCCCCGCTTCTCATCAAACCAATTCTCTAAAATTAGGCGAAATATCTCAATTAACGAGCAAACAGGTAAATGCCTCACCCACACCATTATTAAAGCACTCAACAGCATTGGATGTCAAGAAGTTATAGCGTCGTACCGGACACTTCGACCTAGCCCACCTCTCTGGCCCAATTTCAGAAAGACGTCTGTGAGCCCCATTAGGGCTTTCGATATGTAGTTTCGAAAAGTAGTTTTCAAAAACTTCTTCACGATGCGTGTAGGCAGCAGTTCTAAAGAGTCCTATAGCATGTGCACCGTAGGAGGTCAGATTTTTTGCAAGATGGTGATAGCACAACCCGTGGAATGCATTCGGATAGACGGCTCGAACAGCATTCTGAATGCTCTTATGTTGGTCACTCACAATCAGTAAACCTTCCATCGGATTGTAGCATCTGCGCAGGTTATACAGAAAATAAGTCCATGACTCGTCGTTCTCTATCGGACCGAGACCAACTGCAAGAGGAAATACTTGCTCGTTCCCGTCAAATGTGACGGCCGCAAATAGAGTTCCTTTTTTGCTTCCCTTCAGGTGGGTCCCATCAACTATAATCACCGGTCGAAGGCACGTATCAAACGCCCTAATACTCTGTCCGAGTGCAACGAACATGTGGCAAAACACTCCCTCACTAGTCATCTGCAAATCATAAATTGTCCCTGGATTACGCTGTTTTAACAAATACAAATAAGATGGGAGCCTTTGATACGACTCATCAAAACCGCCATATGTATTCTCTATCGCTATATTCCTCGTCCGGAGAGCAAAATTGTATAGCATGTCAATGCCGTACTCCCTACACATCTCTGCAATCATCTCCTTTGGCCTCAAAGTGACCCCCTCACCGGTCAATCTTTTAGCAAAATAATGGGCGGCAACCTCATAAGTGACCGATCGTGCGGCAGCACGGTTCAAATCAGGGTGACAACTGTGATCTAATGTCAACTTAGTAATTCTCCAAATAGTTGCACCCTCAACAGCACACAACCTAAACTGACAATTTTTTTGCGCACTCTTACAGACAAACACTATACGTTTATCGGCGGAACGATCAGTGATACACTGTAGCATATTTTCCAAATGATACATTCCTACAGTTATCCTCAACTCTATTTTGGAACGAAAGGTGGACCCCACCTCTAGCTGACCGGTAACCGGTGGAGGCTGCTCGACCCAACCTAAAGTCCCGGTACTACCGGGGTCCGAAAATAGAATGATCCAGTTACGCATTGATTGTAGATGCTCATGCTCGCTCGCAGATTGATGGTCGGATGAGAAGTTCCAACGACTCATAATCCTATCCATTTGGGCCGGTTGGTGAACCCAAGCAAGAAATTCCGTAGATAGTGACTCAAGCAAGTCTTTACAACAATCTTCATCTTCGGATGTATGCACCTCCTCATCTTCGTCGTCTTCCTCATCTTCCTCGTGATACTCTTTGGAAGGCATGTCATAATTTATGTTGCCGGGCTCTACTCTCGAGCTGCTACATCCCATATTAACCTCGGGAGTGGAGGAGCTGCTGTTCTCAACATAGACCTCAGGATCCTCCTTGTATTCTATTAGTAATCGAAGTATCTCGGTATCGCCCCGTAATCGGACTTTTACTTTGTTTCCCTTGGCCATGTGTGTCAAGTACCATAATTTGTAATCGGACTCATTTGGACCACCCAAACCCTCTCTGATAACCCTCACGAGGTTTGCACGACTAACTTTGCTCGTGTCGATATAGACAAAAAAGGAGTCCCCGTCTACATATGTCGATCGCTCCCAATGACCACCGTGATGTATCAAAATACGTTGCCACGACATCTGATTATAAAAAGAAGAATAACTATTCAGAAAACAGAGCGAACAATATTGTAAAACGGTCTGCCTTGGACACGACCGATGCACACGGTCGTATACTACCGTGTGCAGTGATCATGTGCAAGTTTCTGGCCATGAACATGATCGCTGCACACGATTGTAGACGATCGTGTTAAACGATCGTGAACACGTTAGTGGTGCGCATGATGTCAAGGTCGTTGGACACGATCGTTGCACACGGTGGCTTCTCATCGTGTGCAGCGATCGTGTCCGTAAGAACAGATCGGAATTTTTTTTTTCCCAGCGGTCAAATACTGATGCATACCTTCTTTATGAACCCAGAAGCACGACAAATGAAGTCATATTTCAACGTCAACTTTTCTTTTCGAATAATCTTGTGATTTCTATAAGATTTTTGAGAGACCCTTTGTCAAAAGTGGTTGTGTTGTTTTGATGTATATGTTTGTAGTTAAATTTTGGTTGTTGGACATTAATATCGATCGGAGCAAATGAGGAAAGTAAAAAAGAAAAAAGAGAAGAAAAGTTGTTTAAATTAAATAAAATAAAAAAAAAGTGAGAAGTCAACATTACAACAAAAGAGAGGACATTTTAGTCTTTTTAATCAAAATGGTACTAAAAACTTATAGTTTTATGAATGGTGATATAGAACTTATCAATTTTATGATTTGGTATTAAAAAATTGATTTCCACAAAATAGTTTATATTGATTATCTATTCATTTCGTTGTTTTTTTGGGCTTTTCTACATAAATAGAAAAAGCATCAAATATAAATAAATCTTGAAAAATTAAAAAGTGCTAAAAAATAAATGCCCTAAAATTACAATCTAGTTTTAAAGTCTAAAAAATAATTCTAAAATTATGATATATAAATCACAAGATTATATCAAATACAGTTAAATTCTAAAAAAATCCAAGAGATTATTAAATATTAAAGATAAATGCTAAAATAAAATAAGGGATCTCTCTTTTTTAGTACCAAGGCATAAAAGTAACAAGTTATATGTCCACATTCATAAAACTATGAGTTTTTGATACCAAAATGTGTTAAAAGACTTTATTACCCTTAAAGTCTACCACTAAAAGATAAAAAAACATAAAAAAAAGAAGATTATTAAAAGGAAACAATAATAAAAAAACGGTCCCATAACTCAATATTTTCCTCTGCAAAAAAACTCTCCTCATCTCTCTGCAAAAAAACTCTCCCGTCGTGAAACCCTTCGCCGACCAGAAAATGTCGAACTCCGACTACCACAGAGAATCTGAAGACGCCAGAAGTTCCGCTAGTGACACTCCATCTGAAGAGGAATTCGTTAATGAGCCGCCGACTAGTGTATTTTCATTCACACACGATCGTGCCACGACGGTTTTTCATCGTCCCACGATGGTGCTGAAGAAGATGACACCATCGTGTTGTAATATCCGTAATTTTTCCATTTTTAGCAGTTTCCATTTTTGGTGTATGTCTATTTTTATCGACTCGCTTGTAACCGTTTCGGCATTTCGAATCTACTTTGTTCTTGGAGTTTTTCCATTTGGACGAGTTTTGATGATGTTTTCACGTAATTTCATTTTATGACATGTTTTGCCGTATGAACGTTCGATTCTTGTAAAACTCGTTCGTTTTCATTGTTTCTTGGTTTGTACAAGTTCGTATGGTTGAGTTGGTCATGTGGAGACTTTCGGTTTGTAAATCCGACGTCGTTTCTTGATTTTCGGGCACTTGGGCCATTTTTGTAATTTCCTAATAGTTTAGGGAATCTTAGTTTCGTTGTCGCATTACGGACCCTCCGGTGGTCGGAATTGTATTTTCTTTCAGCGCTTAGCTCCGTCGTCTTGTATGCTTCGCGTCTATGTTCCTGGATTCTAGTCTCGTCGTACGTTTCGTGTTTTATACCCTCGATGCAGCCTTCTGCCGGTGTGACATCGGCCCGATCTTTGAGCTGCATGTAGGTAGCGCACGCTACCTGTCCCCTTGCGTGCGCTACCGATAAGCGATTAGCGACGCTAACCCCTATTGTTAGCGTACGCTAACGAATGGTGGCGAGAGCCACTGGACTGCCACGGCCCGTTAGCGCCACGCTACATATGGCGATTAGCGTGCGCTAACTTCACAGATATATAAGCCCAATGCGATTTTGAAGCGTGATTTTATTATTTTCCCTTCGAAACTTCGACGTGCGACCTCAGAGGCGATTTCCATCGGTCCTGATCGGAGTTCTCTTCAAATTCCATCACCGTAGAGTCGTGCTAACATATTATCATCAGCATAATCGTCATCCATCATCCGAAATCAAGGTATTTTCGTGTAGAACCCTAACTCGTCAAATTTGGGGTTTTTTCGGGATTTTAGTGACTAGTTCCGAATTGTTCAATTATGTTATGATATTCTTCACCGATTGTGATTATGGGGTGATTCCAAATCCAATTTCCTTGATTTTAATCCGCAAATTATCAATACGGGGAGATTTTGCGTAAACCCTCGCCCGTATCAATTGATCGTCCACTGTCGTATTATGTAACCGGGGTTATGGGTGTTTTCCACTAGAGTATTGTTGTCCGTTGGGACTGAACTGTGTTGATCCATCGTATAGGAACCGTCGCTTTCCACCCGGACCGTTCGTAGTCGCGTTTCACTTCCGTTTCTTCAAGAATGTCTCAAAGGCAAGTACTTTACATTTGTTTACATGTTCTAGTATTTGAATTATGGCTATATGTGGTTGTTGTGGGAAGATATGTGTATGTTCACCTAGGGACGGTCCGACGGGGCCTCTAGGGATACGTATTGCCGTGTGTGTGCGTATCACGAACTGTGGTTAGCCACCCAGGGATGTCCGACGGGGCTCTGCGGGGTACGGTGGCCGTGAGTCTCGTGCCAACGGTTAACTTTGAATTATGATTTGTTGGAGATAATGTGTTTTGTGTTTGTACATCATAAATATTCCAGAATATAAAATGTTTTCAAAAATGATTTTTGGCGCATTATTCATCTGATTAGAATGTAGTTCAAATGGATTGTACTTGCACTAGCAGTTTTCGCTAACCCCTTAAATGGGGGAAATACTTTTTGTATTTCAGGTATCGATCGTGGGGACAAACGAGCACTCGAGCCGTATGAGGATGATGGGCAAGCATGATACTGATCAGTAGTCATTTATTGGTGTTCATTTCAGTCCATTACTTTTGATGTCTTGTGTTGGGACTTTTGTGTTTTAAAATTGGTTTAAGTACTCGAGTACTTCTTTTACAAAATTGTTAACGTTGTGTTCCTGTTTTGGGTAATGGATTGATGTTGGATTTTATTGTCGGATTGTAATTTTATTTGAATTGTCGTATTATTGGTGATTGTTGTCGTTGTCGAATGTCTTGTTTGGTACGTTAGCCTGGTGGATTCCACAGTGTGGGGACCACGGCGCTGTAATATACCCTGAATGTCTTGGAGGTGTTACAGAATATGGTATCAGAGCTTAGGTTTATGGATACCTAGGCTGTCGGTTATTTGGGTCTAGTTAAGTGTCGTTTTTGGGACAGTATCAGTGTTATGCCATCATCTCGATGCGCGGTGCTCGTAAGTTTTCCTAACTTGACTCGTTTCACCGCTCGCTATATTCTGTCTTAGTATCTTTTGCGTTTACGTTTGAATTGTACTTACTGTTGCTTCTTGAATTCCTGCCGTAGAGGACGCGGGCCTTGGCCGCGGATGCGGTAGGGACGTGGCGCAGCCGGTGGGGCGGCCATGTCCGATCACTCGGGAACCGATTCGGCGATGCCTTCTTTGTCGAGCAGTGTTCCCCCTAGTTCCGGAGGTCACAGGACTACTGCTAGCTCCTAATGCACACGAGAATGTTGGAGTGGCCAACATTTTGCAACAAGTAGCGAACCAGATGACGCTAGTGACTCGGGCCGTTACAGTCGGCCATGCTAATGCCAACCCGGTTCCGCCTAATGGATCCGGTAATGATAAGCTACTTCAGACGTGATTCGTATGCGTCCTCCGCAGCTTGATGGTGCTTCCGGCCCTTCCGGTTGGGAGAATTGGCTATTCGAGTTGGAGAAAGTGTTTGAGGCGCTAATTGTTCCGAGGAGAGGAAATTACCCATTGCTCAAGACTTCCTCGCCAAGGAGGCGGCGACGTGGTGGCAAGCGGTGAAACCGCGTGACCGAGCAACTACGTGGGCGAGTTTCGGGATCGATGGAAGACACTGCATCCTTGGCGGTGAAAGAGGGGAGAATCCGAGCCTTCTTCGAGGCTAAACCCCAAGATGTTCCTATATCTCAAGCTATCAAAGACTACAATCAACAGCTGCATTATGTGAGAAACCAAGTCCGAGATGAGCTTGATAAGATCCGCCACTTTGACATGCGGATGAAACCGAGGGTGCGCCACTACATGTCCGTGCAGGGTGCACGACTTTGAAGGAATATCAGAATAAAGCTATGGCTTATGAGATGTCGTTTTCTGCGACAGAGACGGCAACCGAAGGAAAGAAGCAGAAGACCTCCGGTCAGTTTTCGGGAGGCAAGTCAGGAGGGTATCCGAAGGCTCAGCCCAGTTTGCGAGTCTTCGGGAGTCAGTCGCCATCAGTTGGTCGAGGAAACGGTTCTAGGTCTGCTCCTGCCGGTTCCGTTCGTGGTCCTACGTGCTTCAACTGCAGTGGTCCGGGCCACATGATGAGTGAGTGTGATAGGCCTCCGATTCAGTGTCTTGCTTGTGGTCGTATGGGTCATCGTGCTAAGTTTTGTACGGATGCAGCTCGGGCTCCAGTTACTTAGATATCAGCCCCAGCCGCGGGAGAGCCGAGTGTGAATCGAGCACGCAGTTCCTCGGCCGCGTGAGTTTTGGTAGAGGTCGAGGTCGTGGTCGGCCTTCTAGAGGGAGCTTCTAGTGCGGGAGTGCATTCCGCCCCGTGTGTACGAGATGAGACGGCGGAGATCTGACGCGACGGTGGCCACAGTGTACCGTCCACATCCTTGATCATCTGTTTAGTGTTGTTCGATTAGTGCTACGCATTCTTTTATATCTATGGATTATATGCGTAAATCTGCATGTTGATTGCCTTGTTGCTTGTGAGCCTTTTGTTGTTAAACTTCCTAGTGGGGATAGCATCGTGGGGATCGTGAGGTTAGAGATTTTCCGGTGAGTATCGCGGGAGGGTTTGGCCTTCTAATCGATTGCGGTAGATATTAGAGATGAGGATTTGATTAGGTGAGGATTGGGCCGGACCGTCATGGGGCGATCATGAATTATAGAACGAGGACGGTTTCGATGTTAGCCTCGACGGTGCAAGCATTCTTTTGTGGGGCGTAAGCGGAGTAGCCAGAGATTACTGATCAGCGCCTTAAAGGCGGTGAGACTTCTTCGAGGAGGTTGCACGGGTTATTGGTGTTACGCTTTGAGATCGGAAGAAGGGGGTATCCTGATGTCTTTCCAGACGAGTTGCCGGGTTTACCTCCGGACCGAGAAGTTGAGTTTACCATCGATTTAGAGCCGGGTGCAGCACCGATCTCTAAGACGCCATACCGTATGGCGCCCGCCGAGATGCTGGAGCTGAAGAAACGGTTGGGAGAGTTGCTAGACATGGGATATATTCGACCGAGCGCTTCGCCTTGGGGCGCACCGGTCCTATTCGTAAAGAATAAGGATGGGTCACTTCATTTGTGTATCGACTACCGAGAGTTGAACAAAGTGACCATCAAAAACAAGTATCCGCTCCCGAGGATTGATGATTTGTTTGATCAGTTGCAAGGGGCAACTGTATTTTCGAAGATTGATTTGAGATCGGGGTATTATCAGCTCCGAGTGAAGGATACCGACATTCCAAAGATGGCCTTTCGGACGAGATACGGTCACTACGAGTTTGTGGTTATGCCTTTTGGGCTAACCAACGCACCAGCCGTGTTCATGCAGCTTATGAACAAAGTCTTTATCAAGTACCTCGATAAGTGTGTAGTCGTTTTTATCGACGACATCCTGATTTACTCGAGGAGCGAGGAGGAGCACGCCCGTCATTTGCATATTGTGTTAGATATTTTGAGAACTCAGCATCTTTTTGCGAAGTTCTCAAAGTGCGAGTTTTGGTTACGGGAGGTTATGTTTCTCGGTCATGTGATCTCGGCCGAGGGTGTTCGTGTGGACCCACATAAGGTAGAGGAAGTGTTGGATTGGGCGCCGCCCAAGAACGTTAAAGAGGTCCGTAGTTTTCTGGGATTAGCCGGGTATTACCGCAGATTTGTCGAGGGGTTCTCTAAGCTCGCTCGACCGCTGACTCAGTTGTTACAGAAGTCAGAGAAGTTTGTGTGGAACGATGAGAGGCAGAATAGATTTGAGGAGTTGAAGAAGCAGTTGACGACCGCTCTCGTTTTGGCTTTACCGAGTGGTAATGATGGTTTCTCCGTTTATAGTGATGCTTCGGGCCAAGGGCTCGGATGCGTACTTATGCAGCACGGGAGGACGATGCTAGGAATATGCCCTCGAATGCCACTGAGGGGATGAGAGAGTAAGGGCATTATACTTGTAATTATGGAATAATTAATAAAAAGGCAATACGATTCATTCACTGTTTATTGTATTTCAATTGCATTCTTGACTTGGTAAACATTGAAGTGAAGTCCATGTAAATAAATCGAACATTCCATTCTCGTTATGGGATAAGAGAAAATGTACTGGAAGTGTTTAAAGTTTATTTACGTAAATTGTTCGCAAGTCAATAAACTTAAAATGGGCATTAAGTTTTAATATGAATTGTATAACTGATGCTAGGACGTGTGCACGTCTTGATAGCATAGTTATAAGTATATTGGTGGGGCCAGTATACTCGAACACGACTCATACTCGATTCATCTGCACGGTATTCACTCTCGGAGAGTCGATGACGAATCGAAAGGTTGTGATAGTATACGTGGACCTTTGACTTGAGGGTTCGATAGAATATGTGCTGTGACGTTTAGTTTGTCATTAGAGTAGTTAGACTCATTTGCTTAATTCTTTAGTCGACCTCGAAGTGCGGACTATACGGGCGAGTGCGATCTTTCTTGTACGCCAAGAAAGGATTCTATCTCTGTTAGTGAGCGGCGAATGTCCTATACGGTTAATGGCAAATAAGATCATAAGTCTTTGGCGAAGCATTACGATATAGTCGTATCGGATACACTATTAATCGATCGGTTTTGATTTGCATTAACACATGTATATAGTTTAATCAACGGTAGGGTTTGACTTTACCGTGACCGAAGACTTGACCGGGACATCGATGAAGGGTCTATACGTATATAGTATTCACGACATAATGGTTGGAATGATCCCTTCATTCGTTCTCGATCGGGGTTTACAGTGCGGCCGCTAAATTTGGCTAAGTCTTTGCCGCACTCATTAGTTCCTCTCAATGCAGTGAGACGGACCTACGAGTCGCGCATCAGGAGCGTTGACGGATAAATGTGAATTTATTATCTCTCTATTAATATTAGATATTGGATATCTAATTATGATTTATTGGATAAATCAAATATCGGTCTTATGAATTTAAATTAAGTTACCGGGTAATTAATTTAATTCATAAATTATATTTCTTAGAGAAATATATATTTGTATTTGATATAATTAATTAATAAGATTAATTAATTAATATAAATACATTGATGATTAAAAGGAGTGTATTTAACGGAGTCGTTTGACGAACGTCCGGTACACGATCCGAGTGGCTCAGCTCGTTTTCTAGGAAACTTCCTTGTGGCCACCCACTCCTCATGGCATGGCATGATCTTGCATGTGTGTGGGAACTCACTTAGAGTTGAGATTCCCACATAATTGTGAATGATAGTTGTAAAGGAATAATTATTCCTTTATAATATATATATCATTACATTATATATGAGATGAGATGAGATAACAAAAAATAATTCATACTCATTCATTGAGCTGCCATCCGTGAGAGTTTTTAGTGAGGAGAGAGAAAAATTTTCCTTCTTCATTTTGTTCATCTTTGAGGTGAAAAGAAGTAAGAAAAATTAAGGGAGAAAAAATTCCTACAACACTTCCTAGCCGTGTTCTTCATAGAACGGAGTATTGTAGATTTTTCCGGGCAACTTCCGACGCGTGTGAAGTAGAGGCTTCGAATTTTCGGTGCTTGGAACGAAGGGATTTCGTGTTCGGGACGGGATCGTGATCATCGGCTAAACTTTACGAAGATTTATTTCAAAGGCTTCAAGGGTATGAATCTTTATCTTCGTATTTATTTTTCGTATATACGTTACTTGATCGATCCTGTTTGGGATTTGTTTTTATTTCATTGCGTATTTCATTTTATTTTCTAATCCCAACGGTGGTATCGGAGCGAGTCAATGATATCGTATATACGATTATTTGTGCATTTTGAATGTTTTGGATGATGATTATGATTTAGAATCATATTTGGAATAATTTTAGATTTTAAATTGTTCGTTGTAGCATCACGTTTTGGAAACGGCCGAAAACGAAGAAAGCGGTGGCTGGCGGTGGTGCCGGCGGCCTTGCTGTTGCTGCCCAGTGCCGGCGTGCTCGTCCATGACTCGGCAGAGCTGAGAGTGCTCGGCGAGGCCGATCATGATCGGCGATCTGCCGGCGATGGCTCGGCCAGCGACCTCGGGTTTTTGGCGATTTTGAATCGGGCCGCGGTGGGCCTAAATCGGATTGTCAGGACTCCGTTTTAAGTTTATATTTCGTTTTAATTATTTCCCAAAATTTAAATTGGATTTTATTTTGACTAAATTAATATTTGGAATATTTTGAGTTAAGGAAATAAATTAAACGAGAATATTATTTTGGCGGATTACTTGAGCGAATTAAAATGATGATTTTTAGTATTAATTTGATTAATATCATTAAAATTGAATAGATTAATTTTATATTGATTGGATTAATATATTAATTGATTATTTAATTTTAATGCCACTTTATATTAATTGGATTAATATAGTAGAAATTGTATAGATTAATTTATATTAAAATTAATTGTTTAATTTCGTTGCCATTACATGTTGTATGGAATCCTTATGTGATGGTGATATAGCTCGTGGACTTAGTTTTTGATTTGTTCGATTCGATTGGGTTGTAAAGGCCGTTTTGAGCCAATTTATTTTTACTAGAAAATTTGTATAGGATGCATTTTTTCAATGATGTAAGTATTATTTTGGGTATGACGAAGACCGAAGACAACCGACCGAGAAGACGAAGAATCGAAGACTGTATTTTTATTTATTGGGTCATTCGCAGCCCAGATTTAGGAATTAGGTCCACGAGCTATATGTTGGTAGTAACTAGGTTACTATTTTTACATTTTTATTTTGAATGATTGACAAACATACAAACGCGCGTATAATTGAATTAATGTGCAAAGTGTAACATTAATCGCGAAATTCTCCGACTACAAGCAGACTAAGTTTGAAAAAGGTTACGAGGTTTCCTACCCTCCATCAAACTCGTAGAAAATTGATACCAGATATGGTGTGCTATGCTTACGAGTTATCGGGTTAGTACATTTGGTAGAGGTTGAAAAATTCTTGAGTGCAATAGATGCCATCGGTTGTAGATAAATATCGCCCCTAGAAACCAGATAGGTTGCGGGTTAGATTCAATAGTCAAACCGATGAGCGTTGATGGTCAACAACTTAGATAGTCTGGATTGCCAAGAAACCGATAGGTTGAGGGCATGAAGACTAGGGGTAAAAGAAGATCAAATCATCCGTCGAGACGGGTTGGTGTTAGACTCCACTTTACTTTAATTAATTGTCAAGAAACCTGATTGGTTGCGTCTGTTAAAATTTGTAAAGAACTTGATCACCACTAAGAAGTCGATCTAACCATGATTTCCGGATTATAACATGGGAGTGTATAATTCCGATAAAATTAGTGGGAGCCGAGACAAGAATTATACAAGCCCTTAAGTTCTATACTCGGTCATAATTAAACAAGTCACTAATTTAATCTTGTCTAAATCTTTGCGAAAACGAAATTGAATCTCTCTAAAATGGCTAAAAACCCACTTGCAATACTACTTGAAAAGAATCTCCTAACTGGCCCTAACTTTGTTGGTAGTTGCGGAATCGATGATTGTACTCAGTATGGAGTCTCGATACGTCTTGGAGGCGGACATTCCACCGACTCCAATCCGGACTAGGGGTAATCGGGAAGACATTGACGTCCATGAAAAATGGGTCAAGGATGATGTGCTAGTTCGTGGTTTTATGATGGGCTCAATGATTAATGAGGCTGCGAGAGAGCGCACGAGAAAATGACTTACGCTGGCGATTCTCGCACACTTGACCGAACTTTATGGAGAGCACGGTGGGTGCTAGATATGAGATATCAAAGCGGTTGTTCGGTGCTAGGATGAAAGAAGGGGAGAAAGTGGGAGACCACGTCCTTAAGATGATCTCTATGATTGAGAGGCTCGAGGTGCTCAACTTTAATATGGATTTATCCCTTCAAATTGATCTCATCCTTCAATCTCTACGACTCTTTCACGCGATTTGTAATGAATTTCAACCGTAATGAAATTACATGCACATTAGTCGGGCTAATGAATAAGCTGGTAATGACACGATCTAACATGAAGACTAAACCGAGAGAAATTTGCTCTTGTGATTTCTTACGGGCCTAAGAGGTCCAAGAACAAGAAGAAAAAGACCTACGAGGAGTACAAACCCAAGAAAGGGGTGCAAAGGAAAGGGCAAGGCCCGAAAGGTTCAAAAGGTAGGCGGTCCAAACCTACGGACAAATGCCTTGAATGCGGTGGTGAGCCCTTTGGCGAAGGACTTGTCCCAAGATTAATGGCGCATCAGTGCGGAACTTTTTGTTTTTGAAACTAATTGTTCCGCTCGTATATTACGCTTCATGGATTACGGATTCAGTGCCACTTCTCACATTTGTACTATGAATCGGGATCTGGCAAGTAGAAAACTTGAAGTCAGAAATAATGATCACCGTTGGAAGCGGACAAAGTGTCGAGGCAACCGATATTGGATCAATCCTTGCAGGTTTAGAATCGGTTTTATTTTGACATTAGATGAAGTACTTGTTTTGCCCAAGGCATAAAAACATTGTATCCATTCAGTCTTGGACCGAAAGGATTTTGTTTCTTCATTGGCAATGGCGGTTGTAAAATTTATTTTCAAATAAATTGGTTGGAACAATACATTGTTGAATGGTTTATATCATCCGAACATGCAAAATAAAAGCAGAAGTGAACACTATAACTAGGAAACGTGGTAGGCAAGATACTAATCAAGCTCTTAAATGGCACCTTAGACTTGGTCATGTTGGTCGGACCAAGGTTCGAAAATGGAGAAAGATGGACTTTTAAGTCCATTGGGTGTAGAACCCTATCCAACTTGTGAATCTTGCCTTAGAGGCAAAATGACTAAGTTCCCCTTCACGAGGACTTTTGAAAGTGTAGATAAACTTGGATTGGTGCATACCGATGTTTGTGGTGCTTTAGAAGTAGCTCGAGACGGATATCAATATTTCATAACGTTCATGATGATCATACTAGGTATGGGATTGTGTACTTAATGAAACATAAATCAAGCCTTTGCTAAATTCAAAGAATTTAAGGCCCTAGTTGAAAAACAAACTGGATGTCATATCAAAGCACTTCGGTCGGACCGAGGTGGCGAATATATGAGCACTGAGTTTGATGAGTTCCTTAAGGAACATGGAATAGTTTCACAATTCACGCCTCCAGAACCCCACAATTAAATGGTGTTTCGAAAGGAGAAATCGGACTTTGTTGGACATGGTTCGCTCCATGTTAAATTACACTGATTTACCTATTTACTGTGGGGTATGCCTTACTAACATTGCCTATATCCTAAATAGATGTCCTTCCAAATCTGTTCCTATCACTCCGCATGAGATGTGGAAGGGTAAGAAACCAAGCCTTAATCACATAAGGATGCAGGGATGTCCATTTATGTCAAAAAGGCTAAGGTGGACAAAGCTGAGCGAGGTCCATAAAAGGGCGTTTCATAGGATACCCAGAGGACTCGATGGGTTATCTATTCTACATGCCCGAGAAGACCATAGGGTCGTTGTGGCATTACAAGCGCACTTCCTTGAGGATGAATTCATTCGGGAAGGTGGCTCGGGTAGAAATATCTCTTTGGAAGAGCATAATGAAACTCCTAAGGAGACATCGATCGGGGATCAAGAACCGAACCTATTGTAACACAACCTCCACTTGAAGGTCGATAGGGTATCTCACTTACGAGAGGTATGGCTATACACATGTCGAGGAACCGGGTCTCCACGACACACACGATAGCGATGGAAAACGACCACTGTCACCTATGACCAAGCGATAGTGGATGTAGACTCGATAAATGGAAAGAAGCAATGGAAGTGAGATAGACTCGATGCATACCAATCAGTCTGGACTCTAGTAGATCTTCCAACCGGCATGAGGACTATTGGAAATAAATGGATCTATAAGAGAAAGGACTCGATGGGGATGGCAAGGTTGATGCTTATAAGGCCGTGCTTGTGGCAAAGGGTTATACCCAAAGGGAAGGAATCGATTATCATGATACCTTCTCGCCCGTAGCTATGATAAAGTCGATTCGCATGATGCTTGCCATTCTTGCCTATTATGATTATGAAATATGGCAAATGGATGTCAAAACAGACTTTTCTAAATGGATACCTCGAGGAGGAAATCTATATGGAATGACTAAAGGTTTTGTGTCCAAAGCTAATATTCATAAAGTGTGTAAGCAACGAGCCATTTATGGTCGAAGCAAGCTTCTCGGAGTTGGAACCTTCGATTTGTGAAGCGATTAAGGACTTTGACTTGAGCGAAATGAGGAGGAACCGTGTGTTTACAAAAAGATCGGTGGGAGCAACATTGCGTTCTTAGTGCTATATGTAGATGATATTCTACTTATAGGAAATAACATAGCAATGCTCAAAGACCTGTGAAAGCTTGGCTTTCTAAAAGCGTTCTCCATGAAAGACTTGGGAGAAGCTTCCTATATTCTAGGGATCCGTCTTTACGAGAGATAGACCGCGAAGAATGATAGGACTTTCCCAAGCCCTTTATATCGATAAAATCTGAGAAGATTCAAGATGGATGAATCTAAGAGAGGTTCCTTCCCATGCGACATGGAATTCATCTCACCACGAAAATGTGTCCTCAAAGTGAGGAAGACAAGAGAGAGATGAGTAAGGTACCCTATGCCTCGGCGGTGGGTAGCCTCATGTACGCTATGTTGTGTACGAGACCAGACTTAGCCTACGCTGTGAGTATGGTAAGTCGATTTCAAGCAAACCGGGAAGGGAACATTGGGTATCGTAAAGAACATTCTTAAGTACTTAAGAAGAACTAGAGATTTAGTTCTTACTTATGGTGGTGGAGAACTGAAGGTGATTGGATTCACCGATTCTGATTTTCAAGGAGACAATGACGACTCTAAGTCGACATCTGGGTAGTTATTTACTCTCAATGGAGGAGCAGTATCTTGGAGAAGCTCCAAGCAAACCGATACTGCAGATTCCACCTGCCAAGCAGAGTATCAAGCTGCCTCAGAGGCTAGCAAAGAAGCATTTTGGATGCAGAAGTTTATACAAGAACTTCAAGTGGTGCCTAACGCGGAGTTGCCTATATCACTATTCTGTGATAATGATGGAGCTATCGCCATAGCCAAGGAGCCGAGGGCTCACCACAACACCAAGCATATAGAGAGAAAGTACCACATCGTTCGAGAGATGGTGGAAAAAGGATATGTTTCATTGGAAAGAGTAGACTCAGAAGACAATGTCTCTGACCCGCTGACTAAGCCATTATCTCAGGCCGTCTTAGAAAGACATCTGAAGAGCATGGGTATTGGATACCATGATGTGTGGCATTGAGTGCAAGTGGGAGATTGCTAGGAATATGCCCTCGAATGCCACTGAGGGGATGAGAGAGTAAGGGCATTATACTTGTAATTATGGAATAATTAATAAAAAGGCAATACGATTCATTCACTGTTTATTGTATTTCAATTGCATTCTTGACTTGGTAAACATTGAAGTGAAGTCCATGTAAATAAATCGAACATTCCATTCTCGTTATGGGATAAGAGAAAATGTCTTGGAAGTGTTTAAAGTTTATTTACGTAAATTGTTCGCAAGTCAATAAACTTAAAATGGGCATTAAGTTTTAATATGACTTGTATAATCGATGCTAGGGCGTGTGCACGTCTTGATAGCATAGTTATAAGTATATTGGTGGGGCGGTATACTCGAACACGACTCATACTCGATTCGATCACACGGTATTCACTCTCGGAGAGTCGATGACGAATCGAAGGTTGTGATAGTATACGTGGACCTTTGACTTGAGGGTTCGGTAGAAGATGTGCTGTGACGTTTAGTTTGTCATTAGAGTAGTTAGACTCATTTGCTTAATTCTTGAGTCGACCTCCAAGTGCGGACTATACAGGCGGTAGCGATCTTTCTTGTACGCCAAGAAAGGATTCTATCTCTGTTAGTGAGCGGCGAATGTCCTATACGGTTAATGGCAAATAAGATCATAAGTCTTTGGCGAAGCATTACGATATAGTCGTATCGGATACACTATTCGATCGGTTTTGATTTGCATTAACACATGTATAGAGTTTAGTCAACGATGAGGTTTGACTTTACCGTGACCGAAGACTTGACCGGGACATCGATGAAGGGTCTATCGTATATAGTATTCACGACATAATGGTTACGGAATGATCCCTTCATTCGTTCTCGATCGGGGTTCTGATGCGGCCGCTAAGTGGCTAAGTCTTGCCCGCACTCATTAGTTCCTCTCAATGCCTACTGAGACGGACCTACGAGTCGCGCATCGGGATCGTTGACGGATAAATGTGAATTTATTATCTCTCTATTAATATTAGATATTGGATATCTAATTATGATTTATTGGATAAATCAAATATCGGTCTTATGAATTTAAATTAAGTTCTGGGTAATTAATTTAATTCATAAATTATATTTCTTAGAGAAATATATATTTGTATTTGATATAATTAATTAATAAGATTAATTAATTAATATAAATACATTGATGATTAAAAGGAGTGTATTTAACGCAGTCGTTTGTGAACGTCCGTTACGATCCGAGTGGCTCATTTCGTTTTCTAGGAAACTTCCTTGTGGCCACCCACTCCTCATGGCATGGCATGATCTTGCATGTGTGTGGGAACTCACTTAGAGTTGAGATTCCCACATAATTGTGAATGATAGTTGTAAAGGAATAATTATTCCTTTATAATATATATATCATTACATTATATATGAGATGAGATGAGATAACAAAAATAATTCATACTCATTCATTGAGTGCCATCCGTGAGAGTTTTTAGTGAGGAGAGAAAAATTTTCCTTCTTCATTTTGTTCATCTTTGAGGTGAAAAGAAGTAAGAAAAATTAAGAGAGAAAAAATTCCTACAACACTTCCTAGCCGTGTTCTTCATAGAACGGAGTATTGTAGATTTTTCCGGGCAACTTCCGACGCGTGTGAAGTAGAGGCTTCGAATTTTCGGTGCTTGGAACGAAGCGATTTCGTGTTCGGGACGGGATCGTGATCATCGGCTAAACTTTACGAAGATTTATTTCAAAGGCTTCAAGGGTATGAATCTTTATCTTCGTATTTATTTTTCGTATATACGTTACTTGATCGATCCTGTTTGGGATTCGTTTTTATTTCCGCTGCGTATTTCATTTTATTTTCGGAATCCCAACAGACGATTGCCTATGCTTCACGTCAGTTGAAACCGTATGAATTGAATTACCCTACGCACGATCTTGAGTTGGCCGCAGTTGTGTTTGCGTTGAAAATCTGGCGTCATTACTTGTATGGCTCGTCGTGTCAGATTTTCACCGATCACAAGAGCCTGAAGTACATTTTCACACAGAAGGAGCTTAATATGAGACATAGGAGATGGTTGGAATTGATTAAGGATTACGATCTCGAGATCCTTTATCATCCGGGCAAGGCTAATGTGGTAGCAGATGCCTTGATCCGGAAATCGATATCGCTTCGGGCGCTTGAGTTACTCACGGCCCAGTCGGGACTTCAGCGAGAGTTTATGAGGTTGAGCATTGAGATTATGCGCCGGGGAGTTAGAGGCGATTGCGTACCCTTGAGATTTCTTCATCTCTGGTCGAGGACATTAAGTCGGGACAGTTGGAGGACCCGATGTTTATTCAGCTTCGAGAGAGTGTAGGGAAGGGGAAAGCCCCGGGATTTGTTATTCATGAAGACGGAGTGTTGAGATTCCGAGGTCGGTTGTGTGTTCAAAACGACTCGGAATTGATACGGAGTATTATGCGAGAGGCTCATGCGTCACCTTACTCAGTCCATCCGGGCTCGAGTAAAATGTATAAAGATCTGAGGAAGAATTTCTGGTGGAACGACATGAAGAAGGAGGTAGTTCAGTTTGTAGCTAAGTGTTTGACTTGTCAGCAAGTCAAGATTGAGCATCGTGCCGTAGGATTATTGAAACCACTTCCCGTTCCGGAATGGAAGTGGGAGGACATCTCTATGGATTTTGTCACGAATTTACCGAGGATGAAGACTGGTATGAATATGGTATGGGTGATTGTAGACCGACTGACTAAGTCGGCACATTTTCTGGGCATCAAGGATACTTGGGGTCCAGAAAAGTTGGCTCGTATTTTTATCGCTCAGATAGTGAGGCTTCATGGTACGCCGAGGACCATTATTTCGACGAGAGATGGCGATTTGTATCGCATTTTTGGCGGGCGACATAAGGCATTGGGGACTCGGCTACGTTTGAGCACTTCGTTCCATCCCAGGCCGATGGGCGGTCGAACGTACCATTCGAGACGTTCGAGGATTTGTTGCGCGCGTGTGCGTTAGGAGTAGTAATGGCGGGAGGATCATTTGGCCTTAATTGAGTTTACTTATAATAATAGCCGCACGCGTCGATTAAGATGGCACCGTATGAGGCACTTTATGGCCGACGTTGCGATCACCGATATATTGGGATGAGCCGTCGATTTGGTTGCACGAGCCGGACCTTGTGTTGGAGACGAGGGAGAAAGTTGAATTGATTAGAAAGAGGATGTTGGCTGCTCAGAGTCGACAAAAGTCTTATGCGGATGTTAGGCGTAGACCTTTGGAGTTTGAGGTGGGAGATCATGTTCTGTTGAGAGTGTCTCCGACGAAAGGAGTTTTCCGTTTTGGGAAGAAGGGTAAACTCAGCCCGAGATATATTGGACCTTTCGAGGTATTGGAGAGAGTCGGTGAGTTAGCATACCGTTTGGCTTTACCTCCGTCGCTAAGTCATGTACATAGCGTATTTCACGTTTCCCAGTTGAGGAAGTACGTTCCGGACCCGTCCCACATTATTGACTATGGGGACGTGGAGATCGAGAAGAATGTTACGTTTGAAGAGAGGCCCGTCAGAATTTTGGAGCGTCGTGACAAACAGTTAAGGCACAAAACCATTCCTTTGGTTAAGGTGCAATGGTCTAGGCACAGAGTAGAAGAAGCGACGTGGGAGCTAGAGGAGGATATGCGTTCGAGATACCCCGAGCTTTTTGATTCTTAAGTTTCGGGACGAAAGTTTATTTTAGAGGGGGGAATGTAATATCCGTAATTTTTCCATTTTTAGCAGTTTCCATTTTTGGTGTACGTCTATTTTTATCGACTCGCTTGTAACCATTTCGGCATTTCGAATCTACTTTGTTCTTGGAGTTTTTCCATTTGGACGAGTTTTGATGATGTTTTCACGTAATTTCATTTTATGACATGTTTTGCCGTATGAACGTTCGATTCTTGTAAAACTCGTTCGTTTTCGTTGTTTCTTGGTTTGTACAAGTTCGTATGGTTGAGTTGGTCATGTGTAGACTTTCGGTTTGTAAATCCGACGTCGTTTCGTGATTTTCGGGCACTTGGGCCATTTTTGTAATTTCCTAATAGTTTAGGGAATCTTAGTTTCGTTGTCGCATTACGGACCCTCCGGTGGTCGGAATTGTATTTTCTTTCAGCACTTAGCTCCGTCGTCTTGTATGCTTCGCGTCTATGTTTCTGGATTCTAGTCTCGTCGTACGTTTCGTGTTTTATACCCTCGACAGCAGCTTACTGCTGGTGTGACATCGGCCGATCTTTGACTGCATGTAGGTAGCGCACGTTACCCTGTCCCCTTGCGTGCGCTACCGATAAGCGATTAGCGTCGCTAACCCCCTATTGTTAGCGTACGCTAACGAATGAGTGGCGATAACCCTTTGGTATCACGGCCCGTTAGCGCACGCTACATATGGCGATTAGCGTGCGCTAACTTCACGATATAAGCCCAGTAGCGATTTGACGGCAGCTTTATTCTTTTCCCTTCGTTTCTTGACGTGCGACCTCGGGCGATTTCCATCGGTCCTGATCGGAGTTCTCTTCAAATTCCATCACCGTAGAGTCGTGCTAACATATTATCATCAGCATAATCGTCATCCATCATCCGAAATCAAGGTATTTTCGTCCCTAACTCGTCAAATTTGGGGGGTTTTCGGGATTTTAGTGACTAGTTCCGAATTGTTCAATTATGTTACGATATTCTTCACCGATTGTGATTATGGAGTGATTCCAAATCCAATTTCCTTGATTTTAATCCGCGAATTATCAATACGGGGAGATTTTGCGTAAACCCTCGCCCGTATCAATTGATCGTCCACTGTCGTATTATGTAACCGGGGTTATGGGTGTTTTCCACTAGAGTATTGTTGTCCGTTGGGACTGAACTGTGTTGATCCTTCGTATAGGAACCGTCGCTTTCCACCCGGATCGTTCGTAGTCGCGTTTCACTTCCGTTTCTTCAAGAATGTCTCAAAGGCAAGTACTTTACATTTATTTACATGTTCTAGTATTTGAATTATGGCTATATGTGGTTGTTGTGGGAAGATATGTGTATGTTCACCTAGGGACGGTCCGACGGGGCCTCTAGGGATACGTATTGCCGTGTGTGTGCGTATCACGAACTGTGGTTAGCCACCCAGGGATGTCCGACGGGGCTCTGCGGGGTACGGTGGCCGTGAGTCTCGTGCCAACGGTTAACTTTGAATTATGATTTGTTGGAGATAATGTGTTTTGTGTTTGTACATCATAAATATTCCGGAATATAAAATGTTTTCAAAAATGATTTTTGGCGCATTATTCATCTGATTAGAATGTAGTTCAAATGGATTGTACTTGCACTAGCAGTTTTCGCTAACCCCTTAAATGGGGGAAATACTTTTTGTATTTCAGGTATCGATCGTGGGGACAAACGAGCACTCGAGCCGTATGAGGATGATGGGCAAGCATGATACTGATCAGTAGTCATTTATTGGTGTTCATTTCAGTCCATTACTTTTGAAGTCTTGTGTTGGGACTTTTGTGTTTTAAAATTGGTTTAAGTACTCGAGTACTTCTTTTACAAAATTGTTAACGTTGTGTTCCTGTTTTGGGGAATGGATTGATGTTGGATTTTATTGTCGGATTGTAATTTTATTCGAATTGTCGTATTATTGGTGATTGTTGTCGTTGTCGAATGTCTTGTTTGGTACGTTAGCCTGGTGGATTCCACAGTGTGGGGACCACGTCGCTGTAATATACCCTGAATGTCTTGGGGGTGTTACACGTGTACACGATGGTCTTTCGTGGGCACGATGGTTACACACGACGGTCGTCGATCGTGTGTGCCGTCGTGTGCTAGAAGACCAAAGGCTCCTGCCTTGCACACGATCGCAGGTACACGATCGATGCCCGTCGTGTGAACCGTCGTGTGGCACACGATGGTCTTCACACGACGGGCATCGATCGTGTGCCTGCGATCGTGTGCAAGGCAGAATTATTTTTTTTCGTTCTCTTGAGCATTCTATCATATTCTTATGAGTTGTATGTCTATATTGCAGACTGGTTGCGTATGGAAGAGACCTACATTGCGTTTTGTTACACGTCAAGTGAATCTGTACATACGGGAGGCAGTATTTAAAGAGATCATTGAGACACTAAGAAGTATGGGCCGCAATTCATGATTCTTGATCGAGCTATCGAGAGCTTGACCAGGGGGTCTGGGCGCTTGATTAAAGTTAGGAGGAATGGGAGTTCAAATCATGTCTATATCACTTGATTGCCGTCAATTGGAGGGTGATCAAATCCCCGGATGAGTCGTGGTTCCGGGTTTGCGGAAGGACCATTCGTTTCTGACGGCCGTGATTTTGCCATGATCACTGGACTCCATTTGGAAACTCTACATTCCATCCCGGGCGACCATCTCCTTGATCGGCGGTATTTTCCACAGAATACTCCATGGCAAAAATATTGAGGTTAGTGTTCTGTGGAAGAGGTTCAATGCTCGATATTTTGGTAGAGACATAAGAGATTATGTGAAGGTTGCTAATTTGCTTATATACTACTACTTTATCCTATGCCATGACGACATGATGGTCGAGACATGGGCATGGGCATTAGTTGAGGATTTCGAGCAGTGGGATATGTTTCCTTGGGGTTCTTATGCCTTTGGGGTTTTATCTTACTACATAGGCAACGTTGCCATGAAGGAGGGACAAGAGCACAAGGACTATCACTTCTATGGTCCTGTTTGAGCTTTACAGATATGGTTGTATGAGATGATTCCTTCATTGGGAGCATTGTGTGGTATTCGAGATAAATCTGTCCAAGTCCCCCGGTGTTTGATGTGGACTACGAGGAAGATGTTTTGTGATTTCACTCATTTCTTCGACGATAAGGTACATAAATTTGTAAACGTATTTTCTCCTGACTTCATCTCTTAAACGTTATGTGATTGCCCATCTAATGGTATGCTTTAATGACTAATTTTGCAGCACAGAGTACTTCCCTCTTTACCGCATTTGGAGGAGGATGAGGCTGAGTACTACTACCTGAGCTTTGAGAATGGCTCGCCATATGACATTAAGTTCATTAAGCCTGTAAGAATAGCTGTGAAGAATAAGGAGGATGATCTTGCGCCGATCCCGAGGAAGAAAGTTATGGATAGGTTGAAGAAGGCTACTGGAAAATTGATTACATATGAGTCGGCACATAAAGTGTCGAAGCGACGCCGGCAGAGTACCCCACCAGTAGATGGTGCAGAGACATTAGACTGGGAGAGGCAGCCAGAGAGGGTGTATTGTGTCCACGGACTTCCTTGTCCGGACCACACCCAGGACACGAGCAGGGATGAGTACTTCGATCGCCGTTTGAAGGCGATCTTGTACGACGATTCTGAGTCCGGATTTATTGCTCGAGTTTCTCACCGGGTGCTTTCTGGGATCGTGGATTTCTTCGAACCTATGCATAGACATTCTAGGATCCCGGTGCACTACTCAGCTGGGAGCCATGATAGGCCTCGTCATTCTGCATCTGTTAGCAGCGCCCAGCGGAGGATTCCTGACCCTCCACGCCACTCAGTCTCTGGCGCAGCCCACTGTCACCATTCTCAGCGTCAGCCTAGTCATCATTCTCAGCGTCAGCCGAGTCACCATTCTCAGCGTCCGCCTACCCACCATTCTGAGGTCCAGCACAGTCACCATTCTCAGATTCATCATTCTTTTGAGCGGACTCAGCAGCCCCTTGATTACGAGCATCAGTATGAGCCATTTGAGGTGCCGTTTCAGCAATATGGGACGATGTTCAACTGGTTTCAGGACGAGCATCATTATAGTACGATGTTTCGAAGTGAGGGTGGTGGTCTGGCGGCGACCTCCATTTGGTCGAGCGGCCGATTTTGAGATCGAGGAGCCGGCTGTACAGCTCTCTGATCGTTATAGTTGTGAGAGGGATGCTGAGGGTGATGAAGATGGTGAGAGTGCCGGAACGCAGCATTTGGGTGAGCGTAGTCTTCCACCGCGAGTGAGTCGACCATCTGCTGCTCTTCAGGAGCCTTTTGTGGTTGCGCCTCCAAGAGATAGCGAGGCTCTGAAGAAGTTGTACCTACACTTTAGGAGGGAGCAGCCACGTGATGCTATTGTCCGGTGTTTGGAGACTGGGCATGCTCTCACCCAGGCGTTATTTGACCGGATAGAGTCTAGCCGTGAAGACTTTGATGCCGAGGTGATAGACTGTTATGTGCTTGCGACTCGAGCAAGGCTTCGGAGGGGAGTCCGTAGTGTTGGTGTCGGTAGAGTTGGCACTGTACTTGCCGGCTCTCTTTTTTACGTAAGTTCTATAACCTACTCGCTTGTATATCATTGGTGTGATGTGGATTTTTTTTAATTTTGTGGTTTGGCTTTTTGTAGTTAGTTTTGGCCAACGAGTTTGCAAGACTTCATCCGCATGATCCACTTGGTATCAAGGTGACGGGGAAGCCGGTTTATAAGGATTGGAAGATTCCTAAATGTATCGAGGACTACATAACAGGTCTTGATACACCACATGCGGTTCCATGGTTAAATTGCGACGAAGTAAGTTTGAAATTTATATTTATAAATAATTGACGATTTGTTGCCATTTGAAATTTATATTTATAAATGATTCGCTATTTATAAATGATTCGCTATGTTTGATGTGATGATCTTATATGATTACATATTTTGTTTCAACAGATCATTGCCATTTGTTGCTTCGACCAGAGCCAATGGGTGACTATCAAGATTGACATCATAACATGGTGTGTTGTGTTGTGGCAAGATTAATGTGTCGTGTTGTTAAATATTTATGTTGTATTTAGACAGTTTTGGAAATATGAATGTGTCGTGTTGTTAAATATTTATGTTTTGGATCTGTGTTACACACGATGGATGAACACGATCGTGGCCATCATGGGTCACGATCGTGTTGTGTTGTTAAATCTTTATGTTTTGGCTCTGTATTACACACGACGGATGCACACGATCGTGGCCATCGTGTGTCACGATCGTGTGCAACCTACCCACGGTCATGGGTTGATGCTGTCGTGTGCGCACGATGGCTGCCATGACCGTGTGCACACGACCGTGAGTACCATCGTGGGCACGGCCGTGCACACGATCGTGTCCCATCGTGGGCACGACCGTGTACACGATCGTGTGCATATAAACTTTTGGTATTTTTGCCAATTTGATTTATTGTGTTATCTAGAAGGATGTTTTGTGATTCAAACATCGCTTGTTCAAACATTAATTACTATATAGCTTCTTATACAAACTCCTATTTGTCATTTCGTTGTAATTCATTAGTATATGAGATATTTCATCCAGGTGATTGAACTTATCTGTACGAACTAATACACTGAGAACAGATAGACGACACATGATATGCAATATATTATGTTAATTCAATCAATAACTTTTTAAATAAGTGTATCATTAACAAATAATTGTTAATATGTAAGTAACAACACCTAAATTGACGAGTAATTTGAGAAATTGGTGAAATTTTTTGATGTTCTTGTGCACACGATCGTGTGTCCCATCGTGGGCACGTCCGTGTACACGATCGTGTGCATATAAACTTTTGGTATTTTTGCCAATTTGATTTATTGTGTTATCTAGAAGGATGTTTTGTGATTCAAACATCGCTTGTTCAAACATTAATTACTATATGGCTTCTTATACAAACTCTTATTTGTCATTTCGTTGTAATTCATTAGTATATGAGATATTTCATCCAGATGATTGAACTTATCCGTACGAACTAATACACTGAGAACAAATAGACGACACATGATATGCAATATATTATGTTAATTCAATCAATAACTTTTTAAATAAGTGTATCGTTAACAAATAATTGTTAATATATAAGTAACAACACCTAAATTGACGAGTAATTTGAGAACTTGATGAAAATTTTTGATGTTCTTGTGCACACGATCATGTGTTTCATCGTGGACACGACCGTGTGTCCCATCGTGTGCATACGTGGATACAGTGACAATTCGACACCAAAGACAACGTGACACATGGTTGCCAACGTGTCACACGATTGGAACACACGACCGCGGCGATCGTGTGCACAATCGTGTTTACTGCAAAGGTCAACATCAAATTATTTTATTATAAAATCCCATCGTGGGTCGGTCCCCCCCCCCCCCATTTTCAATATAAGCCCATTTCATTGACTGAGAGTGAAATACATGTACCGTAGCCCCCCTTTCACTACAAACCCTAATCAATTAACATCAGTTAAAATCCATTAAAATCAAATACGCGAAATGAGCGGCCGATTACGAGAAAGCAATTTAGGAGAAATCGAAGCACCACCACCAAAAAGAAGGAGGAGGATACCTCCTCCCAACCCACCATACAGAACTAGGCCGAGAGGAAGATACTCAATGCTCAGAGTAAGTTTTTTGATTTTGTTGTATGTGTGCGAATTTATGTGTTCCATGAAACAGGGCCTATTTAAAAACACTGCGAGCACTCCAGTCATACTAGATGGTGATGATGATAATGATTTGGAGATTTCTGAGAAGAAAAGCAAAGAAGTTATTTTAGAAGAGGAAGTTCATGAAGATGGTGATACAAGACTAAAGATACAACAGCAGATGGGGGAAAAGGGATCCAAGTGATTGTTTTTAATATGTTATTATTAGATATTTTTGTGTGATGGTGA
The DNA here is from genome assembly GCA_033398695.1 of Orobanche coerulescens. NCBI lineage: Eukaryota > Viridiplantae > Streptophyta > Magnoliopsida > Lamiales > Orobanchaceae > Orobanche > Orobanche coerulescens. The sequence continues at coordinate 31,652,177 of CM065813.1, forward strand.
TTAAATTTTGTTTTGTAAAGTTATATGCTTTGGATATCCCTTTGCTGTAAACTATTGCTCTTTGAAGTGAGCTACTTTGTTATGGTTAATGTTTGGCTCCATAATCACCTTTATTTGCTTTACATAACTGAACACTTAAATTTCAATTCAAAGATAAAGAAAATAGACACAAAATTATGCATTTCAACTAATAATCAGAATACTGAATCAATACATGGTCCATCGAGGATCAAAATATCAGCACATGATTGTTGCTAGTAAGTCACAAAATATAAAAATACATAAGCAATTTAAATTTCACGGGGTTGACATCCCCTTATGTCATGGTCATCATTAAGGCAAATGTTACACCTCTTCTTCTGCCGGCGCCTTTGCCTCGTTTGTTCATCCATTCCTTGAGTTTCTTCAGGGATATTCAAATCCACACCACCTATAGGAATGAATGCTTTGCAAGATTTTCTATTGTGGCTGGTTCCTTTACACCTACCGCACACCTGAGGCCGTCCACCCGTGGGCAAATTTTCAACAGCGGACCGTGCGCGACTCATCCTTGGTCGACCGGCTTGTCGTACCCCCTCTGGAGGTACGCAAACGATGGATGAGACCTCCGGTGGGACATTCCACTCATCAGGATGTGGGATGGGACTAATATGCTCCTTATAAGTCTCTCTAAGGCCTTGTTGCTTGAAATAACGACTAACAAAATCATACACGGATAAACCATTGCCGGAGCGCCTGTTACAATAAGCAATTATGTCAAGGATGTTGTATAGGATAATGTATTTTTGATATTGATGAGGTGTAGGATAAATCCAGACCAGCCCTGTTTTGCACACGATGGCAGAACACGATCGTGCCGATCGTTTGTCCCATCGTAGGTTACGATCATGGCAATCATGGGTTATGATCATGGCGATTGTGGGGTTACGATCGTGCCCATCGTGGGTTACGATCGTGCCCATCGTGGGTTACGATCGTGCCCATCGTGGGTTACGATCGTGCCCATCATGGGTTACGATCGTGCCCATTGGGTTACGATCGTGCCCACCGTGGGTTACGATCGTGCCCATCGTGGGTTACGATCGTGCCCATCGTGGGTTACGAAGATCGTGCAGATCGTGGGTAACGATCGTGCCCATCGTGGGTTACGATCGTGCCTATTGGGTTACGATCGTGCCCATCGTGGGTTACGATCGTGCCCATCGTGGGTTACGATCGTGTGCATTCTGCCATGACCGTGTGCAGACAACAACATAGACAAAAACATTGAATGGCCATGACCATGTGCACACAACAACATAGACAATTACCTTATAGAGGCAACAACATGACGACATGGAATCTGATCCAAATCAAACTCACGACAACAACATGTCCATGTTCGAAGGTCGACCTCATAAGAAACTTTGTTTTCTTCGACTTTATAAACAAGTGGGGTGGTAGCTCGAACGGTAAGAGTCGACCGCTTGCACAGAGTTAGAAAGCTTTTCAAAAGTGTGCATTGTCAACTCATGGTCTCTTGATGTAGCTTCTCCCCGCTTCTCATCAAACCAATTCTCTAAAATTAGGCGAAATATCTCAAGTAACAAGCAAACAGGTAAACGCCTCGCCCACAACATACGATTATTAAAGCATTCAACAGCATTGGATGTCAAGAAGTTATAGCGTCGTACCGGACACTTCGACCTAGCCCACCTCTCTGGCCCAATTTCAGAAAGGCGCCTGTGAGCCCCATTAGGGCTTTCGATATGTAGTTTTGAAAAGTAGTTTTCAAAAACTTCTTCTCGATGCATGTAGGCAGCAGTTCTAAAGAGTCCTATAGCATGCGCACCGTAGGAGGTCAGATTTTTTGCAAGATGGTGATAGCACAACCCGTGGAATGCATTCGGATAGACGGCTCGAACGAGATTACGAATGCTCTTATGTTGGTCACTCACAATCAGTAAATCTTCCATCGGATTGTAGCATCTGCGCAGGTTATACAGAAAATAAGTCCATGACTCGTCGTTCTCTATCGGACCGAGACCAACTGCAAGAGGAAATACTTGCTCATTCCCGTCAAATGTGACGGCCGCAAATAGAGTTCCTTTTTTCCTTCCCTTCAGGTGGGTCCCATCAACTATAATCACCGGTCGAAGGCACGTATCAAATGCCCTAATACTCTGTCCGAGTGCAACGAACATGTGGCAAAACACTCCCTCACGAGTCGTCTGCAAATCATAAATTGTCCCTGGATTACGCTATTTTAACAAATACAGATAAGATGGGCGCCTCTGATACGACTCATCAAAGCCGCCATATGTATTTTCTATCGCTATATTCCTCGTCCGAAGAGCAAAACTGTGTAGCATGTCAATGCCGTACTCCCTACACATCTCTGCAATCATCTCCTTTGGCCTCAAAGTGACCCCCTCACCGGTCAATCTTTTAGCAAAATAATGGGCGGCAACCTCATAAGTGACCGATCGTGCGGCGGCACGGTTCAAATCAGGGTGACAGCTGTGCTCCAATGTCAACTTAGTAAGTCTCCAAATAGTTGCACCCTCAATAGCACACAACCTAAACTGACAATTTTTTCGCCCACTCTTACAGACAAACACTATACGTTTATCGGTGGAACGATCAGTGATACACTGTAGCATGTTTTCCAAATGATACATTCCTACAGTTATCCTCAACTCTGTCTTGAAACGAAAGGTGGACCCCACCTCTAGCCGGCCGTGCTTAGGTGGAGGCTGCTCGACCCAACCCAAAGTCCCGGCACTACCAGGGTCCGGAAATGGAATGATCCAGTTACGCATTGATTGTAGATGCCCATGCTCGCTCGCAGATTGATGGTCGGATGAGAAGTTCCGACAACTCATAATCCTATCCATTTGGGCCGGTTGGTGAACCCAAGCAAGAAATTCCGCAGATAGTGACTCAAGCAAGTCTTTACAACAATCTTCATCTTCGGATTTATGCACCTCCTCATCTTCCTCGTCTTCCTCATCTTCCTCGTATTGATACTCTTTGGAAGGCATGTCATAATTTATGTTTCCAGGCTCTACTCTCGAGCTGCTACATCCCATATTAACCTCGGGAGTGGAGGAGCTGCTGTTCTCAACATAGACTTCAGGATCCTCCTTGTATTCTACTAGTAATCGAAGTATCTCGGTATCGCCCCATAATAGGACTTTTACTTTGTTTCCCTTGGCCATGTGTGTCAAGTACCATAATTTGTAATCAGACTCATTTGGACCACCCAAACCCTCTCTGATAACCCCCACGAGGTTTGCACGACTAACTTTGCTCGTGTCGATATAGACAAAAAAGGAGTCCCGTCTACATATGTCGATCGCTCCCAATGACCACCGTGATGTATCAAAATACGCTGCCACGATATCTGATTACAAAAAGATGAATAACTATTCAGAAAAATGAATGAACAATATTATAAAACGGTCTGCCTTGGACACGACCGATGCACACGGTCGTATACTACCGTGTGCAAGTTTCTGACCATGAACACGATCGCTGCACACGATTGTAGACGATCGTGAACACGTTAGTGGTGCGCACGATGTCAAGGTCGTTGCACACGATCGGTGCACACGGTGGCTTCCCATCGTGTGCAGCGATCGTGTCCGTAAGAACAGATCGGGAATTTTTTTTTCCATCGTTCAAATACTGATGCATACCTTCTTTATGAACTCAGAAGCACGACAAATGAAGCAATATTTTCAACATCAACTTTTCTTTTCGAATAATCTTGTGATTTCTATAAGATTTTTGAGAGACCATTTGTCAAAAATAAAATGGTTGTGTTGTTTTGATATATATGTTTGTAGTTAAATTTTGGTTGTTGGACATTAATATCGATCGGAGGAGGAAAGTAAAAAAGAAAAAAGAGAAGAAAAGTAGCTTAAATTAAATAAAAAAAAGTGAGAAGTCAACAATACAACAAAAGAGAGGATATTTTAGTCTTTTTAATCAAAATGGTACTAAAAACTTATAGTTTAATGAATGAGGATATAGAACTTATCAATTTTATGATTTGGTATTAAAAAATTGATTCCCACAACTATTTTTACCATTTATATTATAATATCTCTAATTATTAACTAAAGTTTTGAAATCTAAAATTATTTCATTTTATTCGATATTTTTTTTTTTTTGGATTCCATACTTATTAGACGATAAATACCATATGTAGTTAAATTATTTTGGAATTGGATTTTAGTCTAAAGTTAATAATTAATATGATATGTAATAAAAAAAGATTACTTTAGAAATTTAGAAAAAAAAAATAGAGTTGCAATGTTTTAAAATTATAAACAAAAATAAAATGTATTATTTTGATAACAGTATAACAGTAGAATGTAGTATTAATGATCAACGGTCGTGGTCAATTTTAACTTGATCTAATGAATATAAAAAACTATATGCATACATGTACTACCAACATCTACATATTGTAAGAAAGACCCACCTTAATTTTCCAATTTTTTTTCCAAAAACTCAGCACAAAATTAAATCATCATATCAGATGATTAAGATGAATTTTTAAATTTACACATCAAAACTTATTCCCATTTCAAACATTTGATATATTAGAATGATTCGTCGGACATATAAGTTTGACACAAATTTAACACAAGTTTCAATTTATTTACTTCCCGATTGAATTTTTGAATAAAATTTGATGGAAATATTCTGCACATGATGAACATAGTTTTCCACCAAACCATCACTATATATAGTCCATTCAATTGCTAATGTTCTCACCTTGAGGGTCTTTCTCAAAAAAAAAAATAAAAATAAAAATCAGAGTGCATATTTTGCCAATGAAATCAAATCAAAACAATTGTTATGCATCCTATTTGTTATACACTTGTTGTAATCATTAAGACAAATCTCCTTTGGGCATATTTTTAAGCTTTGACCATATTCTTTGATGGGATTGGAAAGGAGCAAACCCAAAGCGAGTGGTTTTCGTCCATGGAGCATCCCCACATAGTGCATTCCCTACTAATTCATTGACACGTGGCGTGTATGTAGGGTGTTCCACATAATGCATCATGGACGGAACATCTGCATCACACATACACACTATGTACCGATGAATTAGCAGAAAATGCACTATGTGAGAATGATCCATGGACGAAACTCCGAACAACCCATCCGTAAATTGAACCATTGTTCCGTAGATTTTTTTTATTCTCTTTTCACTATGATGTTTTCAGGCATGCTGTCTGCGGAGAATAGACCCATTAAATTTAAAGGAGGGCTTAACCCTTGTATAAGAAGTAACTATATGCTATATCTATTCCCTGACATTATTCCCCATTTACCTTTTTTTTTTTTTTTTTCTCTATACATAAATTATTGTACGTCCATCCTCATATGTTGCAACAGTTCATTATTCTCATTATTCGTATACTAATTTGGATCTGACTTCTTTCTACTGGTACGAAAATAAATATTAAACATGTAAATATTATTGGATTTATCTCAATTTATATTTACAAAATATTATTTTTAAAATTTGTATTAATGAATTTATCACAATATATATTATTTGTCAAACTGTTATTTTATGTATTTTTTGCTCATAGAATTAAATATATTAATGATTAAAGTTACTCATTAAATTTTGTATTCAATTTAATATCGCAAGTAAAACCAAATATAGATAGTTTCTAGTTAATATTGAGTTGTAGGGCTTGAAGTATTGTACACTTGACCTCGATGATGCCAATTTTGTGCGGTGCGATGCTGACCATGTGGCTATGTCATGAGGTTTGACAAAAGGTATATTTTTGCTATTGTATGTCGACGACATGTTAATAGCTGGTTCTTGTGCTCGAGAAGAGAACAAGTTGAAGAAACAATTGTCTGAATAATTTGTTAAGAAGGATCTTGGTGAAGTTAAGCAAATTTTGAGTATGTGGATTAGTCGAGATAAGGTGGCAGGGAACTCGCATCTTTCACAGGCTAAATATAGAGAAAAAGTTTTGAGGAGATTCAACATGCAAGACGCAAAGCCGATAGGTACTATGTTGGGTAGCCACTTTAAACTATCTAACAAGGAGTAATATATTATTATCTAATAGTATCGTTATTTATTATTATTATTGATATTAATATTATCAATAATATCATACATAAATATCATTGTTATTATTATTACTAATCTAATTATTAATATTATTATTTTTGTTTTCTTTCCAATATATAATAATTATTATTGTTTTATATTTAGTGTTATCAATTATTATTATTATTATTTGTTATTATTATTATTATTATTATTATTATATTAATATTATAAATAATATTAAGATCATTAATAATATTTTTGTTACTGTAACTTATTAATTATTATTCATATTTATATATTTTTATCTAAAATTATTAACTATTATTATTAATATCAATATTATCAATAATATTACAAATAACTATTATTATTACTCATTATCAATCTTATTATTATTACTATTTTGTTGTTGTTGTAACTGTAACACCCCGAAAATGGCGGCTATTTCAGTGTCGTGGACCCCACACTGGGACCCACCGGGCGATACCCAAATATAACTTAAACCAATTAAATCACAATTTGTGATACCGAACCACAGAATAATATTCAATACCTCGATGAGAGGCTTAAACATCTCACGACCAGAATGTCGTAGTACACAAGATCCGAAATATTAGTATAGACCATATGAAGTTGGAATATACTTAAAGTAATAATACAAATAACAAGAGTTACATAAAAGCGGAATAAATACCAATACATGATTTAAAGTACAACTGGGGCCCCTGAACTAGTATCCTTCAACCCATTCGCTGCCACTGTGTTCTCCCTGCGTCGTGACCTTGCCTCGATCTAAAATACAACACAAGTGTTTCGCCCAAAACTACAGGGTCAGATATACATGATAATAATTCTCAAGATGTTATACAATTCATATACATTGGATCTCAAATAAACAACTCGACTGTCGAACATACCCCTCGGGCGTATGAACTACCAGTCGCCAAACCGTCGAACATACCCAATCAAACATGGAGTATAACGATCAATCATTATGGCTCAAGACGAACATCACAGTACGCCCGATCCGGAAATGTGTCCGTGCACATGTCCACCCCGTATACGTACCTAATTAGCCTCACGAACTAACTTCTCTTGTGCACGGTCCTAATGCGGAAACATCAACGCACGACCATATGTGCTTGGCTAAAAATCCTCTACAATAACCAATCGGCACGCAGATATGATTCCAGATATGTCACGATACAACATGACAACGAAACTCAATCAATTACACATCCAACAAGGATCAAGACTCACCGAAGTGATAAACAATAATTAACGAGACCAACGACATCAAAGATAACAAACTTGGGAATACAATCCCACAACAAACGATAGACGTGATCAACGACAATACCCCATTATGAATCAGAGATTCATAAAGCCATACATATACACGAAATGTATAACATTCACAAGAATTCCAATCATCATTATAACCAAGCAAGATAACTTGCTTTAATACGGAGACGAGAATAATCCTCCCTTGACGAACGAACGGACGGTCCTAGACTAACAACGGTTACTCGAACAATCGGCCTTGAATGAAATACATTTCATTCAATAACACATCCATATAATCATCGATATCGAATTCAATGAGACGACACCCTAAATTCAATTTGAATAGTTCAACTATCTCAAGACATCAAAATTCCATTCCAAGAACTCTATTAACCTTAATTCATTCTTATGATCGGTTTACTATTACAAGATGTTCTCAAATACTCGTATGGTTCTTATGAATAAGAATTTATCAAGAACATTGCTAAGCAATCATTTATGTTCGTTAATATCATCTTTTATCGTTAAAACTTTCCAATAACAGCACCAATGTTTTGAAAGTGATTATCTAAGCAACATTGTCTCATCATTACATCAAATTTATATTGAATATAGTAAACAACAAGAAGGTTATTCTAAATTCATTTAGTTACAAGAATATATCATCATCATGAAGATTATCTCAGATTTATCACCATCCTTACAACCCACGTACTAAACTTGGAAAATCAACTATGTTCATCATCTATGGATTCACCTAGCTTAGGTTGTGATATAATCAAGTCATTCATCACAGGAATATCAAGAAATCATCATCAAGGTACGTTAAAAATCTCTGAAACTATAGCCTTATGATGAATATATTCAAGGTTCAACCAAAATCGATGAAGAACCTAAGTTCATCCCGTCCAAAACCTCCTAAGCATGATGTTCGATTCAATCTAGTGATAACAGCTCAATAATCTCGGTAGCATGCTCATGAACATCACTAAGAACATGAATGTTAGAGGGGTAGAGTACCACATACCTTACTACAGAAGGAAACGATGAAATCACTTGAAGAAACTTGACGTCGGATACTTGAACACTAAACCTTGATGCTCTACGTCTTCAACAATCACGTATAGAGGTTTATATGAAGTGAAAATATCGTGGGGTAACTTCTCCAAGTCGTAGGAGTTGATTTAAGGCTGGAGTTCGAAGTGGAAAATGAAATGAGGGTGAAGTCCTATTTATAGGATATGACCCTTAGTGTGCGCTAATCTTCCAATTTAGCATGCGCTAACGGCTCACAGTCCACTATAACTCTTTGTCCCAGGCCTTACGTACGCTAAATAGCCTTAACGTACATTACTGTCGCAGTTAGCGTGCGCTAATACTCTAACATAGCGTGCGCTAACGAGTTCATGAAGCTTACTGACCTCATTATACTCTCACTGTCTTCGACCTAGCGCGCTCTAGCACCACCTCGTAGCATGCGCTAACCACCATTGACTGAAAAAGTAGTCCAGATGCATCCAAAGGGTTCCGTGATTCACGCGATCCGGTTCCCCACCCAGTGATCCTGTCTCAATCTGGTTGACTTCACATAGCGTGCGCTAGGAATCTACATTAGCGTGTGCTTGCTCCCATAATTAGCGTGCTCTACGTATACATGTTAGCGTGCGCTAATTAAGTATGAATACATGCATGACTTAACCTCTATAAAATCATACACTCAACAATACTGGATTACGAATATGGAGAAACATACATCGATCAAAAATACGACATAATCAAAAATCATGAGGTTCCAATACAGATGGAAATACATATCAAATATCCGGGTATTACATACTTCCCCTCTGGAAAGAAGTTTCGTCCCGAAACTTAAGGGGTAAACAACTCGGAATATCACATACTCCCCCTCTTAAAAAGAGTTTTGACCTCGAAACTAAGGGATAAATAACTCAGGATAGTGCTCCCGCATGGTATCTTCGGTCTCCCACGTAGCCTCATCGACTCCATGTCGTGACCACTGAACTTTTAGCAGGGAAATTGTCTTGTTCCTCAATTGTTTGATCCTCCTCTCAAGTATCTGTACAGGACGCTCCTCATACGAATGATCATCAGCTATCTCAATCTCTTCGAACTGAAGTATGTGGCTAGGATCGGAAACATACTTCCTCAACTGAGAAACATGAAACACATTGTGAACCCGACTTAATGCGGGTTGCAGCACCAGGCGATAGGCCAGGCCGCCTACTCGTTCCAAAATCTCGAATGGTCCAATATACCTCGGACTCAGCTTGCCCTTTTTCCAAAAATGAAAGACAACTCGGGTAGGAGACACTTTAACCAACACATGGTCACCAACCTCAAACTCAAGCAGTCGCCGACGATGATCTGCATATGACTTCTGTCGGCTTTGAGCCGTTAACAAATGACTTCTAATCAGAGCAATCTTCTCACGAGCGGCTAACAACATATCAGGTCCTGTCCCCAAAGATTCAGATAAGTCATTCCAACATAAGGGGTACCTACAACGACGACCATACAACGCCTCATACGGTGCCATCTTAGTCGAAGCATGCCAACTATTATTATAGGTGAATTCCACCAAAGGTAGTTGGGCCTCCCAATCGTCCTTTCAATCGATAGCACATGCCCTCAACATGTCCTCCAGAGTCTGAATGATCCTCTCAGACTGGCCATCGGTCTGAGGATGAAATGATGTACTGAAGTTCAACTGAGTACCCATCGCACGATGAACTGCTTTCCAAAAATGCGACACGAACCGCCCATCATGATCTGATACGATACTCTTGGGAGTACCATGCAATCTTACAATTACTCAGATGAAAAGTTGTGCCAATCTCTCGGGCCCCCATGTACCTTTGATCCCTATGTATCATAGAATATGATTAGCAACACTAGATAACAATCAGTGATTCACCAAAATTGGATCAAACTCGAAATCAAGAACAAAATCCCCAAAGTCAATTTAGGAATTCAAGAAAAATACCTCAATCCGACGAATAATGAAGGATTAAATGTTGATATACTCATCAAAGACCCTCCAAATCACATTTGGATGGAGTAGAATCAGTCCATGAGTCCAAATCCTAGCCAAAATGCTCCAGCCACCGCGAGAAGAGAGGAAGAAATGCAAAAAGTAGTAGAAAAATCTGATGCGTAGTTATATGAATTGCACATTATGGTTGTAACTAAGGTGCCTTACGGTCGTAACCAACTCCTCCGACAGCTGTAACACCAGGAATACACGTCCATAAAGGGCTTGATGGAGTCCTAACTCAAAACCACAACAGTACGGCAGTAACAAATGGCAAATGCGATCGAAATTTTAACATGCTTACGGCCGTAACACTTACTGCTTCGACTGTAAGGGTACTGATGTACGCAGCAGCAGTCGCAATCTGCTCTGTCCACCCGACGGCTCAACATCCGACGTCTCGATTATACAAATACACTACCAACGCTCCAAAATAAAAACGAACACATGACGAAACACAACATACAACTCCACATGCACATGCACACGATCAACACGACTCATGCGAAGACAAGTTTCAGTCGATGAAAACTGCAACACGATAGCATCATATAATACATAACAGAGAAATAATTTCAATTAATCATCGTCGGAGAATATTCGGTATAAAACGTCAAAATAATTCCAGACAAACAGAAATAAAAATCTCGGGTATTTTCAGTTGTAATATATATAATTATCATTAATATTATTGTATCATTAATATTATTGTATATATTGTTACTATTATTATTATTTTTTATATTAATATTATCAATAATACTGTACATAATTTTTTTATTATTAACAATCTTATTATTATTGTTGTTGTTGTACTATATAATAGTTATTACTCCATCTGTCCCATGATAACTTGCATATTTATGTTTTGTGCAGTCTCAAAGAAACATATCTGACGATTAATATATTGAATTACATGTAGCTAAAAATTATAAAAAGTCAATATTTTTGAAAATATATATTACGATAAATCTAACAAGATCATATATGATAATATTCTTACCATATATCAATGGGATTCAATAGTTAAAGTTAGCCAATTTTGATCGAACGAATAATGAATGTACAAGTTATCCCGTGACAGAGGGAGCATTATTATTATTATGGTATATATGTTGTTATATAATATTATTAATTTTATTATAATTATTATTATTGTTAGTATTATTATTATTTCATTTAATTCAGTTCAGTAACCTAAATTTCGTTCAATTCAGTTCGATTCAATTTGATTCAATTCAACTCAACAGAATGTAATTCCGTTTAATTTAATTCAATTCAGGAAATGGTGGCCAGAAAGGAAGAGTCTTAGTACAAAATATGTATGCCCTTCAAGTTTGGCCTTAAAAAAGTTCAGCTAACTTTAAAAGAGACAAAAATTAAAAAAATAAAAAACCTAATATTACATGTCTTAAATGTTGCATTTGTCGATAGTGGAGCATATATATATATATATAAAATGTTGGTGTCATCAATTTTTTTTTAAATAATATAAGGTGAAATCAGATCTTAATGATTATGTGTTTCAAAATTAGTTGCCAACAAAATTAGATAAATATGTCTCTTTGCGAAATATGATGCTACGTACTACTACATTTTAAGCACTTGATCTTCTCCACTGATATATATGAGTGGAAGCGCAGCTGTGTGCTAGCTAGTTGCAAAATCTCCTGTGCCTTCCGTATCCATAGATTCCCCATGACTATATTATAATGTTGATCGGATGCAATTTACCACACGACACGAGAGCACAATACGAAAACGGCACCTATAATGTGAATTTTCATAAATCTCGTGTAAACATTCATGTTTTCGTTGCAATTCGTTTCATTTCGTCTACTAAAACCTATAAAAATAATATTAAGATATTAAAATTATTATTTTTTATAATATTTTAATATTTATTTTATATTATGTGTCTGATACGAAAACCCGATACGAAACGACACGAATTTGCGCGGTACACGACACGACATGACACGAATTTATTTCGTATCGTGTATAGGTTAGACTTTTAGTACACAAAATACGAAAGTACAGGACACGAATCGCTAGGCCTAGTCAGATCTTCACTTCACTTGTACGTATTAAAGAACAGTCTCTCACACACAGCTTTAAAGTTTCAACAGTAACAGAATAGTGACCACATGAAGCCCTCAAATTCAATCCCTTTTTAACCTTTTTTTTTCCTTATTTTCTCCATCATTTTTAGCCATAGAGACTTTATAATTATTATTTTTTATAAAGTGTGTTTTCATTTCAGGTGGCGTTTTATCTGAAAATAATAAAAATTTTCTTTCGATCGGACTAATCCGAAAATTCGCGGATTTAATCCGATCGGATTCTAAATTTTCGGATTTGTAAAATCCTAATCCGAAATCCAATCCGAAGAGACCGGATCGAACTCGTTCAGATTGAATTTATGAATTTTCGATTCGATTTTTGTGCACACCCCTAACTGGAGAGTGTAAAATAAAGTAATTAATTAATTCGAACATATATATAAAATGATGCTTATTTAATATAGAAAAAGGTGACGGATGAGATGATGAAATATGTACGCACGCGCCCATAGTTTTTAACATTTTCTGATATGCCATGATCAAGTTCAAGTGGGAGCAGGAGCAGGGCTCTTCCTTTTTTTTTTCTTTTCTTTTTTTTTTTTTTTAATTTTCGTTTTTATTTAACATTTTGACCCTTTGAGCCTCAAGACTTTGTATAGCACATCATTACTTCTATCACAACAATGATGTATCAAAAGTTGTTTATTGAAAATTAAATAAGCTTAGGTTAAGACTCACAGTTTGAAATCTTAAAATCATCCATATGTCCAAATTTAGGCTAAAAGATTTGATGAGCTCGATGCGATCGGCCACCAAGAACAAGAGTTAACCGCTGGCTGAATGGTCGTTCCGCACTTGAAAAGGCACCGGGAGGAATTCCTGGTGTAGAAACTCCGAAGCTCAAGTCAGAACAGTTTTCCGGTAAAAAAATATGATTATAAATATGCTAGACTTGTTTCGCAAGAACTTCCTTCTAATGGGCTGAAATTCCTGATTTATATGAATTTTGAAACAACCGTCTTTCCCTTAGTCTATTTGGTGATGCGGTGAGCTCGGACCCTTTTGGGACTTCTAACAGCTCGTTTTGTAGCCCCCAAGGTCGGATCCTCTTGGTGAGCGAGCTCTTCTTTGGGAATGCCCGAACTCTCCGATTTCCCTCTGAACTACCTCCGATTAATTAACCAACCAACAACTTCTTACATATCATCTTCATCACTTTTGTAAGATCGTGTCAATCCTATTTTTACCTTTAAATATGTACCACTACGCTTCTCTCTTGTATCACATCATGTTTCTCTCTCATTTTTTTTACCTTTAAATAAATACAACTAAAGCAATCTTAATAATACATCCTCCATTTTTCCGGATAAAATTTGATATCTGCAGTAAAAAGTAAGGATTGTTAATCCACATGATATCCGATATACTTTTTATGTAAAATAGGGTGATTGGAATATTGTGGGGGATATTTTTGTTGACGTCTGGTTTGGTCAACGTCACGTGTGCTGATCTGGACAAATGGATCGAAGACACGTAGAAAATAACAAATAAAGTGGAAGATATTTGATCACTAAATTTTATTAATGACCTTTTTATAGCATAGAGCCGAGCAGAATAATGTGTGCCGGTCTATCCAGTTTGCTTGTTAATTACAAGTCTTTTTCGTTCTTTTTCAGTATCTCTCAAATCTCTCTTTTCTCTCTCTCTCTCTTCTTAATTAATGCTCTAAATCCAAAGATCCTTTTTTACTGTTCATTTCTTCTATATATAGACAATCTGGGCCAGTGGAGAGATGACAACTGGCGCATGTTTGGGGAATATGCCCATAACACTTGTCAGTCTGCATTTAAGTCTTGGACACGTGGCGGCCTCTAGGGAGTGTCTTGGGAAGGGGCGTGACTGCATGCGTTAATTGGCATGCGGGTCTGTTTTGCCGACTTCCGGTGATGTCTATCCGATAGGGTCGGTCCTCGGGCCCCCCGCCGCTCTGGTCGGCTTCGGGTCTCCGCCGTTCAGGCCGGCCCTGCCGTAGTCTTGAATCGGGACATTCTCGTTCTTTCTCTGCTCGGCCTTCCTGGATCAGATACCGGGTCAGCCTTGGAGTCACCGTCCGTTCCGGTTTTTAGCGAGCCCGGTTGGAAATCGGGTCTTTTGTCCGGTCCGACTTCGGGTTCTGCTCGGCCGGTTTACCTGCCTGGAGTGCCTACGTGGATTCTGAGTAGGATGAACTACCAACAAGGGCCCCCGAGTCCAGGGCCGTGCCGAGCTGGCCGGGGCTGGAGTCGTTTGATGTTGAGACCGATCCAGTTTGTGAGAGGATAAGACCTTTCGAACAGACGTCTCTTCGGGAGTCGCGTCGCACCGCTTCCCTGGTTTTTAGGTGTCATCATGTGGGGGGACGCGTGGCGCAAGAATACTGGGCGGCGCGCTCACGCGTTCTCGAATCCCGTGACGGTTCAGTAGAATTTCTCGCTTCACGCGCCTGGCATTTAATGTCTACATTTCCCTATAAATAGAGGTTGTCTTCTCTTTCAGTGTTTCCTCCGCCATTTTTACGTATTGTTGCAGAGAGAAAGAAATTTTTTCGGCGATTTTTTCTTCTTTTCCGATTTCACCGACCTTCCCGGTAAGCTCGCTTTTCTTTCTTTTTTCCTTATCTATTTAAGATGTCGGAGATAAGGGACGAGACGGAGGTGGTTTTGGCCGTGTCGCCGGACCGCACGGGTGTGGCGGATCTATCGATTGGCGAAGCTCCCGTCGACTGGAGTGTTGAGGAAGAAGGAGACGAATTGTGAAGTCGCCGGGATCTGGAGAAGTGGAAATGGTGGCGCCGCTGACAGTTGTCGGAGAAACTCCGGCGGAGAGAGTCGAGCCGGTGGTGGCCCGGGCTCGCCCTCGTCCGGCTCCTTTGGTGGTGGCGGATTGGGACTCAGCTTCGATTCCGAGTAACGTTACGGAGGAACAATTGGCGGCCTGGCGGCTGCGATTTAAAATTCCGGCGAGGGTGCGGATGTTTGCTCCGAATCCCGAGGAGAGGCCCCACAGTCCGCCCGTTGGTTGCACGGCGGTGTATTACCGCTCTTTACTGGCCGGGCTTCGGTTTCTGCTTCCGTTGACTCTTTCCCGGTGGCTAAGGCAGTGGGGCCTTCCTGTCCCCCAGATTCATCCGAATTCCTGGGCTCGGGTGGTGGACCTTTTTATTCTTTTTAATCAGAACGGCTGGCCCGAGCCCAGCTTTGAGGAGTTCAACAGCCTCTATCTATGGAGGTCGGTTGGCAGGTCCGGCTCGGGATGGTTTTATCTGACGGCCCGACACGCTATGCACAAGGAGTTAGTGGGGCTACCCGAGACCATTCATAGCTGGAAAGAACAGTGGTTCTTTATCGGGGGGCCGTGGAGGAGTTCTTTGGATGAGTGGGAGCCGGGGGTGGTAGATGCTGAGCTGCGGGTCCCTGTGCTTTTTACGGCCAAAATGAGTAAGTGTAGTATTTTTTGTTTTTGTTCCTTTTTTGTCTAACGCTCATCATTTGTTGCCTATGCAGAACGCATCCCGGCGTCAGAGACTTCTGCCGATTTCGACGACCGGGTCAAGCAGCTTTTGGGCCTTCCTCTGGAGCAAAGGAAGTCTCATCTTTTAGTGTCCGAGGAGAATCTTTGGGCGGCCGGACTTAGAGAGACCGATCCGAGCACAATGTCTTCTTCAGGTACCCTTTTTTTTTTTTGACATGTCTTCCTTTTCCAGCTCCTAAGGCAAAGACTTCATCCGGTCGGAAGGAGACGCCCGCGCAGCGTGTGGCAAGGCTGGCAGCTGAGGCTGCCGAGCGGAGGGAGCGGGCCGGCAAGCGCAAGAGGGTGGAGACTGTGCCTGAGGACAGCGCGAACAAGGCCGAGGGTTCGTCTGCCCCTGAAGTCGTAGTGTCCGCCCCGACTCCTGTCCGGGCAGATCGGGAGGAGCCCGTTATTGACTTGGAGGGCCATTATCTTCCGGTCAACCAGGAGCGGGTGGAGCCATGTGACCAGATGAAGGGGCGACGGCCGCGCTGGTTCCTGGACTATGTCCGGGCCGCTACCCCGACTCCTGAGATGCTCAGTCGGGTCCCTCCTGGGGTGGCTGTTTCTAGTCATATTCCGATCCGGGGTTGGACTCCCAAGCTGGAAATGATGACTAACGATATGGATCCGGCCGAGCAGATCCAGTTCGGAAATGCCCTGGTCGGCCGGACCATGTGCACCTACGTGAAGGCCTCCAATGAGTTTCTGGCTTCGTCCGAGAGGCACAAGAAGACGGAGGCCGACCTCAAGGCTTTGCAGGAGGAGCATCACCTGTGCCCTTCTTTGATCAAGTCTCTCGAGGGGGAGATAACCTCCATGAGGGGCGAGATGGAGCTTTTGGACGGTCGGGCCCTCCAGGCCGACATATGGAGGCTGAAGGCCGAGGAGCTGACCGATGCGGCCGATCAGCGCAAAGCGGTGCTTGGAAATCCGGGCCGAGCACGAGGCTTATTTGAAGGAGACCAAGGCCTGTGTCGAAAGCCCGACCGAGCGTCTCAACACTGCGAGGCTTCGAGCTATGCTAGGGGCCGTCTTAGAAGGGTGGAGGCCTTCAAGGAGGCCTTTGCCTTTGAGGAGCCGATCAATCGAACTACGTCTCCACTTGTTTCGAGATTTTAGATCTTATGAAAGGTGGTAAGACCGTTCAGAGATTGAGGCTTACATCACCTCTCAAGCGGCCGACCTTCATATTGACATTGCTGGGGCCGACGAGCCGAAGGCGGCCGAGGTGAGGATGCCGGTCGGGCTCCGCAAGGCGAAGGCGAGGGGCAATCTTTTCAAAGGCGGCCGGGATGACGGTCCGAGTAGTTTCCTTTAGATTTTGCTTCTAGCATGGCTGCGTGCCTATTTTTGTCTTTCTTTTGTTTCATCGATGTACGGCTGCGTGCCAACTCGGCTTAGGTCTTTGTAATCGTCGTATTTTGCAAAGAACGACTTGATGAAATAAGATCTTCTTTGCGATTTTCGTTGTGCTTTTTTATTGTTCTTGGTTGATCGCGCGAGGCAAGCTCCGTCTTATAGTGCCGGAGGAGCCGGTCATTTGAGGTGCCGAGGCAGGCTCGGTCTTATAGTGCCGGAGGCCGGACATTCGAGGTGCCGGACGAGCTCGGTCTTATAGTGCGGAGGACCGGTCTTATGAGGTGCGAGGCAGGCTCGGTCTTATAGTGCCGGAGGAGCCGGTCTTATGAGGTGCCGAGACGAGCTCGGTCTTATAGTGCCGGAGGAGCCGGTCTTATGAGGCGCCGAGACGAGCTCGGTCTTATAGTGCCGGAGGAGCCGGTCTTATGAGGTGCCGAGACGAGCTCGGTCTTATAGTGCCGGAGGAGCCGGTCTTATGAGGTGCCGAGACAAGCTCGGTCTTATGGTGCCGGAGGAGCCGGCCATTCGAGGTGCCGAGACGAGCTCGGTCTTATAGTGCCGGAGGAGCCGGTCTTATGAGGTGCCGAGACGAGCTCGGTCTTATAGTGCCGGAGGAGCCGGTCTTTCGAGGTGCCGAGACGAGCTCGGTCTTATAGTGCCGGAGGAGCCGGTCTTATGAGGTGCCGAGACGAGCTCGGTCTTATAGTGCCGGAGGAGCCGGTCATTCGAGGTGCCGAGACGAGCTCGGTCTTATAGTGCCGGAGGAGCCGGTCATTCGAGGCGTACCAGTATTGAGACAGGGAATAACATCAAATTTTTATTGATAATACCTTTTTAGATACATAACGTTCCACGGGTAAGTGAATCTTTGGTCGTTCAGATATTCCAGCCGGTAGGCTCCATTCTGAAGGACTTCACTAACTTTATACGGCCCTTCCCACTTGGGCTTGAGCGGCCCGGGATCCGGGCCCAAAACCCTCTTAAGGACTAGGTCTTCGACCTGGAATCTTCTCGGGTGAACCTTGGAGTTGTAATATTTTTCACTCCTTCTTTTGTAGACGGCGTTTCGCATTTCTGCCTGAGCTCGTTTTTCGGCAAGGAGGTCCAGGTTCACTTGGAGGGCCAAGTCATTATCCTGTTCTTCGAAATGTGCTACTCGGTAGGTAGGTGCCCCGATTTCGACTGGGATAACGGCTTCAGAGCCGAAAGCCAAGGAGAAAGGCGTTTCTCCGGTGGTGGATCTATGCGTTGTTCGGTAGGCCCATAGGGTCCCGGGGAGTTCTTCTGGCCAAGAACCCTTGAGTTCCTCTAGGCGAGTCTTGAGATGTTGCTTTAAGATCTTGTTGACTGCCTCCACCTGCCCGTTAGATTGTGGATAATAGGGCGTGGAAAAGTTATTTCGTATTTGAAGACCATCGCAGAAAGATCGGAACTTCTTGTTGTCAAATTGTTTCGCATTATCCGAGACAATGGATTGAGGGATTCCGAACCGGCATATGATTGACTTCCATATGAAGTCGACTATCTTCTGTTCGGTTGTTTGTGCCATAGGTTCGGCCTCGGCCCATTTCGTAAAATAATCGACTGCGACGATTGCGTATTGCACTCCTCCCCGTTCCCTAGGCAGAGGGCCGATCAAGTCGATTCCCCACTTAGCGAATGGCCATGGACAATATACGGACGTGAGGGTTTCCGGGGGGGATCGGATCTGCGGGGCAAAGATTTGGCACCGGACACACTTCCGTACGAGCGCAATGGCATCTTTTTTTAGATCGGGCCAATAGTAGCCTTGTCGGATTAACTTGTAGGCCAATGCCTGGCCGCCGGAGTGGTTTCCGCATATACCCTCGTGCACCTCCCTGAGGGCATATTCGGCTTCTGATTCGGATAGGCACTTCAGCAGCGGAACCGAATATCCTATTTTATATAATGCTCCGTCCACGATAGTGAACCAAGCAGACTGAGTTCGTAAGGATCTTGCTTGCGCTCGGTCTTCGGGTAAAATGCCGCTTTGCAGGTATTGCGTTATAGGCTGCATCCACCCTCGCGGTTCTCACTGTTCCACTGCTTGGATTTCGGCCATCTCCAGGGCCGATGAGGCGTGATACCCTATGCTGACCTCATCCATATGCTCGGCCCCGGCGCTGGATGCAAGTTTGGCCAAAGAGTCGGCCTGGGTGTTTTCCGTTCGGGGAATATGTTGTATAGTTTCCTGAAAACCTTGCAGCCGGGCTCGGGTCAGGTTGAGGTACTTAACCAGTTTAGGCTCTTTGGCTTCGTATTCGCCGTTGATCTGGTTGACCATCAACTGAGAATCACTCAGGATGGTGAGGCGGGTAAGGCCGAGAGAGGTCGCCATTTCTAGACCAGCCAAGAGAGCTTCGTATTCTGCCTCATTGTTGGTGGTTGGGAAGTTCAGGCGAATAGCCGAGCAGAACAGGCGCTGGTCGGGACTAACGAGGACTATTCCCGCACCCGATCGGTCAGCGGTAGAGGACCCATCCACGTAGAGTGACCATTCTTCTGATCTGTCGTCCTCCTGGGCGATTGCGGGCATGAACTCTGCAATGAAGTCCGCAAGGGCTTGTCCCTTTATAGCAGTGCGCGATTCGTAAGTTATGTCAAACTGTCCAAGTTCGACGGCCTATTTTACCATCCGGCCGGAAACATCAGGTCGGTGCATAACCTGTTTTAATGGATAGTTGGTTAAGACGACTACCTGATGTTCCAAAAAGTAGGGCCTCAACTTCTGGGATGCCATTATGAGCGCATAGGCCAATTTTTCCATCGGGGCATATCTGAGCTCGGCATCATGGAGGGCCTGACTTACATAATAAACCGGATGTTGCACCGCATTCTCCGTTCGAATCAGAGCGGCGCTGATTGCGGAGTCGGAGACCGCGAGATATAAGTTAAGAAGTTCCCCTCGGGATGGTCTCTGCAGGGTCGGGGCTTCCGCTAGGACTTTCTTGATAGCTTCGAAGGCTTTTTGGCAAGGTTACATCCATTGAAAATCCTTGTTCTTTTTATCGCCTCAAAGAAAGGTTTGCATTTATCCGTTGAGCGGAGATGAAACGGCTCGGTGCGGCTAGGCGGCCGATTAGGCTTTGCACCTTTTGACCGAGTTTGGGGAACAAGCTCGCTCGCCTTAATTTTATCGGGGTTGGCTTCAATCCCTCTTTGGCTTACCATGTAGCCGAGGAATTTTCCAGAACCTACCCCGAAGGAACATTTCTTCGGATTTAGCTTCATCTTATACTCTCGCAAAATAGCAAACATTTTATTGAGGTCATGTACATGGTCGGCCGAGCGCAGAGATTTAACTAACATGTCATCTACATATACTTCCATAGTATGACCTATCAAGCTATTGAACATTTTATTTACCAGGCGTTGATATGTCGCGCCGGCATTCTTGAGCCCGAAAGGCATCATCCGGTAGCAGTATAAGCCACGGGCCGAGTAGAAGGAGGTATTTTCCTCATCGGCGGGGTGCATTGGGATCTGGTTGTATCCAGAATAGGCATCCATGAAGCTCATTAGCTCGTGCCCGGCCGTTGCATCTACCATGTAATCGATATGAGGGAGCGGGTAGCTATCTTTCGGGCAGGCTTTATTCAGGTTGGAGAAGTCAATGCAGAGCCTCCATAGCCCGGTCGACTTTTTTACCAGAACCGGGTTGGCTACCCAGGTCGGGTATTGGGCTTCCCGAATAAACCCGTTATCAATTAGCTTTTCTACCTCCTCTTCCATCCCTTTCTGTCGTTCGGGCCCCATTTTTCTCCTCTTCTGGACGACCGGTTTTGAGCTGGGGTCGATGTTCAGTCGGTGGCATGCCAGTTCCGGATCAATCCCCGACATATCAGAATGGGTCCAAGCAAAGACATCCAGATTTTGTCTTAGATGGAAGACAAGCTCGGAGCGGATCGGCTCTTGGAGGTTGTGGCCGATCTTTACCCGTCGGGCGGGATTAGATGAATCCACGTCGACCAGGTCCAATTCTTCTGTTGCCTCAGCGTGGCGGATTTTTCCTTTTGGATTTTGATACCGCGGGTCAACGGGATCTTCTTCTAAGATCGGCTCTTTCTCGGGCCTGCGGCCGTGATTACTGTCCGATTCTCATTTCGGGGTTTGCGCGGCCCGGGACCGTCGGCCCCGGCCAGCAGGGTGTTTCCCGTCTGTTGCTCGGAGTTGGTAGTCTCCATTTCTCCCGGCAGATTTTCCGGGATGGCTTCTACGGTGTTGATCTCGCGAGCCCGGATGCTGAGATTGCATTCCCGGGCAGCCCTTTGATCCCCTCTGTGTACCCCGACGCCGTCCGGGGTGGGGAATTTCATGCACAGGTGGTAGGTGGACTGAGTGGCTCTCAGCCTCGACATCACAGGTCGGCCTATGATGGCATTGTAGTCGCTGTGCACGTCGATGATCTTAAAGGTTGTGATCATCGTTCTTCTGACCGGCCCCTGACCAAATTCCAGGGCGAGGTCGATTTCCCCCAGCGGGGAGGTGCGGCAGTTGGCAAATCCCCGGATGTCCTCGTTGCAGGGCCGGACATACGATTGGTCTACCTTCATCCTACGAAGGGTATGAAGGTAAATGATGCTTGCATAAGCCCCGGAGTCCACCAATACCCTGTGGACCGGGATCCCCATTATGGGCAGAGTGATGACAAGTGCGTCTGAATGGGGATGGTCCAAGCGCTGCGTCGGATTCCTCAAAAGTAGCGCCACTGGGGGTTTTGGGGCTTCTTGACCGATAGAAACCCTTCTGCTCGGCGCTCGGTCCGCTGATAGGAAGTGGTGGCTTCTCGGATAGATGCCTTTTTCTGGCGCTTGGACCGACGATCATCGACCTCGGCGGTGCCCATAATCGTTAGAATTTACCGGGGGGATTTGGGGGCCGGAGGCACCCGGTCATTTTTGGCTCTCGTCGGGTCGGCCCTATCCTGGCAATCCCGAGGCGGGTTCCGGGTAAACCGCCTCAAGCCTGTCTCGTCGCATACCGCGATCAGGGCGGCGACGAGGTCTCAGCACTGTTCGGTGTTATGACCCGCTGACTCATGATATTTACAGAAGCGGGTCTGGTCCATGTCCTTCTGATCTTTATAGATCGGCCGGGGGACTGGGAGCAAGTTTTTGTCTTTTATTTGATCGAATATCGCCGCGGCTCCGATGGAATATATTTCAGCGAAATTGGCCATGAGCTCGGGCCGGCGATAACTTTGAGTGGGTGGGACTGCCGAGGAAGAGGCAGGGGTTTTATTTTCCCGTCGAGGTTCTTGACGGATCTCTTTGTAGTCACGCCTTTCTTCTTTCTTTTTATACGATCCTTTCTGATCGGAGGGCATGACTAACATTGGTGCCGGCATAGCTTCCTCGGCAGCTATGTGGGAGCTAGCGCGCTCCAAAAATTCCTGGTAGGTGTGTGGGACATTCTGGCACACCGTCCAGCGAAAGAAAGAATTTTTGAGGAGGCCGGCCTGGGCAATAATGGCCAGCGCATCGTCGGACATAGGCTCCGTCTCTAATATCCGTTTATTGAAACGGGATATATAATCTTTAAGGGACTCGTTCGGCCCCTGGATCACGGAAGCAATGGATGAGCGCGGGGCGACCCGCACAAGGGACCCCATGAAGTGGGATCGGAACGTCGCCGAAAGCTGAGCCCACGTTTGAACCGAATGATGGGGCAGCGTCCGATACCACCTCTGGGCCCTCTCCCCCAGAGTTAGGGAAAACATTCGGCATCGGAACGCGTCCTGAGACCCGTGTAGATCCATCCAGGAATTATAATGCCCAAGATGGGCGTTAGGGTCTGTTTCTCCGTTGTATGGCGGAATTTGAGGAATTTTGAACTTCTCCGGGAGGGGTTCCGCCAGAACGCTAGGGGCCAGGGGACTCTCCTGGCTGTTGAGCCATTCCGAACTTTGGGATGGCTGGAGTTGTTTATTTTCGAGCTCCGTAAGGTGCTTTTTTAGAAACTCGATCTCGCTCGAATTATCGCTCGGAGTGGGAGGCAATATTTGCGTTGGATTTAGGGACGGGTGGTGAGCCTTCTCTTCCTTACGACTCTGACTCTGGACAGTAGGAGCCGGTGCTGCCTTCTCGATTTTCCTTCCCGCCCCAAGGCGATCAAAAACGGACGGGGGGCGCAAAAGCTTACTTTTCCGTGAGGGATGTGAGCTTTCGCCGTGGCTCTCTGCCCTTTCCCCGGCGGCCCCAGAGGCCGTCCTTTTTCTGTTTCGTCCCGAGGCATCGGGGCGGGCCGTCTGAGATTCTGCCTCGAGCTGAGCCTCGGGATTTTAAAGGGTCCCGCCCCCTGTAACTCTTGCCATAAGGGCCGCCATGCCTTGGATGAAGGCATGGTGTTTAAAGCATTCAACCACTTTAAGGAGGTTTTCTTCCTCCGTCGCGGGCTGAGGGTTTTTCGAACTGTTGTGAGACATCGCTGGTGAAGGGTCTATATCTACCTTTTTTATCGAAGGGCCCTCCTTCTAGCGCCAATCTGTTGACGTCTGGTTTGGTCAACGTCACGTGTG
Organism: Orobanche coerulescens; assembly: GCA_033398695.1. Taxonomy (NCBI): domain Eukaryota; kingdom Viridiplantae; phylum Streptophyta; class Magnoliopsida; order Lamiales; family Orobanchaceae; genus Orobanche; species Orobanche coerulescens. Next base: position 31,676,110 of record CM065813.1, read on the forward strand.
CTGATCTGGACAAATGGATCGAAGACACATAGAAAATAACAAATAAAGTGGAAGATATTTGATCACTAAATTTTATTAATGACCTTTTTATAGCATAGAGCCGAGCAGAATAATGTGTGCCGGTCTATCCAGTTTGCTTGTTAATTACAAGTCTTTTTCGTTCTTTTTCAGTATCTCTCAAATCTCTCTTTTTTCTCTCTCTCTTCTTAATTAATGCTCTAAATCCAAAGATCCTTTTTTACTGTTCATTTCTTCTATATATAGACAATCTGGGCCAGTGGAGAGATGACAGCTGGCGCATGTTTGGGGAATATGCCCATAACACTTGTCAGTCTGCATTTAAGTCTTGGACACGTGGCAGCCTCTAAGGAGTGTCTTGGGAAGGGGCGTGACTGCATGCGTTAATTGGCATGCGGGTCTGTTTTGCCGACTTCCGGTGATGTCTATCCGATAGGGTCGGTCCTCGGGCCCCCCGCCGCTCTGGTCGGCTTCGGGTCTCTGCCGTTCAGGCCGGCCCTGCCGTAGTCTTGAATCGGGACATTTTCGTCCTTTCTCTGCTCGGCCTTCCTGGATCAGATACTGGGTCAGCCTTGGAGTCACCGTCCGTTCCGGTTTTTAGCGAGCCCGGTTGGAAATCGGGTCTTTTGTCCGGTCCGACTTCGGGTTCTGCTCGGCCGATTTAGCTGCCTGGAGTGCCTACGTGGATTCTGAGTAGGATGGGCTACCAACAATTTTAATAGCTCATTTAAGAATAATTTCAACAATCCTCCTATAAATGCTCCTAAACTATGTTTATATAAGGATCAAGATAAAGTGTACTTTATATATCAATGAATACTCTTAGCATGACCGACCATGCTTTTCATATGACATAGATCTTAATTACTTAAGCAAATCATGTCTTTTTTTCCCCTCAAATTGATCCTAAGCTGGTTTTAATCATACATGTTAAAAGTAAGATTCCATATTCACTATAGACTAGACAGAAAGACTGAGGTGGACAGGCCAACCCAGGGGATGCGACTAATATTTCTTCCGTTCTCTTATTATTGCAACACATTGACTATTACACTGTTCACATACTCTCTTTCGACCATCTTTTGTGATTTATACATATGAAAAAATATAGTCATGTGAGATCTTTTTAGATTCATCTCGAAATATGTTTCAGAATATCAATTTTTTATAATTTTTAAAAATAGCATTAAAAGTATTAATAGTCAAAGTTGTGCATTGACAAGCGTGAAAGTTCAGATATTGCAATTATAAGGTGCTATAAATACTTCTCACTCAATACCATAATTTCTTGACATATATACCAGAAAAAAAAATCACGAAAAAAAAAAAAAAATATACATATATCTTTTAGGCTATGGCTGTTTCAATCCCTCACCAATATTCTTCTTTCTCCACTGAATTTTGCAGCTTTCCCACGTGTGAAGAAACCTCAAACATGTTTCATAACAACAACAATAGTTACATGGTGGCGCCATTGATGAATTATGACATAAATTCACCAGTTTCAATGACATCATTTACTCATTTTGATCAGCAGCTTGGGGTTAATATTTCAGACAGCAGCCTGCTGCAGGCTGTTGTTCCGGTACAGACATCGGGACTCGAGATGGGTTTGTCCGGTTTTGCAGTTTGTGACTACGGCCAGCAATATGATCAACTGTCGGCGTCTGGAGATCAAGAGTGCGCTATTAGTGCATTGGTGCCAAATTTTTACAGCAGTTCCATGGCTGCTGAGAATTGGGTAGTTTTTTCTTTTACATAACTTATTGTCGGAAATTGCACAACATTTTTGCTTTCGCTGATTAAAACACGAATCGAGTTTGAGTAGTTTCATTTTATTTATATGCATCTTGTAAACTTTTTATTCAAATCGAGATGAACTCATCATGCTGTATGTGTTATCTTAGCAAATAAAAAATTGTGTTCAAGTTCGGTTCGTTATATTAACGAGTCATGCCCGTTATGCCCTGGGTGACACACGCGCTATGTGGTCGGAGCTCAAGCGAGCTTTTAACCAGTCGAGCTTGAATCGAATATCGAGTAGTTTAGTTTGGTTTTCAACCCTATAATTAAGATATTCTTGTCTTAATTTAGTATGGCATCACATATTAACTGTCATGGATGCATCAAAATGTAAATGATTGTCTATATATCTCTTACAAAAATATTTTGTAAATACGACGTGCAATAACTTTTTTCGATCAGCAAAAAGAATATATAAAAATGGAGTACGAGCGGTACTCCAACCCTATTGATACGATAAGTTAAACTAACGTTCAACCCTATCGTACATTCCAATTGATTTCTAAGCTAAGAAGACTATGATCATACACGCATACATGAAACTTCCCCAAAAGCTGCTTATAATAATGGATGTCTAATTTATTTATTTATTTATTTTCTATTTCTCAGGCATTAATACAAGAAAATAATGCAGTTTTATCAATAGCTCATGAAGAGACGGAGGTGAAAGTGGGAAGGTATTCAGTTGAAGAAAAGAAGGATAGAATTCTCAGATACCTCAAGAAAAAAAATCAGAGGAATTTTAACAAGACGATTAAGGTTCTTCTGTTTACCAGTTAAATCTTTTTTTAGACACCATTGGCTGATATTTATTATGCACACAAACCCTATTTTTTTTTTCGTTTTTTTTTTTCCTTTTCCAAGGATGAGGAAAAAAATCCATATATATATATATATATATCATTTGTTTTAATCACTATATATGTGTATCGTTTTGCAGTATGCGTGTCGCAAAACTCTAGCGGACAAGCGTGTTCGAGTCCGTGGGAGATTCGCAAAGAACAATGAACCGGCTTATTGTGAAGAAGACATCAATGTGATGAACACAAGCCCTCACACTTCTAATTATCAACAAAACAATTTATCTATCGATGATTCGTTTCAGGTATATATGTATATATGGGGTGTCTCTCGTGAGAATGAAGTTTAAGTTAAGAAATATGAATGAATTTGATTCATAGATCTTGATTAAGTGAATCGATGACCAAGATTTATTCTTACGAAAACTTATACATGAATATATTCTTGTAATACATTAATATTTTGATGCATATAATGTATAATTTCATTGCATTACCATTTAGATGTATGAAATACGTATATTTCATGCGTAAATTAATCTGGACCGTAGATCAAATGAAGATCAATAGTTGAGATCTATTCTTATTTCTTACTAAAATAGTCATTGTCATTTCTCTCTCTCTCTCTCTCTCTCTCTCTCTATATATATATATATATATATATATATATATATATATATATATTGTGTGTGTGCGTGTGTATTCTTATATACGGTTCGATCTTCTATTTCATCTCATGTTCCTTATGTTATATAAACGTGACGTACGATAATAAATGAAATAAAAGATCTGTTATGTTTTTTCTATGAATTAAGTTGTACATATGCTGATTTTTTTTTCTATATAAGCTTCTTAATTACAATTTATTTTTCGTCTGTGCTTATTCAGCAGATAAAATACGACGAGGATTGTTGGTTGCAAGCAGCCATGTTAAATCTTATGCATTTACCTTATATATAATTGCTACCACAACATGTAGCGAAACAATCTGAAAGATTGGTGTAGGAACCACAAATCTTTCATGACAAGCGATCCGTTCCTCGAACAAAAGTTGAATCAACCAGTGTAATTTCTCATCGAACTATAGATTGACATTAATGATTAATGTTTGCAGTGTTCCTAATTGTACGTACTTCTTATAATCAGGTCTCTATATTTCATTTAGTGTTTCATATTATCCCACTCCCTTACAAGCTATGTATGGGTTGAACTCTTTTTGTGGACCAGAATAGTTTAGACTTCAATCCTCGAATTATTGTTAGTATACTTTTTCTCTTTTATGTGTTGACTTATTATATCATTTAAAGCAATGTCAACACCTCTTTATCCCTTTTATATTATTAAATCAACACACCCATAAAGATCCGAAGCTTAAAAAGGGGGATGGTGGGTGGGTGGGAGAACAATGGCAAAATTCAGGCCAGAAATAGAAAGTGAGGCTAAATTACAAAGATAGAAACATTACTACAATAGGACGGTTCTTTTGGATATTTTACATTTAAGAACTGGTGTATCGTCATAAGAAAATATCGAACCGATGTAAGTTTATCAATATTACATCGATTGTTCTTATAACCGATATTGAATCAGCGAACTCTACATCGCTTCTTGGGACGAATCGTCGTAAAACGTTGATAATTTTCACATTTTTACAGCAAATCTATCTCCGTTGTCTTAACATCCAATGTTAAATCCGTGTCTTTACATCGGATTCTCTAAGCAACCGATGTAGAATGTAAACTTTGCATTCGTTCTTAACAACCGATGTATTACTTTATTTTTTTATTATTGAATTTGTTTCACATAGCAGCCCCTGTACTATCAAAATCATATTAAAACATATCCAGACAGGCTACAATTTCAGAATACAAAGCGCAAGTTACAACCTATTTACTATCATATTGCTAATCCACGACACTCACTATCAAAATTCTAAAAAAGCCACTGAATGTGGTATTAAAACGAAATCTAAAATTCCAAAAAAATTAATCTGATATTCATGGCTCTTTTTTGAAACTTTAGATTTCTTTTTATTTTAGTTTTTGGTGGAATTTTTCAAAAATATCTTGCTTTTCAGTTTTTATTTTTTGTCTTTGTTATATTTATTATATATATTTTTAAATCTTTCTATTAAAATAAAAGAGATATAAAACGAAATCTCAAAAGTTAGTTAGTTTCTTTTTTTTCTGAATTTTCAGATTTTTTTTGGTTATTTTTGAAAATTATAGTTTTTTCGGATTTCTATTTTCTTATTTTTCATTTCAATTTTTTGAATAAAGTTTTTTACGACCCATAACTTTTCAAAGTTTTTAAAAACATCCCGAAAATGCCACGTAAAATCCACCTCAGTGTTGCGCTTGGAAACCCCCAATTTTGAAGTACACGTGAACAAAAACGACATCATCTTGACAATTTTCGGCGATTGAAAGTTTGCAACGTAAATTAGGACATAAATTTTACAGTTAGCAAAAAAAAATGAGACATAATTGGAGAAAACAACTCGTGGGACGGTTATTGAAAAAAGTAAAAAGTTATGGGACACAAAAAGATTTATTCCCTCTAAATTAATTGAGGACTTCAATAATGTCGTCGGCTAAACCTCGACTGAGTCGTCGGCTAAAGTATCGACGCCTAAGCCGATGACAATACACCATCAGCTAACGTGCCAACACTTTAGCCGACGACTACTTCATATTTTAGCCGACGACATAGATCTACTCATCGGCTTAATGTGAATATTCCCTTTTTTTTATTATTTTTTTAATTTTCATTGATAATTCATTTTATGAAATTTATTGTTACTGTAAAATAGAATTATTTTTTGAACCAAAATACAAATTTTTAATACATTTAACATAAATTTCTAATAGTAAATATGCATATTATTTTCAAACAATATAATAAATAAAATGCTTGAAATATTTTACACATGTAATCCATATAGCTCATCAGCAATGCTCTACTTCCTAGAGGGGAATATCAAGAGTTCGAATTTCACCATGTGCATATATCGAGATTTATTTATCAGGGGCGAGTTGGGGTCTTGGTATTTCAGGTTCGGGTCAGAGCGGGTCCAAATTAGGTCGAGTTATCTGTAGCTTTTCTAATTTAGAGTTTAATCGATGACAACTCCTAGTCGTCCGCTAAATCATTAAAACTTTAGTCGAAGACTATACTTTAGTCAATCATGAGATAGTCGCCGGCTAAAGTTCTAATTTTAGCCAACGATTTGTACAGGCAGCCGTCGGCCAGACCTTAACCAACGGATATCGCGATGGGGCTTTACCCGGTTACCCAGTAGTGTACCGACGACTTCCGATCTTAGCCGACAACTTTTGACCGTCGGCTAAAGTACTAAAATTGGTAGTGCCATGTCTCCTCGAGAACACATAACTCTTCCTAAAAATTCACACAATTCAACCAAAATTCCAAAAAAAAATAGTGTACAATAATTTCTAAAAACAATATCACATTTTTTCCATATATTTCGCCAAAACAAACCGACCTTACACCAAACAATAACACCATAAATATTGTAAAAATCTCATAATAACATCTTCAACAAAAAAAAGAATAAACACATATGCATTGCTTATAATCCAAAAAATGTCTCGCCCACTGAGTACGAATTTCTTCATGGTCGTTGCAGAAAATGCATTAGTGTCATTAAAGATCTGGAACATACAATAAAAAAGACTTATCAAGATAGTACAATAATGAAAAAAGGACGTATCGAGAAGAGTATAATAACAAAAACTAATAGAGGAACGAGCAAACAAAATCAGTGGTTGAGACTACGATAAAATTCATGTATAAAAAATACCTCTCGCCAGCTATCCTTGACACCCGCTCGAATAATGGCTGACATCCGATGCATATTAATGTAATATCCACATACCCAAGCTACAAGTTATTTATTACACTAAAAAATTATAAAAAATTATAAAATAAGTTAAATCAATTACAGTAAACTTGTAAAATTATTTAAAGTTTGAATCTAAATGACTGGCTTTAGGATAAAGCCAAATAGCATTCTACTTTGATTTGTTGTTGTGTTTATCATCCAACACTTTAAACGGGTCAAAACACTGTTGAAAATAAAAATTGTGAGAAAATTTTATAATGCAATATTCTTATTCGTTCATATGAAGAGAATGAACAAATCGCAACTCTTAAGTCTAAATAATTTCATTTATAGGCTAAGAATCCTAACTAAACTAAGAAACTAACTAGGATAAGAGAACTAAAATAATATCAAATTCTAATAGCAATGAGTTTAGAAAAATGGAACATTATATTACATACTCAAAAAACAGAGAACGACGTTATTTGGTGACGGCTCTCGTTATATTTGTACTTATAAGTAACACAAAAATATAAACAGAATAAATAGAGATGACAATGGATCTTGGATCCGGTCCAGATCCGCGGATCCGGATCCGTTTTTGAGGATCTAGATCTCAAATTTTTAGATCCATCGGATCTGGGTCGGATCTGGATCTATAAAAAAAATTACGGAGTGGATCTGGATCTTAAATTTTCAGATCCGGATCCGACCCAAATCCGACCGGATATATATATATATATATATATATATATATATATATATATATATATATATATATATATATGGAGTGAAATGGTATAAGTGTAAGAAATAGGAATGATTGTAAGTCATCGATCCTCGAGATTAATGGCCGATTTCATTCTGGTGTGCTAACACAGAAACTAGAGTCTTAACGAATTTAATTATCGTATCAATATAATTTGACTAATTTCACTTATGGGAAGTTCCTACAATCATGAGAAGTTCCTGTATTCATGGGATTTTTCATATTTTAGGTTAATATATATTTTTTTATGGGATTTCATATCTTTTAGTCGTTCAAATATTTTATATTTTGGTGTATTTATTTCTATTTTTTTAAATTAACATTATTTTTTTCTATTTGATTTGTATTTTTAAAAATCTAATCAATGCTAACCATTTGTTTTGTGTGTGCTGCAAATTGGAAAGTAGAGTGCGGTTCTGGTTATGTTCCAATTATGTGATTTTTTTGTTATGCTTTATTTTGTACAATACAGTCAATTTTGATACAAAATATATTACATAGCACACTAAGATATATGTTCCAAGGTATATATACATAGCACCACAAATTATATTACCTCGCACGTTATTCATATCAACGTTGCACACATCTGTTGAATAGTAATTTACCACAAGTTATATAAACTAGTACGATAAGCACCACAAGATATATTACCTAGCACACTATTCATATCAACGTTGCACAGAAAGTATAATACCTATCATGTGTCACAACATAAGCAGAAACTTGTACAACATTAATTTACCTAAATTCAAAGTATACCAATTCAAATTATTTATCTTCCAAAAAAATAAAGCACAACACATTGTATTAAAATTGACTGCATTGTACACAATAAAACATAACAAAAAAAAATTACATAATTGGAACATAACCAGAACTGCACTCTGTTTTCTAATTTGCAGCACACACAAAACAAATGATTAGCACAACTGTTCTGATTTTTAAAAATACAAATCAAATAGAAAAAAGATAATGTTAGTTTTTAAAAAATAAAATAAATACACAAAAAATATAAAATATTTGAACGACTAAAAGAAATAAAATCCCATAAAAATATATATTAACCTAAAATATGAAATCCCATGAATATAAAAACTTCCCATGATTGTAGGAACTTCCCATAAGTGAAATTAGTCAAATTACATTGGTACCCCAAATAACTAAATTCGTTAGCACTCCTAGTTTCCCGTGTTAGCACACCAGAACGAAATCTGGGCCATTAATCTCCAAGGATCAATGGCTTACAATCATTCCTATTTCCTACAAAAAAAAGCTTTCCTACCTGAACATATATATATATATTTAAAAACCCTAATTCTTTATTATCAAAACAAAAGAAAAAAGAATCCCTAATTCTAGGATGTCGATGATATCGAAAGTAGTTGTAACATGGAAGGCTAGTTTTCATGAACTCAAGATCAGTTGATCGTGAAGACTTATTTTGTGATGTGACTTTGGACGAATATGTTTGTGAAATGTTTTGGATTTAACTTTAGCACATTAGCACAATCATAAATTTACACAATTCGCTCCACCAAGTTTGAGATCTGAAGGCATCCTAATCTACTATGTCAAAACCTTTTAATATTTGGATTCCCACTAGGATCAGCATCTTTGTTTAAAGCTCAGTCGTATTGTATAATCATGACCTCTAAACACCTCTATTCATGCATGAGTAATAAATGTTCAAGGGTGATAGAAATTGCATATTACTTAAGAAGTTAAGAGTTAAATTGATCATGTAGTCAAAGCTTGGAGGCAAGAAATTTTTCTTTTATTATTGTAGTTTTTATTACACCAGTGAACACCAACTAGAGTTTGAGAGTGATTTATGTTTTTGATTCAGTTGGAATATATGTTCAAGATAAAAAAAAAAAAAAAAGGTTACAAAGAATGAAGAATAAATTGGTTTTAATTCTACCTGTTGATATCTCGTTAAATCAACAAAATGTGTGCTGATTCGGAAGATGTGAATCGAAGCCACGTAGTAAATAAGGCTTCGGAATAAAAAATCCAAATGTGTAGGAGAATGTGAAATTTTACAGATTCTCTTTCCGTACAGAGCCGAGCTGATTTTTCAGGTTGGTGATGTATTACGGTGTGGGTCTAATTTTTTAGTGGAACTTTTTTTTTCTATATCGTACATTCCTTCTATTTATAGAGGGCCTTGACCAATGAGGAGACTGAGAGTTGCGGAATGTTTGAGATACATCCAAACACATGTCAGAAGGAGAAAATGTCTCAGGGACGCATGGCAGCATCTGAGGGTTGCTTTGGGAAGAGGAAAGACAGATCGCAATGACTGCCCTGTGTGCCTGTTCCGTACGCCTTTGGTGATAGTTATCCATTGCGTGGTCGGTTCTGGGGTCGGCCTCCTGCATCCAACTGCTCTGTCCGGTCATGTTATAATGGGGTTTTGGAGCATGATTGGTTTGGGTCTGGTCGGCCCTCCGTGTCATCCTTGCTCGATCGGTCGAGCCGGCCTCTGGTTTTTGTCTTCCGGTTTGAGGGATCGGTATGGCTGAGCTGACGGGGAGTGGATGAGTGGATGTCAATGCAGATCGGGTATCATCACTACCATCTTAAATTAAATTTCATACACAGTCTACCTATAGATCTAAGTAACCATAAACAAAGAAAAAGGAGAAAAAGAAAATTAAATAAAATTAATCAAACATTTTTCTTAGAAGCTTAATTAATTGAAGATGGAAAATATCTAGATTAATCAAGCAAAAAAAAAGAATTACAAAAACTTACCAAGCAAGGAGGAATAGTGGCAGCCAATGTGAAGATTAGGAGGCGAGGTCCGGTGGCCGGCGTGAGGAAGAGGCGGAGAAAATGCGACGGGCGTCGATTAGAGAAGTTGGTGATGTAACACCCCCAATCCACTCAGGGATATTACACGCCGTAGACCCTTTCCGCAAGGGTCTACCAGGCTAGTACTAAAATCAGACATTAAAATGTCACCTTCAAGGCTAAATGACGACCCAGTAGACCGATTAGGTCTTTCAATTAATGCATACAACACAATCTCATCACATACCCACGCAGGGGTCAAAATACAACTCTCCCGTACAACGGAAAAAATACTACAGCGGAAATAACTACAACTAAACCAATACAATATCGAACGGGTCCTCATGTGATTAGTATCGATCATCATTCATCATCCTTCGTGCCATCCCTGTGATATGCTCCCCAAAACCTGAATATACCAGGACGCAAAACAGACATCCACCCCCCGATTACTCGGGGGTTAGCCTCTACTATTTTGCTAATGCAAGTACAAGGTGCAAATACGAGTCATACAAATCATATTCCAAGAATAAAAATAATCAGGGATCCTCCAAGTTCAAACATAACGAAAAATACTTCCCGAGGCTAGAGTTTGAGTAAAACTTTCCAAATTCGAAAGATCACAAATCAAGAGAACAATTTGAAAATTGGTTTAAAATGCCCTCGGGAGTTTTAACAGAAAATCATTTAGGATTTTCGAATCCTTCTATTTTCAAAAATAAAAAAGGGGTCACAACCCAAAGATTTGCTTCCTCAAATAAAACCAACAATAATTCACAGGGTTCATAACCCATGCCACGTGTCCTTGACGGACATAAATTCAACAGAATATAACCACCCAAGATACGAAATCTTGGTAACACGTCCAAGGTACTCTACCTGGCAAAACACATCCAAAATTATATCCATAAAACCGTGATCACATGCCACGTCATCTCACGGTTGGATCAATCACTTGTTGTCTCCTGACCACATGATCACAAGCCATGTGTCACCGTAGGTTTTCTTAGGCTCTCACGATTGGATCAATCACTTGTTGCATCCTGACCACAAGCTCACAAGCCATGTGTCACCGTAGTTTTCTTAGGCTCTCACGGTTGGATCAATCACTTGTTGCATCCTGACCACATGATCACAAGCCATGTGTCACCGTAGACCTCGCCTACGTCCACACATTCACACACATAACACAGTACACCAAGGATATCACAATAGTCCACACAAAGGCAACAAACACTTAGCATGACCCTAGTGGCAAATCACAACGCACCGAAACGAGATAGTATATGTATGTATATTATCAAAGCACAACATCAACACCAAGCGTATTCATAAGATTCACTTACTCATTCACAAAACACACCATTCACAAAACACACACGCATTTTGAAAGAGAGCCTTTAACGAGGCAAAACCAAATCTTTGAAAGTTCATTTCAAACAACCAAACAAAAACATCAAGACGACAACAATCATCATATCCACAAAACAAGAAATGTATGAACAAGGTACTTGCCTCAAGTAATGATAATTGCGGAGAATGGATCGAAGTGAGGTGACATGAACCGACTACGAACCCGCTGACTCCACCAAACGACAACCCGTGACAATAAACTACGAACGACAATAACAAAAATGAAAATGATTTCCATGGAACGACCCAAAGCCGCTGAATTAAAGAATCAAACGACGAAAGTTCAAGGGTTTCCCCCAAAACGGCCAAGAATACGAATCGACCCGACAAAAACACGAAAATGGAATTTCATACCATGGGTTAAGATCAACAAGAGTAGGTAACAACAATAGAACCAAAAATCTCGGATTAAAATAACAAAATCAAGACAAACCCCCAAATTTAACAAAACTAGGGTTATGAGAATTATACCTTGATTCGGAGGAAAAAGGATGATTTGATGATTTTAATCCACACAAGACCTTGATGATAATGTTGTAGGATGAAAGATTGATGAATTCTCGTGAAGAATCGCCCTGGAATCGCCTCAAGACTTTGCACATCGCGTGAGGAAAGAAATGACAAAATCTGGAGTGTCTGCTGCCTGAAATACAGGCCCTTGTTACGGCCATAACATCATGGTCATTCCGGCCGTAACATGCTGGCCATTACGGCCATAAATGCTGCAGGTTACGGCCGTAACCTGCATTCTGGAAGCAGATTCCATCTGCTGTCCGGTCAGTCCTGAACGACCTCAAAATGCGACGACTAGAAAGATGCGACATAACGCTAATGAAGGATTCCCAACAACGAACGAAAGTGCTAAACAAACATGCGATTCCGACAACCGGAGACAGGTAAAAACGAATATGAAAACAAGTACCAAAACTTTGGAAAATTACAAAATGGCCCAAATATCCGAAAAAAATCATGATACGGCAACAGATAACCCAACCAAATCTCAAAACACGTATAACAATGTTAAATGAACTTACGGGAAATACAGAACAACATTTTCGAATGAGATTCACAAGAATTGAACTTAAGTGCGGAAAAGTCGCTAAGAAGCACGGAACTCAACAAAGAGACACCGAAATGAACTCGGATGTCAAAAAGTACAGAATTAATCATTCTCAGGATGATGAAACGGTCACAGGCAAGTCGCTAGGATGGACTTCCGCAAAAAAAAAAAAAATACCGAAAATTGAAATTGCGAATATTACATACTACCCTCCTTAAAAGAAGTTTTGTCCCGAAACTTAAAAATAAGTAGGGAGGAGCAATATACGACCGGGAACTACTCAACGAGATACACAAGAACCGCGTAACTTACGCTCATCGGCGCAACGTTATAAGAAACGCAAATGAACATACTGCGTGAAATCACACTCAACGACAACCATCACAATGTCACAATCACAGACAAGTGTCAAGTATCACCAAACAGACATCACAATCAAGTCGATTATCCGAACAATCACAAAACAAAAGGTACCTATTACAAGAAAACACGCACAGTCGAAAACACCAGTTGACCTTAAGTATCACATTTCAAAAGGTAATACAAACATCATTATCGAGACTTTGAAAAATCATTTTGCATTTGGTAAAAATGAGGACATATTTCTTTTTGTTAAAAACCTTCAGAAATATATTCGACCTTCGGGTCTAAACAAACGCGTTTCTAAATTACTGAAAATATCTCAAAATATTTTGGTCCTCAAAGTGGAATTTTTTTTTGAAACACACCGTTGTACTAGTAGGCACTTTGAAAATACCGCGAGGAAATAATCCATTTTAAAACTACGTCTCGAAATTTATTCTCTGAAATACTCAAGATTTTCAGAAATCTAATAGGCCAGAATGCCCAAAACTCACACGTATCAACATTCGCTTACACGTCTCATAGTACATGCATCAAATTATTTCAAAATCCAAAACCAGACATGTCTTTTCCGGAAAACAACAATCAATAATCACAGCTCAATCTTGCCTAGGACCGGGGCTAAACCACTGGTCTCATCCGAGGCCTCTATGGACCCTCCCGGACTGGCCATAGTTAAAAATCCAAATCACACACATGCATCGCCTAGGACTGGGGCTAAACCACTGGTCCCATCCGAGACCTCTATGGACCCTCCCGAACTGGCTAGCCAACAAGCTCGTGAATCCGGGGCTAAACCACTGGATTCCTCCGAGGCCTCATCGGACCCTCCCGGAGTGAGCAAAGCACACACATATTATACATCACCATTTTATGTTAATCATAAAGGTTTCACAAGAATACTTGCAATATGAGCAAATTATTTTGAAAATCATTAGAACGGACAAAATCAACAGTCAAAAATATATTAGCAACGACACCACTTATCATATAAACAAAATATGAGAGTCAAATAAACACATATCACGAAATCAAAATCTACATAAGGATTCCTTCACTTAACAAATAATAATACAAGTAGCTCGTGTCACAGGAGGTACAACACAAAGAAGGGAGACTTACATCCACAGGTCGCACGAAGATGATGATCGCCCCACGATCCTAATGACGACCAACAAACTCAGATGACGCATCGCGACACGACTCAGTCAGACAAAATCTGATGAGACAAAACTCAATAGACACAACTTGATGCGACAGCCTAGGTTTCCACAACCTAAGCTCTGATACCATTTATGTAACACCCCCAATCCACTCAGGGATATTACACGCCGTAGACCCTTTCCGCAAGGGTCTACCAGTCTAGAAAGACATCAAAATATCGCCTTCAAGGATAAATGATGACCCAGTAGACCGATTAGGTCTTTCAATTAATACATGCAACTCAATCTCAACACATACCCACACAGGGGTCAAAATACAACACTCTCCCGTACAACGGGGAAAATACTACAGCGAAAATAACTACAACTAAACCAATATAACATCGAACGGGTTCTCATGTGATTAGTATCGATCATCATTCATCATCCTTCGTGCCATCCCTGTGATATGCTTGTAATATCCGTAACTTTCCATTTTTAGCAGTTTTCATTTTTGGTGTATGTCTATTTTTATCGACTCGCTTGTAACCGTTTCGACATTTTGAATCTACTTTATTCTTGGAGTTTTTCCAATTGGACGAGTTTTGGTGATGTTTTCACGTGATTTCATTTTATGACATGTTTTCCCGTATGAACGTTCGATTCTGGTAAAACTCGCTCGTTTTCATGGTTTCTTGGTTTGTACAAGTTCGTATGGTTGAGTTGGTCGTGTTGAGACTTTCGGTTTGCAAATCCGACGCCGTATCGTGATTTTCGGACACTTGGGTCATTTTCGTAATTTCCTATAAGTTTAGGCAATTTCATATTCGTTGTCGTATTTCGGATTCCCGGGTAGTCGGATTGATGTTTTCTTGTGATGTTTAGACTCGTCATCGAATATTCTTCGTAGTCGTATTTTTGGTTCGATAGTAGGTCCGGGTTTGGTCGTCTGAATCGCTTGACAAGAATGCCAAGATCATTGCCCAAGAGGTGTTACGGCCGTAACACCCGAAGTTACGGCCGTAAGTTGGCCATGTTATGGCCGTAAGTGTCCCCCTGTTACGGCCGTAATAAATTTGCTTTAAAACAAGCAGCAGAGGTCCAAGACCTCATTTTCTATCCTTTCTTTCGTTTTTCTTCACGGGGCGACTCCAGAGGCGATTCCTTCAGTTTTGATCGAAGAATTTTTCGTGTTCCATCACCGTAGAATCTTAGTAGCATATCACAATCAGCATAATCATCCTCCATCATCCAAATCCGAGGTATTTTCTTTAGGAACCCTAACTTGTATAATTTGGGGGGTTTTCGGGATTCTAGGGATTAGTTCCGAATTGTTAAACTATGTTATGATATTCCTTACCGATTGTGGTTATTGGGTGATTCCAAATCCATTTTCCTTGATTTTAATTCGTGAATAATCAATACGGGGAGATTTTGCGTAAACCCTCACCCGTATCGATTGAACGTCTATCGCCGTGTATTATAATCGGGGTTATGGGTGCATTCCATTCGATTATTGATGTCCGTTGGGACTGAGTTATGTTAATTCTTTGTTTAGGAACCGCCGTTTTCCATTCGGATCGCCCGTAGTCATTTTTCACTTCCGATCCTTCGAAGATGTCACAAAGGCAAGTACTTTACATTTGTTTACATGTTCTAGTATTTGAATTATGGCTATATGTGGTT
Organism: Orobanche coerulescens; assembly: GCA_033398695.1. Classification (NCBI taxonomy): domain Eukaryota; kingdom Viridiplantae; phylum Streptophyta; class Magnoliopsida; order Lamiales; family Orobanchaceae; genus Orobanche; species Orobanche coerulescens. The sequence goes on from CM065813.1 coordinate 31,691,807, forward strand.
GTTGTGGGAGGATATGTGTATGTTCACCTAGGGACGGTCCGACAGGGCCTCTAGGGATACGTAATGCCGTGTGTGTGCATATCACGAACTGTGGTTAACCATCCAGGGATGTCCGATGGGACTCTGCGGGGTACGGTGGCCGTGAGTCACGTACCAAGGTTAACTTTGAATTGTTTTGGTTGGAGAAAATGTGTTTTGTGCTTGTGCATCGTAAATATTCCGGAATATAAAATGTTTTCTAAAATGATTTTTGGCGCATATATTCATCTGATTAGAATGTAGTTCAAATGGATTGTACTTGCACTAGCAGTTGTCGCTAACCCCTTAAATGGGGGAAATACTTTTTTTTTGTATTTCAGGTATTGATCGTGGGGACAAGCGAGCACTCGAGCCGTATGAGGATGATGGGCAAGCATGATATTATCCAGTAGTTAATTTTCGGTGTTATGTCTGTCGGTTATTATTGATGTTTGATTTTGGGATTTCTGTACTATAGAATTGGTTTAAGTACTCGAGGACTTCCTGTTTGAACTTGTTACTGTTGTGTTCCCGTTTTGGGAAATGGATTTGATGTCAGATTTTATTTGTCAGTTTGTAGTCTTTTATGCGAATTGTCGTTTCATTAATGATTGTTTGTCGTTGTCGAATGTCTTGTTTGGTACGTTAGCCTGGTGGATTCCACAGTGTGGGGTCCACGGCGCTGTAATATGCCCTGAATGTCTTGGGGGTGTTACAGAATATGGTATCGGAGCTTAGGTTATGGATACCTAGGCTGTCGGTTGTTTGGGTCTAGTCAAGTGTCGTTTTTGGGACAGTATCACTGCTATGCCATCATCTCAGTACGCCGGTGCTCGTAAGTGTTTCCTAACTTGACTCGTTTCACCGTTCTGTTCTATTACTGTCTTGGTATCTTGTTGCGTTTTACGTTTGAATTGTACTTACCCGCTACTTCTTCAGAATTCCTGCTGGTAGAGGACGCGGACGCGGTCTCGGACGCGGTAGGGGACGTGGCGCAGCCGGTGGGGCGGCCATGTCCGATCACTCGGGAACTGATTCGGCGATGCCTTTTTTGTCGAACAGTGTTCCCCCTAGTTTCGGAGGTCAGCAGGACCAATCTGCTAGCTCCGGTAATGCTAATGAGAATGTTGGAGTGGCTAATATTTTGCAACAAGTAGCGAACCAGATGACGCTACTGACTCAGGCCGTTCTGGTCGGCCATGCTAATGCCAACCCGGTTCCGCCTACTGGATCCGGCAATGATAAGTTACTTCAGGACGTGATTCGTATGCGTCCTCCACAGTTTGATGGTGCTTCCGACCCTTCCGGTTGGGAGAATTGGCTATTCGAGATGGAGAAAGTATTTGAGGCTGCTAATTGTTCCGAGGAGAGGAAAGTACCCATTGCTCAGTACTTCCTTGCCAAGGAGGCAGCAACGTGGTGGCAAGCGGTGAAATCGCGTGACCGGGCAGCTACATGGGCAGAGTTTCGGGATCTGATGGAAGATGAATTCTGTCCATGGCCAGTGAAAGAGGGGAGGATCCGAGCCTTCTTTGAGGCTAAGCCCCAGGATGTTGCTATTTCTCAAGCTATCAAAGACTACAATCAACAGCTGCATTATGTGAGAAACCAAGTCCGAGATGAGCTTGACAAAATCCGCCACTTTGATATGCGGATGAAACTGAGGGTGCGCCACTACATGTTTGGCCTGGGGTGCACGACTTTAAAAGAATATCAGAATAAAGCGATGGCTTATGAGATGTCGTTTTCTACGACAGAGACGGCAACCGAAGGAAAGAAGCAGAAGACTGCCGGTCAGTTTTTGGGAGGCAAGTCTAGAGGGTATCCGAAGGCTCAGTCTGGTTCGCGAGTCTTCGGGAGTCAGTCGCCGTCAGTTGGGCGAGGAAACGGTTCTAGGTCTGCTCCTACTAGTTCCGTTCGAGGTCCTACGTGCTTCAACTGTAGTCGTCCGGGCCACATGATGAGTGAGTGTGATAGGCCTTCGATTCAGTGTCTTGCTTTTGGTCGGATGGGTCATCGTGCTAAGTTCTGTACGGAGGCAGCTCGAGCTCCAATTACTCAGATATCAGCCCCAGCTGCGGGAGGGCCGAGTGTTAATCAGGCACCGACAGTTCCTCAGCCGTAGCAGAGTTTTGGTAGAGGTCGAGGACGTGGACAGCCTTCTAGAGGGGGAGCTTCTAGTGCGGGGTCTGTTCCGCTCCGGGTTTATGAAATGAGACGAGCAGGAGACCCAGACGCGACGGTGGCTACAGGTACCGTTCACATCCTTGACCATCCTGTTTCCGTATTATTCGATTCTGGTGTTATGCATTCTTTCATATCTATGGATTGTGTGCGTCGTCTGCATGTTGATTGCCTTGTTGCTTGTGAGCCTTTTGTGGTTAAACTTCCTAGTGGGGATAGCATCGTGGGGGATCGTGAGGTTAGAGATTTTTCCGTGAGTATCGCGGGAAGGGTTTGGCCTTCTAATCTGATTGCGGTAGATATTAGAGATGAGGATTTGGTTCTGGGTGAGGATTGGCTGGACCGACATGGGGCGATCATGAATTATAGAACGAGAACCATTTCGATGTTAGCCTCTGACGGTACCGAGCATTCTTTTGTGGGGCGTAATCGGAGTAGCCAGAGGTTACTGATCAGCGCCTTGAGGGCAGTGAGACTGCTTCGAGGAGGTTGCATGGGCTATTGGTGTTACGCTTTGATATCGGAGGAAGGGGGAGTCGAGCTCTCGTCTATTCCGGTAGTGTGTGAGTATCCTGACGTTTTTCCAGACGAGTTGCCGGGTTTGCCGCCGGACCGAGAGGTTGAGTTTACCGTCGATTTAGAGCCGGGGGCAGTACCTGTCTCTAAGACGCCATACCGTATTGCGCCCGCCGAGATGCTGGAGCTGAAGAAACAGTTGGGAGAGTTGCTAGACATGGGGTATATTCGACCGAGCGCTTCACCTTGGCGCGCACCGGTCCTGTTTGTGAAGAAGAAGGACGGGTCACTTTGTTTGTGTATCGACTACCGAGAGTTGAACAAAGTGACCATCAAAAACAAGTATCCGCTCCCGAGGATTGATGATTTGTTTGACCAGTTGCAAGGAGCAGCCGTGTTTTCGAAGATCGATTTGAGATCGGGGTATTACCAGCTCCGAGTGAAGGATACCGATATTCCGAAAACGGCCTTTCGGACGAGATATGGTCACTACGAGTTTATGGTTATGCCTTTTGGGCTAACCAACGCCCCCGCCGTGTTCATGCAGCTTATGAACAAAGTCTTTATCGAGTACCTCGATAAGTGTGTAGTCATTTTTATCGATGACATCCTGATTTACTCGAGGAGCGAGGAGGAGCACGCCCGTCATTTCCATATCGTGTTAGATATTTTGAGAACTCAGCATCTTTTTGCGAAATTCTCAAAGTGTGAGTTTTGGTTGTGGGAGGTTATGTTTCTCGGTCATGTGATCTCAGCCGAGGGTGTTCGTGTGGACCCATATAAGGTAGAGGCAGTGCTGGATTGGGCACCGCCCAAGAATGCGAAGGAGGTCCGCAGTTTTCTGGGATTAGCCGGGTATTACCGTAGATTCGTCGAGGGGTTCTCTAAGCTCGCTCGACCGCTGACTCAGTTGTTACAGAAGTCAGAGAAGTTTGTGTGGACCGATGAGAGACATAATAGTTTTGAGGAGTTGAAGAAGCGTTTGACGACCGCTCCTATTTTAGCTTTACCGAGTGGTAATGAGGGTTTCTCGGTTTTCAGTGATGATTCGGGCCAAGGGATCGGATGTGTACTTATGCAGCACGGGAGGACGATTGCCTATGCTTCCCGTCAGTTGAAATCGTACGAGTTGAGTTACCCTACGCATGATCTTGAGTTGGCCGCAGTTGTATTTGCATTGAAGATCTGGCGTCATTACTTGTATGGCTCGTCGTGTCAGATTTTCACCGATCACAAGATCCTGAAGTACATTTTTACGCAGAAGGAGCTTAATATGAGACATAGGAGATGGTTGGAGTTGATTAAGGATTACGATCTCGAGATCCTTTATCATCCGGGCAAGGCTAACGTGGTGGTAGATGCCTTGAGCCGGAAATCGGTATCTCTTCGGGCACTTGAGCTACTTACGGCTCAGTCGGGACTTCAGCGAGAGTTTATGAGGTTGAGCATTGAGTTTGTACTACCAGAGAGTTCCGGGCAGTTGCGTACACTTGAGATTTCGTCGTCTTTAGTCGACGACATTAAGTCGGGACAGTTGGGGGACCCGATGTTATTTAGCTTCGAGAGAGTGTAGAGAAGGGGAAATCCCCGGGATTCGTTATTCATGAGGATGGAGTGTTGAGATTCCGAGGTCGGTTGTGTGTTCCGAACGACTCGGAATTGAGACAGAGTATTATGCGAGAGGCTCATGCGTCACCTTACTCAGTCCATCCGGCCTCGAGTAAAATGTATAAAGATCTGAGGAAAAATTTCTGGTGGAATGATATGAATAAGGAGGTAGTTCAGTTTGTGGCTAAGTGTTTGACTTGTCAGCAAGTCAAGATTGAGCATCAGCGGCCAGCCGGGTTATTGAAACCACTTCCCGTCCTGGAATGGAAGTGGGAGGATATCTCTATGGATTTTATCACGGGTTTGCCGAGGACGAAGACTGGTATGAATATGGTGTGGGTGATTGTAGAACGACTGAATAAGTCGGCACATTTTCTGGGCATCAAGGATACTTGGGGTCCAGAAAAGTTGGCTCGTATTTTTATCGCACAGATAGTGAGGCTTCATGGTACGCCGAAGACCATAATTTCGGACAGAGATGGCCGATTTGTATCGCATTTTTGGCAGGCGGTACATAAGGCATTGGGGACACAGTTACGTTTGAGCACTTCGTTCCATCCCCAGACCGATGGGCAGTCCGAACGCACCATTCAGACGTTCGAGGATTTGTTGCGCGCGTGCGCGTTAGATTGGAGTAGTGACTGGGAGGAGCATTTGGCCTTGATTGAGTTTACTTATAATAATAGCTGGCACGCATCGATTAAGATGGCATCGTATGAGGCACTTTATGGCCGACGTTGCCGATCGTCGATATGTTGGGATTAGCCGTCCGATCGAGTTGACACCAAGCCCGACCTTGTGTTAGAGACGAGGGAGAAAGTTGAATTGATTAGAAAGAGAATGTTGGTTGCTCCGACAAAAGTCTTGTGCGGATGTTAGGCGTCGACCTTTGGAGTTTTCGGTGGGAGATCATGTTCTGTTGAGAGTGTCTCCGACGAAGGGAGTTTTCCGTTTTGGGAAAAAGGGGAAGCTCAGCCCGAGGTATATTGGGCCTTTCGAGATATTGGAGAGAGTAGGTGAGTTGGCATACCGTTTGGCTCTACCTCCGTCGCTGAGTCATGTTCATAGCGTATTTCACGTTTCCCAGTTGAGGAAGTACGTTCCGGACCCGTCCCACATTATTGATTTTGGAGATGTGGAGATCGAGAAAGATGTTACGTTTGAGGAGAGGCCCGTCAGAATTTTGGAGCGTCGAGACAAGCAGTTAAGGCACAAAACCATTCCTTTGGTTAAGGTGCAATGGTCGAGGCATGGAGTAGAAGAAGCGACGTGGGAGTTAGAGGAGGATATGCGTTCGAGGCATCCCGAACTTTTTTATTCTTAAGTTTCGGGACGAAACTTTATTTTAGAGGGGGAGAATGTAATATCCGTAACTTTCCATTTTTAGCAGTTTCCATTTTTGGTGTATGTCTATTTTTATCGACTCGCTTGTAACCGTTTCGACATTTTGAATCTACTTTATTCTTGGAGTTTTTCCAATTGGACGAGTTTTGGTGATGTTTTCACGTGATTTCATTTTATGACATGTTTTGCCGTATGAACGTTCGATTCTCATAAAACTCATTCGTTTTCGTGGTTTCTTGGTTTGTACAAGTTCGTATGATTGAATTGGTCGTGTTGAGACTTTCGGTTTGCAAATCCGACGTCGTATCGTGATTTTCGGACATTTGGGTCATTTTCGTAATTTCCTATAAGTTTAGGGAATTTCATATTCGTTGTCGTATTTTCGATTCCCGGGTAGTCGGATTGATGTTTTCTTGTGATGGTTAGACTCGTCATCGAATATTCTTCGTAGTCGTATTTTTGGTTCGATAGTAGGTCCGGGTTTCGGGGTCGTCCAGAATCGTTTGGGACAAATGCTAATCTTCTTTGTCCAGTAGGGTGTTACGGCCGTAACACCCAGAAGTTACGGCCGTAAGTTGGCCATGTTACGGCCGTAAGTGTCCCCTGTTACGGTCGTAACAGCCCGCTGTTTTAAAACAGCGGGCAGAGGTCCTAAGACCTCATTTTCTATCCTTTCTTTCGTTTTTCTTCACGGGGCGACTCCAGAGGCGATTCCTTCAGTTTTTATCGAAGAATTTTTCGTGTTCCATCACCGTAGAATTGTAGTAGCATATCACCATCAGCGTAATCATCCTCCATCATCCGAATCCGAGGTATTTTCTTCAGGAACCCTAACTTGTATAATTTGGGGGGGTTTTTTGGATTCTAGGGATTAGTTCCGAATTGTTCAACTATGTTATGATATTCCTTACCGATTGAGGTTATTGGGTGATTCCAAATCCATTTTCCTTGATTTTAATCCGTGAATTATCAATACGGGGATATTTTGCGTAAACCCTCACCCATATCGATTGAACGTCTATCGTCGTGTATTGTAATCGGGGTTATGGGTGCATTCCATTCGATTATTGATGTCCGTTGGGACTGAGTTATGTTAATTCTTCGTTTAGGAACCGCCGTTTTCCATTCGGATCGCCCGTAGTCGTTTTTCACTTCCGATCCTTCGAAGATGTCACAAAGGCAAGTACTTTACATTTGTTTACATGTTCTAGTATTTGAATTATGGCTATATGTGGTTGTTGTGGGAGGATATGTGTATGTTCACCTAGGGACGGTCCGACGGGGCCTCTAGGGATACGTATTTCCGTGTGTGTGCGTATCACGAACTGTGGTTAACCACCTAGGGATGTCCGACGGGGCTCTTCGGGGTACGGTGGCCGTGAGTCACGTACCAAGGTTAACTTTGAATTGTTTTGGTTGGAGAAAATATGTTTTGTGCTTGTGCATCGTAAATATTCCGGAATATAAAATGTTTTCTAAAATGATTTTTGGCGCATATATTCATCTGATTAGAATGTAGTTCAAATGGATTGTACTTGCACTAGCAGTTGTCGCTAACCCCTTAAATGGGGGAAATACTTTTTTTTGTATTTCAGGTATTGATCGTGGGGACAAGCGAGCACTCGAGCCGTATGAGGATGATGGGCAAGCATGATATTGTCCAGTAGTTGATTTTCGGTGTTATGTCTGTCGGTTATTATTGATGTTTGATTTTGGGATTTCTGTACTATAGAATTGGTTTAAGTACTCGAGTACTTCCTATTTGAACTTGTTACTGTTGTGTTCCCGTTTTGGGAAATGGATTTGATGTCAGATTTTATTTGTCGGTTTGTAGTCTTTTATGCGAATTGTCGTTTCATTAATGATTGTTTATCGTTGTCGAATGTCTAGTTTGGTACGTTATCCTGGTGGATTCCACAGTGTGGGGTCCACGGCGCTGTAATATGCCCTGAATGTCTTGGGGGTGTTACAATGCTCTCCAAAACCTGAATATACCTGGACGCAAAACAGACATCCACCCTCCGATTACTTAGGGGTTAGCAAAATTCCACTATTTTTCTAGTGCAAGTACAAGGTGCAAATCTGAGTCATACAAATCATTTTCCAAAAATAATAATAATCAGGGATCCTCCAAGTTCAAACATAATGAAAAATACTTCCCGAGGCTAGAGTTTGAGTAAAACTTTCCAAATTCTAAAGATCACAAATCAAGAGAACAATTTGAAAAAAGGTTTAAATGCCCTCGTGAGTTTTAACAGAAATCCATTTAAGATTTTCGAATCCTTCTCTTTTCAAAAACCAAAAGGGGGTCACAGCCCAAAGATTTGCTTCCTCAAATAAAACCAACAATAATTTACAGGGTTCGTAACCCACGCCACGTGTCCTTGACGGACATAAAGTCAACAAAATATAACCACCCAAGATACGAAATCTTGGTAACACGTCCAAGGTACTCGACCTGGCAAAACACATCCAAGATCATATCCATAACACCGTGATCACATGCCACGTCATCTCATGGTTGGATCAATCACTTGTTGTCTACTGACCACATGATCACAATTCATGTGTCACCGTAGGTTTTCTTAGGCTCTCACGGTTGGATCAATCACTTGTTGCATCCTGACCACATGATCACAAGCCATGTGTCACCATAGTTTTCTTAGGCTCTCACGGTTGGATCAATCACTTGTTGCATCCTGACCACATGATCACAAGCCATGTGTCACCGTAGATCTCGCCTATGTCCACACATTCACACACATAACAGAGTACACCAAGGATATCACAATAATCCACACGAAGGCAACAAACACTTAGCACGACCCAAGTGGCAAATCACAACGCACCGAAACGAGATAGTATATGTATGTATATTATCAAAGCACAACATCAACACCAAGCGTATTCATAAGATTCACTTACTCATTCACAAAACACACCATTCACAAAACACACACGCGTTTTGAAATAGAGCCTTTAACGAGGCAAAACCAAATCTTCGAAAGTTCATTTCAAACAACCAAACAACCACATCAAGACGATCATCGATCATCATATTCACAAAATAAGAAATGTATGAACAAGGTACTTGCCTCAAGTAATAATAACTATGGAGAATCGATCGAATTGAAGAGACACGAACCGATTAAGATCCCGCCGACTCCGCCGAACGACAACCCGTGACAATAAAATATGAACGACAATAACAAAAATGAAAATGATTTCCATGGCACGACCCAAAGCCGCTGAATTAAAGAATCAAACGACGAAAGTTCAAGGGTTTCTCCCAAAACGGCCAAGAATACGAATCGATCCGATAAAAACACGAAAATGGAATTTCATACCATGGGTTAAGATCAACAAGAGTATGTAACAACAATAGAACCAACAATCTCGGATCAAAATAACAAAATCAAGACAAACCCCCAAATTTATCAAAACTAGGGTTATGAGAATTATTCCTTGATTCGGAGGAAAAAGGATGATTTGATGATGTTAATCCATACCAAGACCTTGATGATAATGTTGTAGGATGAAAGATTGATGAATTCCCGTGAAGAATCGCCCTGGAATCGCCTCAAGACTCCGCACATCGCGTGAGGAAAGAAATGAAAAAATCCGGAGTGCCTGCTGCCTGAAATACAGGCCCTTGTTACGCCCGTAACATCATGGCCATTACGGCCGTAACATGCTGGCCATTACGGCCGTAAAATGCTGCAGGTTACGGCCGTAACCTGCATTCTGGCAGCAGATTCCATCTGCTGTCCGGTCAGTCCTGAACGACCTCAAAATGCGACGACTAGAAAGATGCGACATAACACTAATGAAGGATTCCCAACAACGAACGAAAGCGCTAAACAACCAGGCGATTCCGACAACCGAAGACAGGTAAAAACGAATATGAAAACAAGTACCAAAACTTTGGAAAATTATAAAAGGGCCCAAACATCCGAAAAAATCATGATACGGCAACAGATAACCCAACCAAATCTCAAAACACATATAACAATGTTAAATGAACTTACGGGAAACACAGAACAACAGTTTCGAATGAGATTCACAAGAATTGAACTTAAGTGCGGAAAAGTCGCTAAGAAGCACGGAACTCAACAAAGCGACACCGAAATGAACTCGGATGTCAAAAAGTGCAGAATTAATCATTCTCAGAATGACGAAACGGTCACAAGCAAGCCGCTAGGATGGACTTCTGCCAAAAAAAGAAAATTATCGAAAATCGAAATTGCGGATATTACATACTACACTCCTTAAAAGAAGTTTCATCCCGAAACTTAAAAATAAGTAGGGAGGAGCAATATACCACAAGGAACTACTCAACGAGATACACAAGAACCGCGTAACTTACGCCCATCGTCGAAACGTTACAAGAAACGCAAAGGAACATATGGCGTGAAATCACGCTCAACGACAACCATCACGATGTCACAAGCACAGACAAGTGTCAAGTATCACCAAACAGACAGCACAATCAAGTCTACTATCCGAACAATCACAAAACAAAAGCTACCTATTACAATAAAACACGCACAGTCGAAAACACCAGTTGACCTTAAGTATCACATTTCAAAAGGTAATACAAACATCGTTATCGAGACTTTGAAAAATCATTTTGCATTTGGTAAAAATAAGGACATCTTTATTTTTGTTAAAAACTTTCAGAAATATTCGACCTTCGAGTCTAAACAAACTCCGTTCTAAATTACTGAAAATATCTCAAAATATTTTGGTCCTCAAAGTGGAATTTTTTTTTTGAAACACACCGTTGTACTAGTAGTCACTTTGAAAATACCGCGAGGAAATAATCCATTTTAAAACTACGTCTCGAAATTTATTCTCTGAAATACTCAAGATTTTCAGAAATCTAATAGGCCAGAATGCCCAAAACTCACACGTATCAACATTCGCTTACACATCTCATAGTACATGCATCAAATTATTTCAAAATCCAAAACCAGACATGTCTTTTCCGGAAAACAACAGTCAATAATCACAGCTCAATCTTGCCTAGGACCGGGGCTAAACCACTGGTCCCATCCGAGGCCTCTATGGACCCTCCCGGACTGGCCATAGTTAAAAATCCAAATCACACACATGCATCGCCTAGGACCGGGGCTAAACCACTGGTCCCATCCGAGGCCTCTATGGACCCTCCCGGACTGGCTAGCCAACAAGCTCGTGAATCCGGGGCTAAACCACTGGATTCCTCCGAGGCCTCGTCGGAGCCTCCCGGAGTGAGCAAAGCGCACACATATTATACATCACCATTTTATGTTAAGCATAAAGGTTTCACAAGAATACTTGCAATACGAGCAAATCGTTTTGAAAATCATTAGCAGCGGACAAAATCAATAGTCAAAAATATATTAGCAGCGACACCACTCCTCATATAAACAAAATATGAGAGTCAAATAAACACATGTCACGAAATCAAAATCTACATAAGGATTCCTTCACTTAACAAATAATCATACAAGTAGCTCGTGTCACACGAGGCACAACACAAAAAAGAGAGATTTACATCCACAGGTCGCACGAAGATGATGATCGCCCCACGATCCTAATGACGACCAACAAACTCAGACGACGCATCGCGACATGACTGAGTCAGACAAAATCCGATTAGACAAAACTCAACAGACACAACTTGACGCGACAGCCTAGGTTTCCACAACCTAAGCTCTGATACCATTTATGTAACACCCCCAATCTACTCAGGGATATTACACGCCGTAGACCCTTTCCGCAAGGGTCTACCAGGCTAGAAAGACATCAAAATATCGCCTTCAAGGCTAAATGATGACCCAGTAGACCGATTAGGTCTTTCAATTAATACATACAACTCAATCTCAGCACATACACGCAGGGGTCAAAATACAACACTCTCCCGTACAACGGGGAAAATACTACAGCGAAAATAACTACAACTAAACCAATACAACATCGAACGGGTCCTCATGTGATTAGTATCGATCATTATTCATCATCCTTCGTGCCATCCCTGTGATATGCTCCCCAAACCTGAATATACCTGGACGCAAAACAGGCATCCACCCTCCGATTACTCGGGGGTTAGCAAAATTCCACTATTTTGCTAGTGCAAGTACAATGTGCAAATACGAGTCATACAAATCATTTTCCAAAAATAATAATAATCAGGGATCCTCCAAGTTCAAACATAACGAAAAATCTTCCCGAGGCTAGAGTTTGAGTAAAACTTTACAAATTCTAAAGATCACAAATCAAGAGAACAATTTGAAAAATGGTTTAAAATGCCCTCATGAGTTTTAACAGAAATCCATTTAAGATTTTCGAATCCTTCTCTTTTCAAAAACCAAAAAGGGGTCACAACCCAAAGATTTGCTTCATCAAATAAAAACAACAATAATTCACAGGGTTCGTAACCCACGCCACGTGTCCTTGACGGACATAAAGTCAACAGAATATAATCACCCAAGATACGAAATCTTGGTAATACGTCCAAGGTACTCGAACTGGCAAAACACATCCAAGATCATATCCATAACACCGTAAACACATGCCACGTCATCTCACGGTTGGATCAATCACTTGTTGTCTCCTGACCACATGATCACAAGTCATGTGTCACCGTAGGTTTTCTTAGGCTCTCACGGTTTGATCAATCACTTGTTGCATCCTGACCACAAGATCACAAGCCATGTGTCACCGTAGTTTTATTAGGCTCTCACGGTTGGATCAATTACTTGTTGTATCCTGACCACATGATCACAAGCCATGTGTCACCGTAGACCTCGCCTACGTCCACTGACACGTCTTTAGTGTAACTATCGCAAGTGTACGATATCGTATCAAGTAGTAAGTGGACTTTTTTAGTCCGGTTTATCGATCCCATGAGGAAGTTAGGTTCTATATTGAATTATACACTATTTAACTATTTGTTATAGAGATTTATATGATTGAAACACACAATTAAAGAATTTGGTTTGACAATTGCAAAGAAAATGCAATAATAGTTCTAATATTCAAGGAAATGAAAGATTACATTAATAATAGATTAATAAAAGGTATAATGAAATAGTTGGGATGACAAACTTATTTCATCATTAGTTATAGAAGATGTATAGGTGATCATAAGATGAATTTACTTATTATGTTGTGTAGATTCGATTTTCCTTAAAAAGACGGTTTCTCTTTCGAACTATAAAACGCCTCTTATATATTGAATCAATCCACTATATTTCTATGTTGATTGGCTTCAATACATAGCATTAGGTTTTATGAAAATAACTCAAAGAATCATCTAAGGTCTAGAGGTATATTTCTATCCCCTAGAACAACTTAGAGTGAAGATCATTTGATCTAATCAAACATATTTTCTTTCGAAACATATGAAGACCATAAATATCGTCATTTATTGGCCAAATAAATAAAGATTGGTAAAACAATAAAAATCACACACAATAATAAGTAATTCATAATAGATCCTTATACAAACTTAAATAACATGACTAACCTTGTTTATAATCCCAACTTAGGTAGCTTAGCCCATTAAGGGTTTATTCAACTTATTACAAACTTTAGTGGTCATTAATAGTTGAAAAGGGAAAGAATTGATCCTAACTCCTTAGTAGATAAAGGAGAAAGAAGCAATAAACTCCCTCAACAACACAAGCTAAACCACACTTACACAAATCACTCAAGAACACAAGTGTGTTCTTCACACAAAAAGAAAAGTATTACAAAGTGAGAAAATATAAGATGAATGATGAATAATGATGGATCTAAGTGGTCTATTTATACACCTAAAGTCATCTAATAGCTCCAAAACTCCAGCATTATTACATTAGATCGGATCAATGCCAGCCATCCCCTCAATAATAGAACAAAAGTATAAAAAATTAGGCAATGATCAATAATCTGCCAAGAGTTACGGCCGTAACATTGAGTTACGGCCGTAACTATAATGGCTTACGGCCGTAACATTGAGGAGTTACGGCCGTAACATGGCTACGGCTTTTTGCTTTGTGAATTACGCCCGTACTTTATGATGTTACGTCCGTATGGAGTTTCAGACTTCATTTTCAGCCCAGAATTTCTTAGACTTTGTGTTTTTGCCCCAAATCTTCTTCGGATGATAACTTTTGATATATAACTCTAATTTTGAATCCGAAAAGACTGCCGAACTCGTCTCGGAAAGCCCTACAACATGAATACATAAAAATTCAACAAAGAGAATATTTTATAAACATGTTATTTCTTGAGTAAATCAGTAATTCAATCCGATTAAGACTAAATTTACATCTTCATCTGATAAATAATAAAATTATTAAAAGTTAATTAATTCTAAGCAAAAACGAGTAGACTAGCTCAATTATGGGTGAAATATATCGATACAAACCATGGATAAGTGTATAAAACTGACACTTATCAGATCCCCAAACTTGAATTCTTGCTAGTCCCGAGCATGACTCTTTATTAATCACACTCCAATAATAAAAATAAAAATAAGACAAAAATAAGAAAAATAATACACACATAAATTAAAATATAAAAAGAGAAAAGGAGATCAAAATGCCATTAATACACAACAACCAGCTTTATACAGTGGATAGAAATGAATCAAGATTCAAAATAAATCTACTAATGATTTTGAAATTAAAACACGGTTTTATTTTGTAATTCCAAATTCAAGGTTTTCCCCCAAAAGGTTGATTATTTCTTTCCCACTCGTGATACACACGACTCCCTTTAATGGTTGCTCTCGATCACTCGTTTATTTTTCGACTCAATATGAAGAAGAATTTCATCGGCGTCATCAAATATTGTGATTGTTCACGAAATTGAGTGTATTGAAATTCAGCCGCTAATTAATTCAAATCTGCTTATAAACTACATCCCTTAGTGATAGCTTTCACACCGTTATTTGCTAACGTGTAGCTCTTTTCACCAACACAATTTCCATTTTTTTAAGGTGATAGCTTTCACACCGTTATTTGCTAACGTGTATCTCTTTTCACCAATGACTCCTTTTTTTAGGGAATAGAATTTTTGCAGAAAATCGTTTATTAGCTAAGCATGAAAAATAAAAAAACTCCACAAATTAAGTAAATTTCAGTTCTATTTTTCAGCAATCGACTGATTCTTCTTTTCTCAAGGTAACGAATGACTCGATTTTATATGATAACTACAAGGCTTGGAAAGAGAGATTAAGGCTCAAAAATTTTGGAATATACAATTTTTTTACCAGTTAAAACGATTTTAGAAGCTTGTATATAGCTAATTTATTGGTGTTATGGCCAGATGTAGAAATCTCACAAATCAAAATAATATATATATATATATATAAATTTAAGGCAAATAACAAAAATAATCAAAACCAACACACCAAAATAATTAAAACATACCACCCCCAAACTTGAAATAAAACTGTCCCCAGTTTAAAAAAAAATAATAAAAAAAATAAAATAAAAAGCAAGGAGAAAAACAGAATACTCCCTGTTATGAAAGTTGATGCTTGAGCTAACGCCTTTTAGAATCTGCAAGAGAATAATATACGAGTCAAACAACAAAAGAAAATAAAATATACTCGGAAGTATAACACAATTTTTATGCGCTTCAAGAAAGTCCGAAGAGTCGCCTTACGCTGTCATCAATGCTTTTATAAAAAAAAAACAATAAAAATTACAGCAATAAAATAACAATACATAAATCGCGAATAGATGCGCGTCAAGAGATCACGAAGAAACTCCTTAAGCTGCCATCATTTAGCAAGATTTTTACACACAACAGAAAGTAAAAATACAAGAGGTCCGACATGGGTTATCAAAGGGAGAGGAATGAATTCACTTTTCATTTTCTCACGGTAAAATCTTCCATCCAGACAATTTTAGCTAGAGCTGGATCTGGTTGGGGAACAAATTCAATGAGTTTTTTGATTAGTTCTTCTGGTGTTGTTGCAACAACTATGATTCGTTTAGCACGCTCGAAAATAAAACCTTTTTCAGCAGAGTAGTCGATGAAAGATAGTAAACCATCAAAGAAACCATTGACATTAAGCAGACCTATTGGTTTTTGATGAACATTTAGTTGGTTTCGATAACCACATGAAAAATTCCTCAAGAGTGCCAAACCACCGGAAGGGTGATAAAGGCGCGAATTATTTATCATGTGAGTTATGCGATCTTGCATATTTGACTCTAAACTCATCACCAATAGTTGCCCCGGTGATTTTACTTTCACCGGAGGTTTTGGAATTATTCCCAACACTCTTACTCCTTCCATATAGGCGTACAGCACTCGTCCCATTAATCCTAGACTTCCTCCTCCGTAAACTACATGAATGCATTTTTCTCCTAAAGTACGACCTAAGTTGTGGGCTGCTTCAGTAAAGCATGCCTCTTTTCCATAACTAGCTCCACCAAAAATGCAGACTGTGCTAAATTTTTTTGTGGAAGATGATGATTCCATTTTCGAAAAGAAATTTATTTGAGAGAAAAAGAGAAAAATACAAGTTTGAGGGATGAATAAAAGAAACAAGCACAAAGTTTATTTATAGAAGAAAAATGAGGTAAAATTGTTTAACAAGCTTGTGATTGCGTTGATTGCGCTTCAACTACTCAATAGAATAATGAATGCATTTATTGCGTATCACCTTTTTTTATTCAGAAAATCTCACCATACGACAAAAATTAAAGATACTCACGTGTATGTACAGTAGTTGTGATTATGGCTCACATCTTCCTCTGATTTTACGTTCAAAAACGGCCTAAACGCCTTCTATGAGTCGGGGAGAAGCTTCCCATCCAATTTTCTTACAAATTGGCAAACAGGGTCTTTTAACGTCAGATTCCCAAGACGTTGTTCATATTCTGGTTTGAATTTATTCCACAAATATCGAATTCGTAATGTACGAGTCTACTAGGATGCGTGTCAAGAGAAATTTCGATATAATCTAAATTCTCTTTATTCAGACCATCCTTAATGAATTGAATTTTATCTTCTCTGTTTGTAGATGGAATTCCTAAAGATCGATATTTTAAATTACAGTTCCATCTAGCACATTTATAGCAAACGGCTATCATCTTTGCTCGTCGTTTCTTGGCATATGAACTTTTTCCAAGCCCTGGTAAAAATCTAGTCGGTATTTCTGTGAATTCACCTGCTATTCTTACTTTGGCTTTAATTATGAATCTAATATCAAAAGGTATGCTTTTATTCATAAGCAACCCCATCCTTTCAATTCTTGCTTTGTAGATTTTTAAAATTACTTTTTTGCTTAGAAAGGGAAATCTGTTTTCAATATTATTCAAAGTTTCATCCATGACATAAAAAAAAAATGAAAAAGGATAAAATATCTACAAATATCAGTTGTTGTGGGAAACTGAAAAATCCGACTTTAATAGTCACGGAGTACCGTTATCCGCCACTTGACCGGACAAACACAATTGAGTACTAAGTTACAACGTCGAGAAAATGTATCCTATAACAATAGTTCACAATGTAAGATTTCAAATATAACACTTATACTTCCCCTTCAACGGCGCCAAAAACTTGACACGTCTTTAGTGTAACTATCGCAAGTGCACGATATCGTATCAAGTAGTAAGTGGACTTTTTGAGTCCGGTTTATCGATCCCACGAGGAAGTTAGGTTATATATTGAATTATATACTATTTAACTATTTGTTATAGAGATTTATGTGATTGAAACACACAATTAAAGAGTTTGGTTTGACAATTGCAAAGAAAATGCAATAATAGTTCTAACATTCAAGGAAATGAAAGATTACACTAATAATAGATTAATAAAAGGTATAATGAAATAGTTGGGATTACAAACTTATTTCATCATTAGTTATAGAAGATGTATAGGAGATCATAAGATGAATTTACTTATTATGTTGTGTATATTCGATTTTCCTTAAAAAGACGGTTTCTCTTTCGAACTATAAAATGCCCCTTATATATTGAATCAATCCACTATATTTCTATGTTGATTGGCTTCAATACATAGCATTAGGTTTTATGAAAATAAATCAAAGAATCATCTAAGGTCTAGAGGTATATTTCTATCCCCTAGAACAACTTAGAGTGAAGATCATTTGATCTAATCAAACATATTTTCTTTCGAAACATATGAAGACCATAAATATCGTCATTTATTGGCCAAATAAATAAAGATTGGTAAAACAATAAAAATCACACACAATAATAAGTAATTCATAATAGATCCTTATACAAACTTAAATAACATGACTAACCTTGTTTATAATCTCAACTTAGGTAACTTAGCCCATTAAGGGTTTATTCAACTTATTACAAGCTTTAGTGGTCATTAATAGTTGAAAAAGGGAAAGAATTGATCCTAACTCCCTTAGTCCTAGGGGGCCCACTTCCCTCATTTCCTGAAAAGTTCCCAACAGTTTTCTGTCTCTTCAACTATGACATATGCTCAGTCGATGATATAGATAGTTCGTAGGCTAATGCCCTATTCTGATACTCTCTCAATGAAGTACAAGTGAGACCCGACATGTATTGACAAATCTCCGGCTTCATTCGCCTACTAAAATGATAGATCTTATCTTCATTTGTCCTTACCTGGTCCTGCACGTAGCTGAGCTGTTTTCTATAATCAATAATAGCTTGAGACAGCAGTACATCTTGCGGCCTCACCGAAAAGAATTCATTAATCCTCTGTTTTCTGATCGGTTCCAAACAAAACTCATCTCTCATGAATCTTTGAAACTCTGCCCACGTGACAGCACGATCTCGAGGCTTAACAGCCTCCCACCAATTAGCAGCATCTTTGTCAAGAAAATACTGAGCGACAGGCACCTTACGCTCTTATGGACAATCAACTACCTCAAATATATTTTCCAACTAGAAAAGCCAAACATCCCAGCCCAATGCATCTGCGGCACCAGCGAAACGAGGGGGATTCATACGAACCACTTCTCGAAGCCATTGATTTGCGCCAATGTTCTGGGTCACATCTGTATTACGTTGAACTGCTTGAGTCAACTGAGTCATCTGTGCAGCTACCTACTACAAAAGTAGCAACACCGATACCAACACCATCACCGGCAGCATGATCCTGATCATGCGTCTGGTCGCCACGACCACGACCTCTGCCCCTCGGCATACTGAATAAGTAACCACTCAGCACAATAGAAAATCATAACACATAACACATACAACGATTACCATCATAAGGCAACACACATATAGAAATCACAGCAACGACGGCATCGTTCGATGATTTCAATGGCTCGAACAATAACCAGTACACAATTACAAATCATCGTGAAACAATCATATATGTACACAATCATACAAACTCAAACTCTAACACCTCGCACAAGTGAGATAATAGGCAAATAACCACGAAGCGACAAACATTTAATACCGACATCACACCAATCATAGAGGGCTAACTCAACAAATGCGTAGCGAACGACTTAACGTTCACACCACCATTTCGATCACAATTCTGAGCACTAACACCCTAACAATGATGCCAACATCTTATACACATTCCCTGACTGCAAACAGAAAATGATTAGGTTTTAAAAACGAAAACCACCTTTTGAAAAAAAATTGAAAACACCAGTTGACCTTAAGTATCACATTTCGAAAAGGTAATACAAACATCGTTATCGAGACTTTGAAAAATCATTTTGCATTTGGTAAAACTGAAGACATCTTTCTTTTTGTTAAAAACTTTCAGAAATATTCGACATTCGGGTCTAAACAAATGCGTTTCTAAATTACTGAAAATATCTCAAAATATTTTGGTCCTCAAAGTGGGAATTTTTTTTGAAACACACCGTTGTACTAGTAGGCACTTTGAAAATACCGCGAGGAAATAATCCATTTTAAAAGTACGTCACGAAATTTATTCTCTGAAATACGCAAGATTTTCAGAAATCCAATAGGCCAGAATGCCCAAAACTCACACGTATCAACATTCGCTTACACGTCTCATAGTACATGCATCAAATTATTTCAAAATCCAAAACCAGACATGTCTTTTCTGGAAAACAAGAGTCAATAATCACAGCTCAATCTTGCCTAGGACTGGGGCTAAACCACTGGTCCCATCCGAGGCCTCTATGGACCCTCCCGAACTGGCCATAGTTAAAAATCCAAATGACACACATGCATCGCCTAGGACCGGGGCTAAACCACTGGTCCCATCCGAGGCCTCTATGGACCCTCCCGGACTGGCTAGCCAACAAGCTCGTGAATCCGGGGCTAAACAACTGGATTCCTCCAAGGCCTCGTCGGACCCTCCCGGAGTGAGCAAAGCACACACATATTATACATCACCATTTTATGTTAAGCATAAAGGTTTCACAAGAATACTTGCAATACGAGCAAATCATTTTGAAAATCATTAGCAACGGACAAAATCAACAGTCAAAAATATATTAGTAGCGACACCACTCCTCATATAAACAAAATATGAGAGTCAAATAAACACATATCACGAAATCAAAATCTACATAAGGATTCCTTCACTTAACAAATAATCATACAAGTAGCTCGTGTCACACAAGGCACAACACAAAGAAGGAAGACTTACATCCACAGGTCGCACGAAGATGATGATCGCCCCACGATCCTAATGACGACCAACAAACTCAGACGACGCATCGCGACATGACTGAGTCAGACAAAATCCGATGAGACAAAACTCAACAGACACAACTTGACGCGACAGCCTAGGTTTCCACAACCTAAGCTCTGATACCATTTATGTAACACCCCCAATCCACTCAGGGATATTACACGTCGTAGACCCTTTCCGCAAGGGTCTACCAGGCTAGAAAGACATCAAAATATCGCCTTCAAGGCTAAATAATGACCCAGTAGACCGATTAGGTCTTTCAATTAATACATACAACTCAATGTCAACACATACCCACGCAGGGGTACAACATTCTCCCGTACAACGGGGAAAATACTACAGCGAAAATAACTACAACTAAACCAATACAATATCGAACGGGACCTCATGTGATTAGTATCGATCATCATTCATCATCCTTCGATCCATCCCTATGATATGCTCCCCAAAACCTGAATATACTTGGACGCAAAACAGACATCCACCCCCGATTACTCGGGGGTTAGCAAAATTCCACTATTTTGCTAGTGCAAGTACAAGGTGCAAATACGAGCCATACAAATCATATTCCAAGAATAATAATAATCAGGGATCCTCCAAGTTCAAACATAATGAAAAATACCTCCCGAGGCTAGAGTTTGAGTAAAACTTTCCAAATTCTAAAGATCACAAATCAAGAGAACAATTTGAAAATTGGTTTAAAATGCCCTCGAGAGTTTTAACAAAAATCCATTTAGAATTTCCGAATCCTTCTCTTTTCAAAAACCAAAAAGGGATCACAGACCAAATAAAACCAAAATAATCCACAAGGTTCGTAACTCGCGCCACGTGTCCTTGAAGGACATAAAGTCAACAGAATATAACCACCCAAGATACGAAATCTTGGTAACACGTCCAAGGTACTCGACCTGGAAAAACACATCCAAAATCATATCCATAACACCGTGATCACATGCCACGTCATCTCACGGTTGGATCAATCACATGTTGTCGCTTGACCACATGATCACAAGTCATGTGTCACCGTAGGTTTTCTTAGGCTCTCACGGTTGAATCAATCACTTGTTGCATCCTGACAACATGATCACAAGCCATGTGTCACCGTAGTTTTCTTATGCTCTCACGGTTGGATCAATCACTTGTTGCATCCTGACCACATGATCACAAGCCATGTGTCACCGTAGACCTCGCCTATGTCCACACATTCACACACATAACACAGTACACTAAGGATATCACAATAATCCACACAAAGGCAACAAACACTTAGCACGACCCAAGTGGCAAATCACAATGTAGCGAAACGAGATAGTATACATATGTATATTATCAAAGCACAACATCAACACCAAGCGTATTCATAAGATTCACTTACACTTTCACAAAACACACCATTCACAAAACACACACGCATTTTGAAAGAGAGCCTTTAACGAGGCTAAACCAAATCTTTGAAAGTTCATTTCAAACAACCAAAAAAACACATCAAGACGATCATCGATCATCATATCCACAAAACAATAAATGTATGAACAAGGTACTTGTCTCAAGTAATGATAACTGCGGAGAATCGATCGAAGTGAGGCGACACAAACCCGCCGACTCCGCCGAACGGCAACCCACGACAATAAACTACGAACGACAATAATAACAATGAAAATGAATTCCATGGCACGACCCAAAGCTGCCGAATTAAAGGATCAAACAACGAAAGTTTAAGGGTTTCCCCTAAAATGACCAAGAGCACGAATTGACCCGACAAAAACACGAAAATGGAATTCCATACCATGGGTTAATATTAACAAGACTAGGTAACAATAATAGAACCAACAATCTCGGATTAAAATCACGAAATCAAGACAAACCCCCAAATTTATCAAAACTAGGGTTATGAGAATTATACCTTGATTTGGAGGAAAAAGGATGATTTGATGTTGTTAATATAATATCCGAAATTTCTACTACTATTATTTAATGTTATTTTATCTGAGTTATATTGTACAGCGTGAAATCTGTACAGTATGGATAAAATAAATGAAGGACTGAGATGTCAGTATTGGTATAATTATCGTATTTGGTCGACAATTGTATTTGAGGATATAATGTGTTGAGTATATGTATTCAGTATGCTGTATATTCGTATTCTGTATGTTGAGACGTTGGACAAGAGTAGCTGAAAATGGCTAAGTGTTAACATTATTAGCGCACACTAATATACATGCCTAGTGCACGCTATCGTTCTGGTTTAGCGCACGCTAGAGGCAAAAGATAACGACCGCTAGTACAGACCAGATCAGAAGGAATCTATGTGTGGACCCGGTCACTTTCGGTGCATGTGCCGACAAGGTCAACGGATGTTTGTTGTGAACGATTAGCGCACGCTAATGTATATTTATAGCGCACGCTAATCAGATCGGACCAAAGGAATCTTGGCTTCGTCAGGTTACTTTCGGCATGTGGGGACACGGGGGTAGGTACAGACTGTAGCAAGTCAACTATAAGTAGCGCACGCTACGGTGAAAGGTTTGCGTACGCTAACTACAGGCCTTTACGTACGCTATTGCATGGGCATTGCGTACGTAAATCATTTCATGCAGCAAGATAGTAGCCTCTAGACTTCGATAGCGTATGCTAACAAAGAATGTTAGCGCACGCTAAACTGGTAACGTACGTTAAATGAAGAGATTAGCGTACGTTAATAATGTACAATGTATATATATATATGAGTAGTTGGTTGTCATTCCTCATTTCGTCCATTCTCTTCTTGCAGCTGATAGAGAGAACCTTGAGAGGACATTTGGAGTTCCTAAACACTGAGGGATGATCCTCTTTAACAAGATTAAAGATGGAAATCATGGATTAAAGCTTTGTTCTTTAAATCATTGGCGATTCTTGGAAATGGATTCAACCTCGGAAATCAATCCATTCCTTCAAAAAGGTAATCACTCTTCATCTTTGGATTTCGTTTTGGATTGAATGTTGATGTTCTTGAGTTGATGATTATTATATAAACAAGTTGACAAGCATGATTATGAGATGGATTACCGGAGTATGATGATATTAATGTGATTTGTATGGTTTGAATCGTGTTGATTCATCTTCTTGAGATTAGTTGGTTAATTCTTCTCCTCATTTTCGAATGTTGATGTTATTGTTGATAATTACTCCTTATAATGATAGATTATGGAAGTGTTGTTACGTTCTTAATGTTTCATGAGGTTGATATTGAGGAAGATGATATATGGATATAAGAATTGGATTAAGGGTTGGATGATTACTTATATGTTAAAGGATATCGGATTTCATTGTTTTGATAGCTATGAGCATGGTTTAGAATCACTTAGTGTTCTTGATAATCGCCATATGTTGATCGATATCTGAAAAACATGCATCTGTACAGCATTAGCGCACGCTAAGCTTACTGTCTAGCACGCGCTAACGGGAGCAACTTAGCGCACGCTACGTTAAGTGAATAACGTGCGCTAAGAAGGCAGAAAGTGCAGTATTTTCGTGTTGTGGTTCTGAATTCGTGCTGGTTTGAGTTGGATTGATCCGACTAGTGTTTAATCGAGATGTTTTCAAGCCGTTGGGTTTGTGAATTGGTTTTATCGATTGTTGAACTTGTTGTCTATCGATTATTATAATAGGTTGAGGTTATTGATCGGTGATTAGAACCATGCTTTGCGGTCGTATTCGAGAATGTTCATGAATTGCATTTATCAGGGCCGAGGGACTTGTAGATGACGGCAATGGAATTGGTAACGGATTCATCGGTATCGAGGCAAGTTATTACTTGCTCAGTTATAATGTTTAATGAATGGTTTCAGTTTCATTTCGTTTATAATGCATATAGCAATGGTTATTACTGCAAATTCTGGAGATTTGTATTTATATGTTGTCCTTCCGATTCTGGAAGTTAAATCATAAGGTTTATGATTTATTTCGGTTATTGGCATTTTGGGTATCGAGGATACATTATGATAAAGATGAGGATATGAGTATCTGCAGTCCATGGTACATTTGGGTCGCCGAGCATTGCGGATAATCATCGGCGGTGATTTGACATCGAGATTTCTTCCGAAAGACTCGGGGCAAGTATTCTAGATTGATTCGGTGTAATGTTGATGTTGTTGATCATGCATGTTGTCATTCATGTTACTGAACATGAAGTCTTCCTAGTTGTTTCATCATAGTGTTGTTCATGTTTTGATTCATATGTTGTTCATGTTGACGAACATATTGAGTTGCATATGTGTATGCATAATTGTATTGTTTATGTTGTGTTGATCCTGTGAGATCACGTGATCTATGCTGAGGGCGCTGGATCAGATGTCCACCTCGTTATGGTCCGATGGGATCATCTTGGGATCTATGCTGAGGGCGCTGGATCATTGGACGGGTTCTTCCACCTCGTTATGGTCCGACGGGATCATCTTGGGATCTATGCTGAGGGCGCTGGATCGTTGGATTACCCAGTATTGTGTTGATGGAATAATGTGGATTCGCATCATTGGTTCTATCATGTGTTGTTATGTATGTGTATATTGTTGGTTATCCACCTCGTGTTTATCTAGTAGGATCATCTTGGGATCTATGCTGAGGGCGCTGGATCATGGATTTCCATTGAGTATACATTGTTGTTATTGTTTTGAGCATATTGACGTGGTCATAAGAGTATACATTTGTAGGTCTTGTGTTAGGACCGTATCCGTATTGCATTGATCTGATCTCGGATTAGACTGATATGATTATCGTGGCACTTCATATCTCGAGGTATGTTCCGTATTTCCTTTGGTATTTGTCTCCTCATGGACAACCGGTCATCGTCTTGGGATTTGATGATGCTATCCGATGGATCGTATTGGTCAGAACTGGTATATTTTCGTATCGTGAGTTGGTTATGATAGTTTGAGAATCTTGAGTATTGTTTGAGGTACAATACAGATATTATGTTCGAGTTTAATGGATAATCGAGTACGAGATCTGATGAGAATTATTTGAGTAAGTAAAGTTACTATGATAAGATTACATTGGTCGTATTATTATTTTGTATTCTCATTGGTATGTAATTATTGATGTGATGTGATTGATATCATTATTGGATATTATGGCTGACCCCGTCGTGGGCTTTCTTTTTAGGTTCTTGGATTATCGAGCTTGTAGCGGTCGTGAAGAGATGAGCTTCTCGGAGGATACTGGCTAGGGCATATTTTTGTATTGAGTTTCCTGATCAGTTGATTGTCTTTTCCGCTGCGTGAGTATTTTTAAATGACCTTTCGTTTCTGGAAACTTGAGTTACTTTGGAAATCATTTTCTAAACTGTTGAGTTCTGGCATTTCAGGCCTTGTCCTTTCAAATGAGATTTTTCGACGGTTTTCATAAACATATTTTATATAGTCTTCAAATATTTTTAAAGATAGTACAGTCGTTAGCCTCTTGGGCATTTGTAAATGTTTGCGAAAATTTCTTTTAGCCTTGTGGGTTCCATCTCGGGCCCCACGGCGCTGTAATATTTTCGGTTAAATCCGGGGGTGTTACATTTAATCCACACCAAGACCTTGATGATAATGTTGTAGGATGAAAGATTGATGAATTCCCGTGAAGAATCACCCCGGAATTGCCTCAAGACTCTGTCTGTCGCGTGAGGAAAGAAATGACAAAATCTGGAGTGCCCGCTGCCTGAAATACAGGGCCTTGTTACGGCTGTAACATTATGGCCATTACGGCCGTAACATGCTGTCCATACGGCCGTAACATACTGCATGTTACAGCTAGGGGTGGTATACCGTACCGTACCGAATTTTTTTGTCGATACCGTATACTGTACCGAAAGTTTCGGTATAACAAAATTCATACCGATACCGTACCAAAAGTTTCGGTATACCGAAATCCGGTATACCGAAATATCGGTATGACTTTCAGTCCATACCGATACCGTACCGAAATTTCGGTTTACCGAATTTTATTTCGGTATCGGTGTATACCGAACTTATCGAAATACCGAATTACCAAAATATCGAAAAAATCTTGTATACCGATATATACCGAAATACTGAATAAAAAAAATACCGAAAATATCGATATACCGATATATATATATATATATATATATTGAAATATCGAATTTTTTTGGTATCTCGGTATATACCGAAATACCGGAAAAAAAAATTTCATACCGTTACCATACCGAAAATTTTCGGTACGGCACCATACCGTACCGAAAATTCGGTATACCGAAATTTTCGGCAATTTTGGTAATTTTTCGGTACGGTAAATTCGGTATTTCGGCATTTCGGTATATTTTGCCACCCCTAGTTACAGCCGTAACCTGTATTGTGGCTGCAGATTCCATCTGCTGTCCGGTCAGTCCCGAACGACCTCAAAATGCGACGACTCGAAAGATGCGACATAACGCTAATGAAGGATTCCCAACACCGAACGAAAGGGCTAAACAAACATGCGATTCCGACAACCGAAGACAGGTAAAAACAAGTATAAAAATAAGTACCTAAAACTTTGGGAAATTACAAAACGCCCCAAACGTCCGAAAAATCACGATACGGCAACGGATAACCCAACCGAAGCTCAAAACACGTATAACAAAGTTAAATGAACTTATGGAAAACACGAAACAACAATTTCGAATGAGATTCGCAAGAATACTTAAGTATGGAAAAGTCGCTAAGAAGCACGGAACTCAACAAAGCGACACCGAAACAAACTCGGATGTCAAAAAGTGCAGAATTAATCATTCTCAAAATTACGAAATGGTCACAAGCGAGTCGCTAGGATGGACTTACACCAAAAAAAAGAAAATTACCGAAAATCGAAATTGCGGATATTACAGGTGATGACGCAAGCGTGGTGGCGGCTACGCAAAAAATGGAGGTGGGAGGAGAGATTTAGCTGTGGGGGCGACGGTGGAGTTGGACTATGAAGAAAACCTAATTTCTATAGAAAAAGGGGCTGATTTTATTTCTGAGTTGTGAATCGAGAAAAAAATTCTGCTTAGTAACAGGACTTTTCGCCCAAGCGGTGTTTCTTTCGCTATGTGTAAAGTATACTTGATGTTTTGCCCACCCTTTTCCTGTATGGAAATCCAAAGCCGAACTTAGGAGATTAAATATGTGCACACTTGCTGTATTTTTAGCCAATCTGAACCAATTTCGACCATTGAAGCTCTCAATAATTCTCATTGGATTTCATCTATGGAAGAAGTACTTAATGAATTCAAAAGGAATAATGTATGGTATCTAGTACCCAGACCTACCTATCAAGCTGTGATTGGAACTAAATGGGTATTCAAAAATAAAAATGATGAAAATGGACTTGTTATAAGAAACAAATCCCGACTAGTCGCTCAAGGCTACAGACAGAAAGAAGGCATAGACTACGATGAAACTTTTCCCATGTCGCTAGACTAGAAGTAATTAGAATATTCTTAGCCTTCACGGCTCACAAGAATTTTATAGTCTATCAAATGGACGTTAAGAGTGCATTTTTAAATGGAGAGCTATCCGAAGAAGTATATGTTGAACAACCACCAGGGTTTACCAACACAGAGGAAGGAGACCTTGTCTACAGGCTAAGGAAAGCACTGTGTTGGTCCCAATAAATGATGAAGACTATCCTCACTATACCAACATGAGTCTTTTCTAGCGCGCTTTGTCCTCACTCACGCGCACCTGAGAAACTTCCCAGGGGGTCACCCATCCCATAACTACTCTAGGCCAAGCATGCTTAATTTTGGAGTTTCTATGAGATGGCTACGAGAAAAGAAGATGCATCTTGTTGGTATGAGTAGTCCAAATCAATTCATTTAACCACTTCTAGTGCAGATCTCACAGGTCGAATTGCAAGTCGCGCCTTGCGCATTTTTAAGCTAATGCAGGCAGGATGTTGACCGAAGCCCAACAATCCCCCTCCCAGTATCTGCCAGCATTTCAGCCCCATAGTCTGGAAACCTCCGCGAACTAGATTTGATCACACAGCCCTCTAGCGGCTAGATTCATTCACACAGTCCTCCAACACTTGACATCAGCATATGTTCCACCTCCGTTTACTTCCGCTGCGCCAGTATCTCAGTTCCAGCATACTAGATTTGATCACATAGCCCTCCAGCACCTCACAACCTCCACTGCACCAGCATCTCAGGTCCGGCCAAGTGGCAATATTTGCTACATGCCCGCCTCTCAGTTCCAACATTCTGGCAGCCTCTATTTTAGGATACTCCGAGGGAATCCGCACCCGTGACCTACTCTGATACCAATTGTTGGTCCCAACAATCCCCCTCCCAGTATCTGCCAGCATTTCAGCCCCATAGTCTGGAAACCTCCGCGAACTAGATTTTATCACACAGCCCTCTAGCGGCTAAATTCATTCACACAGTCCTCCAACACTTGACATCAGCATATGTTCCACCTCCGTTTACTTCTGCTGCGCCAGTATCTCAGTTCCAGCATACTAGATTTGATCACATAGCCCTCCAGCACCTCACAACCTCCACTGCACCAGCATCTCATGTCCGGCCAAGTGGCAATATTTGCTACATGCCCGTCTCTCAGTTCCAACATTCTGGAAGCCTCTATTTTAGGATACTCCGAGGGAATCCGCACCCGTGACCTACTCTGATACCAATTGTTGGTCCCAAGAAATGATGAAGACTATCCTCACTGTACCAACAAGAGTCGTTTCTAGCGCGCTTTGTCCTCACTCACGCGCACCTGAGAAACTTCCCAGGGGGTCACCCATCCCATAACTACTCCAGGCCAAGCACGCTTAACTTTGGAGTTTCTATGAGATGGCTACCAGAAAAGAAGATGCATCTTGTTGGTATGAGTAGTCCAAATCAATTCATTTAACCACTTCTAGTGCAGATCTCACAGGTCGAATTGCAAGTCGCGCCTCGCGCATTTTTAAGCTAATGCAGGCAGGATGCTGACCGAAGCCCAACACACTGTATGGTCTCAAGCAAGCACCCAGGGCGTGGTACGAAACCTTGTCACTGTACCTTATCGACAATGGATTTGTAAAAGGTGCTGTTGACAAGACTCACTTCAAAATACAGGAAGGTGACGACCTGATAATGGTACAAATTTATCTCGATGATATTATTTTGGTTCGACTAACCTTGATCTGTGAAAGAAGTTCTCTCATCTCATGCAAAGTAAATTTGAAATGAGTATGATGGGAGAACTTAGTTAGCTTTAGCCATCGATATGGCTGTTTCTATGTCAGAGGCTAGTTCGAGAGATAAGAGACAGAAGACCTCGGGTGGTTTTTCCAGAGGTCAAAGAAGTGAGTTCCGTGAGCCTGTTGTTTCACATTACCCTTCTGTGAGCACTTTTCATTCGCTTGGTGGGTTTTTTATGTAACAAATAAGGGAATACCGTGGTAAAACCTTAGGAGAGCCGAAATATTGTCTCCAAGCCATCGTAAAACGTAAACAAAGATGGAAAATTTACGATGGTTGTGTAAAAACAGTCTTAAAACTTAAACAAAAAAGAGAAATTTACTGTTGTTGTGTAAAAATTGTCTAAAATTTTAACGAACATAGAAAATTCACGATGGTTGTCGGAAAGCCACCGTAAAACTTTAACAAACACGAACATTTTACCACGATTGAGTGAAAATCAAGGTAAAATTGGTGGAAAATTTACGACGGTCGCGACAAACTGTTGTAAAACTTAAGAAAAACGGGAAATTAACATTGGTTTTCAAGTAAATTGATGTGAAATTAAACTAATTTACATCGTTTCAAGAAACTGATGTAGAACATGTAGACCTCGAATTTTATTTATAATAGTTAAAGTTAGAACCGACTTAAATATTCCTTATTTTTCACTCTTACATCGTTTTTCCAATAAATCGATGTAAAGTAACTATTATAAAATGTATCTTCTGTAATAGTGAAAAACACATTTGTTCATGTGAGAATTCTACGTAATATAATTTTTGGTCTGAAAACCTAAAGGGATAGAAGCATTTGGTCATGTAAATATCATCTGCAATAATTTTGATCTTGTTATTCTTAATTGGATTTCATTTAAAATTAATTGGCAATGAGAGCAGTAACATATTTATATATTGAAGATAAAGTATGTAATTATTTGATGTTTTATTAATAATTTAACACTATCTCATGGGTAGCTGGACTAAAGGATTACATTATCTCTATAGACCTCGTTGGACTCATATGGAAAGAATGTTATGATAACAACTCAAAGTATGCGGCTTACCTCAAAACCAATACGTTAGCAAGAGACATTGGAAAATATAGTTTTTCCGTTTATTTTTTGATGGCTAAAAATTTGATTTATATAAAATTAAAGAATCCATGAGTTAATCTATGTTTCGAGAAGATAGCCGAATTATATCTAATTTCTCAAAATTAATTTTCAATGAGTGAAAAATTAATGAATAAACTTAGTCATTTGAAAGAGTATCTCAATTGATTGAAAATGTGAAAAAATTATACGGCATATTGAATAGATGAGAAAGTTTAAGATAACTAATTAATTGAAAAGGATCGGAGAGTCTAGATCGGTCCCGCTTTTTTGGGGCCTTAAATATATGTATATATATGATGTTTCGATGCTAATACTAAATACTTTGAGGAAGTATTAGAATTGTCGTTAGGTACAGGGTTAGTGCACTATTAACCTCCCTGGGAGGTTCAAGGCCCGACGGAGCTTATTTTTGTTTCAAAAAAGGCTAAATTGCATAAAAATTGTTCACCTTTTTTGCAATTCTGGTTTATTTCCCCACTTTTTAATTTTAGGCTAAAATTGCCAACCTTTCATTTTTTCTCAATTTTCACCCAATTTATCATTTCCCCCAAATCGAAGCTGAGCTGGACATCGGCATTGCTTACATGGCAAATCGGTATGATTCGATAAACGATGTAGGTTAAAGGAAGGGAAATGTCTATTTGGCCACTTTGCATAAAAATTGTTCACCTTTTTTGAAATTCTGTTTTATTTCCCCACCTTTTTTTTATTTTAGGCTAAATTGCCAACCTTTTAATTTTTCTCAATTTTCATCCACTTTTAGATTTCCCCAAAATCAAAGTTGAGTTGGACATCGGCGTTGCTTACGTGGCAAATCAGTCCGACTCAATAAACAACGTCGTTTAAAGGAAGGGAAACGTCGTCGTTTTAACTCTAATTAAAAGGTAAGATTTGTTTTAGCACAAGTCGTAACTCCCCCTCTTTTCCCCTACCCTAAAATTCTAATCTTTTCCCCAATCTCTTTTTCCCCCCAGAAATCACCTATTAATCTATTATATTTGAGTAACTATTTTTCGATTATATTTGGGCAATTCAAACAATTTATAATATCAATTCAAACAATTTATAATATCAGATGCAAACAAAAGAGCTAGAGATGTGCACAATATAATCAAAAAAACACAACTATAATTTCATTGATCAGATGCAGACAAAAGTGCATGTGCATAATGTTATCAAAAAACACAACCATGATTTAATTGATTATATATAGTGGAGCATACAAAATAGATGGAAGTGTACTTAACTCACAACAAACAACCTGATCATCCGAGTGTACTTTAGTCACAAAATAAACAAGTTTGAACATGTCATCAACTTGTATTAAAAAAAGGCCTAAAATCCAGTTTACCAAAAAAAAAACCTCCAAACTAAAAGTAGGCCACATGTCAATTTACTATCTCTAATTTGCTGTTGGATTCCTACTTTCTTGAGTCGAAGGCCCTTCTTTTGCTCTAGTAACATTGCTATTTGTAGCATTTGAGGAGGATGTTTTGTTTTGGCATACAATCCTGCGGTCCCTGGCATCTACAAGAGAAAAAAATGGTGCATTAGAACCTCAGTTAATAGCAATTGAATAGCTAAACATGAGCATAATTTCAGTTACTTACATTTAAGTAGACTTTTCCCTTACTAACACTTCTTTTCTCTTTTCCGTTAGAGGTTGCTTGTGTCTGCTCTTTTCCTTGTTTTGGCATAGGTTGCTTGTGTCTGCTCTTGTTCACCATAGTATCAGCCTCACCATTAACACTAGCCCCTTCAAATATTTTCCCACCATCAACATATAGGTGTAAAACCCTCATTTCTGGCCTTAAAAATGACAACATTATCATAACCTCTTTGTCACTTTTCAGTAATTTGTATGACTCAGATTCAGGAACTTTAAACTGTAACACCCTAAAAAGGCGGCTATTACAGTGCCGTGGACTCCACACTGAGACCTACCAGGCGATTCCAAAAACATATTAAAAACGAAATACTTGTGATACCGTACCATAATAAATAGTCTTTACTCCAATTAGGAGTTTACAATAACATGGCCAACGGCCTTATTATATACAGGATCTAGAAACGCAAGTATAAACCATATGGAGATGGAATATACCTCAAATAATAATACACTCGGTCAAAAATTTAAATAAAGCGGAAAGATAAAAATTACACAGTTAGAACATGACCGGGCAACAGAAAGACTTGGGGCCCCCAAACTAGTATCCTTCGAACCCTTCGCCATCATCATGATCTTCCCGTGCCTTGCCTTTTCCTCGACCTAAAATACAACACAAGTATTTCACCCAACACAGGGTCAGATATACATGATAAATGGTTTCTCAAGACATTATACAATTTGCCACGTAAGCAACGCCGATGTCCAACTCAGCTTCGATTTTGGGGAAATCTAAAAGTGGGTGAAAATTGAGAAAAATTGAAAGGTTGGCAATTTAGCCTAAAATAAAAAAAAGGTGGGAAAATAAACTAGAATTTCAAAAAAGGTGAACAATTTTTATACAAAGTGGCCAAATAGACGTTTCCCTTCCTTTAACCGACGTCGTTTATCGAATCAGACCGATTTGCCATGTAAGCAACGCCAATGTCCAGGTCAGCATCGATTTGGGGGAAATGATAAATCGGGTGAAAATTAAGAAAAATTGAAAGGTTGACAATTTTAGCCTAAAATTAAAAGGTGAGGAAATAAATCAGAATTGCAAAAAAGGTGAGCAATTTTTATGCAATTTAGCCTTCAAGAAATAACACATGATCAATTTAATCAAAACAACTGATAGGAGTGTAAACGAATCGAGCCGAATCGAGCTTTGATCGAACTGAGCAGAGCTTCATTTTTTTTCTGCCAAGCCGAGCCGAGCCGAGCTTCCTTACCGAACAAAAATCGTGTTTGGGCTCGAGCTCGTTAATAAATCGAGCCGCACACAAGCTTTTATCGAACACAAACGAGCCGAGCCGAAACGAGCTCTTAACGAACGGGTCGTTAACAAAAAAAATTAAAACCATTGTCACAAAAAAAAATCTCGACGATCCAAACGTACGGATGCCAAGATATATCTAATTTATTAATATTTCAATTTTTTCAAAAATTAAAAAATTAATTTGGTTGGAGATCTTAGTAGATCACTATTATTCTGACTAGTACTCGTAACTAGTATTTTGTCCCCGATTATTATTTCTATTTTTTTAAAATTATTTATCGATGATCCAACTGTACAAATGTTAAGATGTATCAAATTGATATTTCCAAATTTTCAAAAAATAAAAAATTAATTTGGTTGAAGATCTTAATATATCACTGCTATTCTAACTAGTACTCGTAACTAGTACTTTGTCATGGATTATTATTTTTATTTTTTTAAAATTATTTCTCGATGATCGAACCCTACGGATGTCAAGATGTATCTAATTTATTGATATTTCCAAATTTTCAAAAAATAAAAAAATTAATTTGGTTGGAGATCTTAATAAAAAATAAAAATTTTAAAACATTACATTTTTTCGAGCTTTTTCGAGCCGAACCGAGCTCGAGCCGCGGATGGTGAAAGCTCGGTTCGAGCTCGTTTTCTTATCGCACATATTTTTGTGTTCGAGCTCGACTCGAGCTCTTAACGAACCGAGCCGAACCGAGCCCTTAACGAGTCGAGCTCGAGCTTGTTCGTTAAAAGCTAATTTCGTTTACAGCTCTAATTAATACCCTTAAGCACACAACTCCACACATTCTCTTTATTCTATCGCAGCTGCAAAAACTCTCATTAAATTATACATTCAGCCTACAATTCAACGGTTCATTAAAATTTTAAAAACTGGATTACTAAACACCGCCCTAAATTACTAGACACCGACCTATAATATTACCTTTTTGCCCTTAATTCATATTAATCAGATTTGCAATCCTAATTTGACAATACTTTTCTCTTTAAAGACCCCACCAGACGCAGCCTCACCGACGCCACACCACCGTCGCACAGCCGACGTCCACCGCCAGCCGCACAACCGCCGTTTGCCGCCGCACCGCCATCGTCCGACACCATGACCGGAAAAGGAAAAGCTCCGGTAACTATTTTTTTTCGTTTTACTATTTCATTGGCCGCGGCCGCCGTGTCGGAGTGCACGACAGAGGCCGCGGCCGTTATTTTGTAACAGGCGTCCGACGATGACACCTGGCCATGGCACAGGCATCCGCCGATTCCGCCTGTCCATGGCGCAGGCGTCCATGGCGGACGCTCAGCCGGTGGTTTAGACGTCTACGTCGGACGTCAACACCGTGCACAGGCGTCCAGATCGGACGCCTAGCCGCTGGAGTAGGCGTATGTTTCGGACGCTTGAACCATGGTGGTGGCGCCCAGACTAGACGCCCCTGCCTTGGTTCAGGCGTCCTGTCCGGACGCCCAAGTCATTTTTTTGGAAAAAAATAACATTTTCAATTAATAATTAATAATGTGTATTGTTTGTATGATTATTACTTATTAGTTGTATTGTTTGCTAAATGCAGATGAGAGGAGGAGCGGGCAAATCTATGCCGCTAGTCACAGAGTTGATGGGTTCTGGAGCGCGTCACACCAGAGCTCGTGGTGTTGATGCTTCCGTTCGTAGACAACGGGAGGCAGAGCGTAGGGGATTCGAGGACGTACCTTATACTGATTTTGGTACTGAGGATTCGAGCGAGTATTATTCGCACGATGAGGCCGACGATCACGAAGGCGGTGATGATTCTTCTTCATTTTCGTGCCGGGTTCGGAAGGGGAGAGGGGGGAGGTTTGTCACTTATGGGTCTACTAGTAGTAAACGGCGTAGGGCATAGGATGACACATCTTGGATGGTTACTGAGGAGATGTCTGGGTCCCTATCGACGGCAGCGTTATCCCGAGTTTCGGTGGGCATGTCGCCGCGCATATCTAGACTGGAGATATGAGAGGTTTGCTGAAGTGTCATACCAGGACTGCTGCTTGTCAGAGCTTGAGTCAGTGGCGCTCAGTTATGTCACCCTCTTTAGTGAGTCGGATCAGTGGGGCTGGGTTATCCCACCTGACGGACGCCATGTTCAGACATATTGACTCCCCGTTGATTTCTGCGTTTGTTGAGCGGTGGCAGCCCGATACGAACTCTTTTCACATGCCGTTCGGAGAGATGACTATCATGTTACATGATGTGTTGTAGATCCTTCGCATTCCTGTTGAGGGGCGATTGGTTGATGCCGATAGCACATCTACATAGTTGCAGGTGAATGTGATGGAGGTTCTTGGAGTATCGCGGTTGGAGCTACTGAGTACTCACTGGGGGGTGGCGGCGTACTTATGGACTCGATTTTCAGGTCATGCCGCGATGGAGGTCGAGTGGAGGGCACCCAGACCTTAGCTTGGATGTGGTTGTTATTTGGATCCACCTTGTTTGTTGACAAGAGTGGTAACCAGATTAGGCCGTCCTGCATATTGGAGGTGAGGGACGGTATGGATATGACCGGTCAGTATTCACGGGGTTCGGCCGCATTGGCTTTCATGTACCGTCAGCTTGGTATCGCTAGTCGCGGCGACTCCATGGGTATTTGTGGATGCCTTACCCTCGTTCAGGCTTGGATTTATGAGTATTTTCCCTGCTTTCGACCTCATCGAGAGCGTATTATTGTTGACTCCACGCAGCCTTGAGCTTCTACATGGAGTGTCCAACCCGAGGGTAAGGACGAGCACCGACTCCAGTCTTTGCGTCGCCGCATTGATCAGTTGACAGCCGCAGAGGTATAACGATTCCTTCTAACAATCTCACAATTCATTTAAAAATAACTTGTATAATTTTTTGATTACATGTACGCAGATACAGTGGTTGCCTTATAGCCCTGATCCGATGAGGGATGTCCCGAGGACCACATTCATTGGATGGCTACGATATCGGGATATTATCGAGCCATACATGCCTGGTCGGGCATTACGGCAGCTCGGTTATGTGCATACCATCCCTTTCCCGATCACCAGACCGGAGAAAGCGGTTCGGGCGTGGTCGAGCAGATTGTACCGAGTTGATTATCCCATTCGGATGTCATCTGATGCTTGGATGATGTTTCCGGGCTCATACAGGCTGCCTCTCGCTGACTATCAGGCTGCTACTCATGATCAGGCTGCATGCGCCGATGATTACATTGAGTGGTATTATCGGTATTCGCACCCTCAGCTACTGAACGACGGTGCAGCACCTGGATCAGTGATCCCTTCTCGTTCCAACAGTGATTACGTATGTTCTTTAACTTTGCACTTTGTTTGATTTCATCATACATTACTCATTGTATTATATTGTCTATATTTTTACAATGGGTGAGTCGATTGGCCGGTATTACCCAGCACTGTATCAGACACCTTCCCCCAGACCAGGTGGAAGAAGCAACGACGATGCTTGAGGAGTACATGAGGGATTGGCATTCGGCCAACTATTTTGTATTTTGTATTTTGTTTGTTTTGTGTAAGACGGTATTTTGATTGGCACTTTCGTTTTTTTTTTATATTTTGTATATTGATTGGCACTTTCGTTTTGCATTTGGCACTGTACTTTTGTTTGTTTTTTTCTCTTCTGCTTACAAAAATGAAAATTTTTCTGTCAACTATCACGATCAACAAAAAAGAAAATCAACTATCAACTATAAAGATCAACAAAAACGAAAGTTTTAATACTTAAGGAACGTACAACAAATTCATTTTTACATCATACCGACTAATCTATTCCATTTTTCTCTCCTGCTCGTATACAAATTCTCCCAGCCACCAACACTACTATCATGGAATATAAACCAGTTATTCGCTATGGGCGGTACAGGAAAATTAGGCATTAAATCTAGACGAATAAAATGTTTGTACGTATCTCCTAAATGACAAATGACAATCTCTTGGCTAGGCCGCGTTGCCATTGAGGGTGCTTTCAACGGCAGCACAGTGAGACATGAAAATAAAGATCTACCGTTTCTGAATCCGAATAGTATGACGGCGGTATTGAAAATAGTAGCAATAGGGAATAAATTTTCAGCAACAGCCATCCAATGATACGATCCACACGCACCACCATACCATGTAATACGTCGAACCTCAGGTTCAATCTCATCATAGTAGATCGATCGGTAGAGTGTACAGTTAGCCATAATTTCATTTGCAATGCATACACGTACAATACGCCATTTATCTTGGTCGCCAAATATGTAGTCGGCGATAACACGAAATCCACAATTACCGTCTCCGGGGACATCGAGATAACCTTCAACAAACGGCAAAATAATTCCCGGTATCTTGTCGATATGGTGATAGTTACCAATATCTACTCGGTGGTGTGCATCTGCAAACACATATTCAATATATTACATATTATCGAAATAATATCAAACTTAAAAAGCATATCACGAGTATTAATAAATTTGTTCATAACCGATGAAGAGGCATTGTGGACTGATGCAGAAGAGCTGCGGCCACGACCACTGGATGAGCAGGAATGACCACGACCCCTTTGGCTATACTCCCAACCACTAGGATCACGTCTAGTCGATGAACTTTCTCTTGGTCGACCCTTAACTTCCGTATTCACTTGTGGTTCAACGTAACGCGTTTGATCGGGGTGAAGATGATCGTGGATCATAAGTGATACGTTATGGACAACTGCAGGATCGCTCTGTCCGACCTCATCGACAAGGGCCTGGAAGTACCGCTGGTCCTCTGATTCAGCACCGGTAGAAGGATCGACAAATTCGGTCGTGTCCACACCATCACTAATAATAAGTGTTTGCCAAAATATGTGAAGACGACTAACACTGCATGGGGTCCGCGATTCCATAAGTCTCTTGAGCTCACACGCACAAGGAATCTGATGGGTGGTTTGGAGTGCACAACCGCAATGATGGTACACTTGATCACTTAATTCTCTCATACGTGTCAATTCATTCGACAGTAACCGTAGACAATGATGGGAAACACGACAGCGCAAGTAGTTGAACGGTAAACCAGAGTACACCACGCCTGTACGACACCGAGACTGTTCAAGTGTGTATCTGATCTGCGTAAGTTGTGATTCAATCTCCTGGTTCACTTTGGTCCAGACGGTATCGAGGGCTCCGGTGGAAAAATTAAGCCATTTCTTTAACTCGGCATGTGCACTCTCAACTCTACAAGTGGTTGTGTTTCCAAAATGAAGCACTTTATCCGTCCACACAACAACGAACATCTCCTTGTATTTTAGCCATATACCCTCAACGTAGGATATCACCTTAGGATTCCATCTCCATGTATCCTTCATGAGTTGCACCGCTTGATCGTATTCCTCTTCGGTCGCCGCTTCCATGATTTTATTCCATTTCTTATTTTTAAACTTTTGGCCCATTTCTTTATCTTTTCCACAAATTCTGTAGACCTTGTCTTCAACATCCTTATTAATATGCCATGTGCAAAGCGAGTGGGCACTCTGTGGAAATATCTCTCCAATAGGATGCATCAATCCCAACTCGCGATCCGTAACAATAGCCGTCGGATGAACATCAAACCCAAGCAAAATTTTCAACTTCTTCAACACCCACGCATAGCTCGATTCGGTCTCATCTTTCATAATTGCATAGGCGATTAGGAAGTTCTTGTTACATGGAGTCATCCCGACTATCTCGAGAAATGACATCTTATACTTATTCGTTTTGTAGGTAGAATCCATGCCAATGAACCATCTGTAGGTCCGGATTAAGTTGATTGATGTTGGATGTGCCATGAACACGTGGGTAACAGCATTTGTATCCGGGTCGGCCTGCGTCCAATGTACGTAGTTATTAAATCACGACGAATGGTAAAGCGGTAGCGACATCTCTTTCTTCAAAATCATGCTTCCTCAAGTGGTCTCTATAATTATAGATATGTCGTCTAGTCAGTTTGTCCTCGGGCAATTTATTCTAAACGGCCGCCAAGATGGCACACGGCTTGGCTTGAGCAGCACTCAACTCACGAACAACTTGTTTGGCCGATTTACTCAGTCCACTCATTTGACGATGCCCCTACGGATATATAATAAATGAGTGATTGTGCATACCCTTAATCCCAGAGATCGGTCTGATTATCCAACCACTCAAGTCATGTAATTGTTCGGCTTTTATCTAAAATGTACACTTGCATGCTTTTGTCTTTGTGTCCTTTCGAACAGCGACATCCAAATCTCTTAATACCCCTATGTACCGTTCACCACGGTTACATCTCAATAGCTTTGTCTTTCCTTTATTCTTGTACGACGAAATGATCAACTCGAAACCAATTTGAAGAGCAATTTTTTTCGCCCAACCAATCGCATCACAATCACTAGCGAATATTTCGTCATTAACGAAATAACCACTATAATCAACGTCGTCACCTTCAAATTCTTCCAATATAACCTGAAATTTTTAATCACAATAATGTTAATAATAATACCAATAATATTATTATTAAAATTTAAAATCAGGCAAAAAAAAGGGTCCAGACGTCGAAAAATTGCGCCTGGACCATGGCCGAGGCGTCTGGCATGGACGCCTGGCCACGGTACAGGCGTCTGAATCGGACGCCTAGCCATGGCACAGACGCCTGAATCGGATGCCCATACCATGGTTCAGGCGCCTGGTTTAGACGCCTAGACCAAGGACGGAGCGTCCGTAGCAGACGCCTGTACCATGGTCTAGGCGGAATCTGTGGACGCCTGTACCATGGAACAGGCGGAATATTCAGACGTCTGCGTCATTTTCTCCGAAAAATTACCTCCAGATGTGAATTCTCGTCCATTTTCGTAGTTGTCGATGATATTGACGATAT
Organism: Orobanche coerulescens; assembly: GCA_033398695.1. Classification (NCBI taxonomy): domain Eukaryota; kingdom Viridiplantae; phylum Streptophyta; class Magnoliopsida; order Lamiales; family Orobanchaceae; genus Orobanche; species Orobanche coerulescens. The sequence goes on from CM065813.1 coordinate 31,732,182, forward strand.
ATATTTGATTGTGTGTTCTGTAGAATAAATGAAAAACTGTTTCTAGATTTCAATTCGAAAAACTTGTGTGTTGGTGTGTTGGGTAGAAATAATGAAAGATTGTGAAATGGACAAAAAGGTAATATTATAGGGCGGTGTCTAGTAATTTAGGACGGTGTTTAGTAATACCCTTTTAAAAATCCTTTCAATTGGATTTTTATAAAAAAAAAAGGAAAAATCAAAAGTTTGTATCTTTATGACCATATATATTCTACACAATATTTTCTCTTTCCACTACTTTTATCTTTTGGTTCCTTATGGTAGCCGGTAGGATAGTTAGGGGTGGTATACTGTACTGTACCGAACTTTTTTGTCAATACCGTATACCGTATCAAAAGTTCGGTACAACAAAATTCATACTGATACCATACCGAAAGTTTCGGTATACCGAAATCCGATATACTGAAATTTCAGTATCGTTTTCTGTCCATACCAATACCGTACGAAAATTTCGGTATACCGAATTTTGTTTCGGTATCGGTGTATACCGAACTTATCGAAATACCGAATTACCAAAATATCGAAAAAAATCTTGACATACCGATATATACCGAGATACCGAACAAATAAAATACCGAAAATATCAATATACTGATGTATATTGAAATACCGATATTTTTTTGGTATTTTGTATATACCGAGATTCCAAAAATAAAAAAAATTCATACCGTTACCGTAACGAAAATTTTCGGTACGGTATCATACCGTACTGAAAAATCAGTATACCGAAATTTTCGGTAATTTCGGTAATTTTTCGATACGGTAAATTTGGTATTTCGGCATTTCGGTATATTTTCCCACCCCTAAGGATAGTCAATGTTGAAGTTTATTTTTTCACCTCACATATTGATATATCAATAAAACTTAGGTCAAGTTAGTTGGCTTTTAATTTTTATATAATTGTTTGCATTAATCTAATTTGATTTTATATAATATCTAGGTGTTATTGTCTCCCATCAATCTATATCTTTCTTGTCGATGTGGTATTGAGAAATAAGTACCCTCATTTCATCGGAACAATCCACAACATCAAAAGTTCTTCCCAATTGGAAGAGTCAATTCTCCCCAATTGAAAGAGCCAGTTCTCCATCCCAACAAGGTCACACCACCAACATGGCTATACCAAAACGAATAAAATTATATTATAAAACATATCAACAAATGATTCAAAATATACTGCAGCGAAATAGAATACAATGCATCAACAAAATAAATAAACCCAACTCTCGCTTGATTAGTATTACGGCTCATCATCTTTCATACCGACCTTTAACTGCTCTTTCGAACTAAAAATTACCTGAAATGTATAAAAGACATCCACTCCGAGATTGGGGGTTAGCGCTCGGGATATATAGCGCTAGTACAAGTATTCTAGCTATACATAATTTACCATGCAAATATCAGTCATGACTCAAACAATGACAATTATTTATAAAAATCCCGAGAGGTTTTAAAGTTTAGAAATCAAACTCAAGTCTTCGAATATTTCACTCATCTCGGAAGTTTTAGAAAACGAGAGAGCCTTTAGAACCTCAAGTTCTTAGTTAAAGTACAATTTAAAAAATGGATGGGTCTCGGCCAAAAATCATATACTGTCACTCATCTCTTCATGTCCTGTCACCAGAAGTTTCTCTTAAAATCTCAATATATTTTTGTACTTCCGGGGCGTGCTGTGTATACCGATCAATGTGCCTCATCCATGATCTCATTTCTTAACTTTTCATCTATGTTAACGTCTGATTTGGTCAACGTCACGTGTGCTGATCTAGACCAATGGATCGAAGCCACGTAGAAAATAACAAACAAGATGAAAGAGTTTGGATCACTAAATTTTATTAAATGCCCGTAATTTCGAGTAGGGTCGAGCTGGATTGTTTGAACTGATCTATATGTTTTGCTCACTTATTACAAATTTTCTCTTTTTTCTCTCTCTTCCCCTTTCTCATAAATTCCAAAAGTCCCTTTTTAGTGTACATTCCTTCTATATATAGACAATCTTGGCCAGTCAGGAGACGACGGCTGGAGAATATTGGGGAATATGCCCAAAACACTTGTCAGAGTGTAAATACACCTTAGACACGTGGCGGCTTCTAAGGATTGCTTCGGGAATGGATATGACAGCATGCATTAATTGTCATGTATGCCTGTCTCGCATGCTTCTGGCGACGTTTATCCGCTGGGTCGGTCCTCGAGTCTCCCGCCGTTCTGGTCGGCCTTGCCTTAATCTTGAGTTGGATCGTATTTATCTATGATCTGCTCGGTCCTTCCGGTCTGGATATCGGGTCGACCTTGGTCCCCGAGTTCGGCATCGACGTCTCTGATCGGTCTGGTCTTTAACGAGCCCGGGAGTGAATTTGATTCGTACTCGGTCCGGCTTGTTGTTCTGATCGGCCGGTTCAGCTGACTGGAGTGCTTACATGGATGTCAAGATGGATGGGCTGTCAACAAGGGCCCCCGAGTCCAGGGCCGTGCCGAGCTCACCGGGACTGGGGTCGTTTCTCAGTAAGGTCGATCCGGCTTATGGGAGGATAAGATATCTCGAAGGGATGCCTCTTCGGGAGTCGCGTCGATTCGATCTCAAGATTCTAGGTGTCATGATGACGGAGACACGTGGCCGGATCTGATTTGATGACGCGTTCACGCGCCTTCGATTTTTGCGATGGTTCAGTGTGAATCGTCGCGTCACGCGCTGGGCATTTAATGCCTTTCTTCCCTTATAAATATAAGGCGTCTTCTTCCTCATTTCTCCTTCCGCCATTTTCATTTCCGTTGCAGAGAAAAGAAATAAAGAAAAAAAAAATTCGGTATTCTTCTTTGATTTTAGAGGAAAATTTTCGGTAAGCCTTTCTTTCCTTTCTATTTGATATGTCGGAGTTGAGGGATGAGAGGGCAGCGGAGGAGTTGACTGTGTCTCCGGACCGCACGGGGGTGGCGGATCTGTCTGTAGGCGGAGTTCCCGTCGACTGGAGCGAAGAATAAGAAGGTGGCGAGGTCACGTGGTCGCCGGGATCTGGAGACGTGGAGATGGCGACGCCGTTGACGGCTGTCGGTGGGATTCCGGAGGAAGAAGGGGTTGAGCCTTCGGCGTGTTGGATTCGGCCTCGGCCGTCCCCTTTCGTGGAGGCGGGGTGGGACTCTGCCTCGATTCGCAGTACCGTCACGGAAGAGCAGTTGGTGGCTTGGCGGAGGCGGTTCAAGATCTCGGCTAGGGTGCGGATGTTTGTTCCGACTCCTCATGAGAGGCCCCACACCCCGCCTCCCGGCTGTGCGGTGGTGTATTATCGTTCTTTGCTGGCTGGGTTGAGGTTCCCGCTTCCGTTGGCTTTTTCCCGCTGGCTAAGGCAGTGGGGTCTTCCGCTGGCTCAGATTCACTCCAATTCTTGGGATCGGGTGGTGGGGCTTTTCGTCCTTTTCCATCGGCCACGGTGGCCGAGCCCGGCCGAGGACTTCAATGACCCTTTCTGTGGAGATCGGTCGCGGATCCGGCTCATTTGGTTTTACTTAATGACCGGCATGCCATGCACAAGGAGGTGGTGGATGTGTCGGAGACAATCCACAGTTGGAAGGAGCGGTGGTTTTATGTCGGGGGGCCTTGGAGGAGCTCGGTAGATGAGTGGGAGCCCGGCGTCATAGACGCAGAGCTTCGGATCCCGGAGCATTTTATTGCCAAAATGAGTAAGTATCGTGTTTTCTGTGCTGTTCCCTTCTTGTTTAACGCTCATCGTTTATTTCATGTGCAGAGCGTATCCGGCGCAGGAGACATCTTCCGAATTTGACGATCGGATTGAGAAGCTCCTAGATCTCCCTGCCGAGCAGAGGAAGTCGCATCTCCTAGTCACAGAAGAAAACCTCTAGGTCGCCAGCCTACGAACTACTGACCCGAGTACCATGTCTTCATCAGTTTTTTTTTAACATATCTTCTTTCTCCAGTCCCTAGGGCCAAGGTTCCGTCTGGAAGGAAAGAGACGCCTGCGCAGGGTGTGGCGAGATTGGCTGCCGAGGCTGCTGAGCGGAGGGAGCGTGCGGGCATACGAAAAAGGGGGGATACCGAGCCTCAGGGCAGCGTGACTAAAGCGGAGGCTCGGCCCGCTCCTAAAGTTCCTGTATCCGCGCCGAGCCCTGTCCGGACGGATCGTGCGACTGGCAAGGAGCCCTTAATTGACTTGGAGAGTCATTATCTCCTGGTTAATATGTACCGGGAGGAACCTTGTGCCCAGATGAAGGGGCGATGGCCACGGTGGTTCCTTGATTACGTCCGGGCAGCTACCCCAACTGCTGAGATGCTCAACCGGGTTCCCCCGGCGGTGGCTGCGTCCAGTCACATCCGTATCAGGGGCTGGACGCACAATCTGGAGATGGTGACCAACGACATGTGTCCGGCTGAGCAGATCCAATTCGGAAATGCTCTGATCGGTCGTGCGATGTGCACTTACGTGAAGGCCACCGATGAGCTAATGGCCCTGGATGAGAAGCATAAGAAGATGGCGGCCGATCTTGAGGCCCTACAGGAGGAGCACCATCTCTGTCCTTCACTGATCAAGTCCTTGGAGGAGGAGATAACTTCCTTGAATGGTGATATGGAGATCTTGGAGAGTCGGGCCAACGAGGCCGATATGTGGAAAGTGAAAGCCGGAGAGATGACCGAGGCGGCCGAGCTAGCTCATAAGCGGTGGTTGGACACTAGGGCCGAGCACGAGGCCTATTTGCAAAATACGAAGGCCCGGCTTGAGAACCTGACTGAGCGGATTAATACTTGCGAGGCTTCGGGCTACGCCAAGGGTCTTGCCGAAGGGGCGGCGGCTTTTAAGGAGACGCCTAAGTTCGAGGAGCTGATCAACCTGAATTACGTCTCCACCTGCTATGAAATATTAGATCTCATGAAGGGAGGGAAGACCGTTGAGGAGATCGAGTCCTATATAGTGTCCCAGGCGGCCGATCTGCAGGTTGACCCCCTTGGAGCTGATGAGCCGAAGACCGTCGAGGTTGTTGAAGATCCAGGGTTGGTTCCGCCTGGTGAAGGTGAAGGACAGTCCTTCCAGGCGGCTGGCCAGGAGGGTGGGGCCGAGTATATTTTTATTTTATTTCATGTATGGCCTGCGTGCCAGTTTTCCTTTGTTTTTTATCATATGTACTTTGTAGAAATGCCTCTTTAAGTGAATAAAATCTTCTTTATAGCACCTGTTTTAGTTGCTTTTTTCTGGATGCTTGGGCCCAGTTGGTTCGGCCGTTGCCTTTCTTTCCTGTTCACCATTTGTTGATTGTGCCGAGGTGAGCCCGGACTTTCAGGGTGCCGAGGAGAGCTCGGTCTTATAGTGCCGGATGAGCCGGTCTTATGAGGTGCCGAGGCGAGCTCGGTCTTATAGTGCTGGATGAGCCTGTCTTATGAGGTGCCGAGGCGAGCTCGGTCTTATAGTGCCGGATGAGCCGGTCTTATGAGGTGCCGAGGCGAGCTCGGTCTTATAGTACCGGATGAGCTGGTCTTATAAGGTGTCGAGGCAAGCTCGGTCTTATAGTGCCGGATGAGCCGGTCTTATGAGGTGCCGAGGCGAGCTCGGTCTTATAGTTCCGGATGAGCCGGTCTTATGAGGTGCCGAGGCGAGCTCGGTCTTATAGTGCCGGATGAGCCGGTCTTATGAGGTGCCGAGGCACGCTCGGTCTTATAGTGCCGGATGAGCCGGTCTTATGAGTTGTACCAAAGCTAAAAATGAAATAACGTCAAATTTTATTGATAATACCTCTTTAAATACATGGCATTCCACGTATAAGTTAATCCCTGGCCGTCCAGATATTCTAACTGGTAGGCTCCGTTCTGAAGGACTTCACTAATCTTATACGGTCCTTCCCACTTGGGCTTAAGGGGTCCCGTATCTGGTCCCAATACCCGTTTAAGAACGAGGTCTCCGACCTGGAAACTTCGATGGTGAACCTTGGAGTTGTAGTATTTTTCGCATCTTTTTTTATAGATGGCATTTCGCATTTCTGCTTGGGTCCACTTTTCGGCGATGAGGTCCAGGCTCACTTGGAGGGCCAAGTCGTTATCTTGTTCTTCGAAATGGGTTACCCGGTAGGTAGGCGCCCCAATTTCGACCGGGATGACTGCCTCAGTGCCGAAGGCTAAGGAGAAGGGTGTTTCTCCAGTAGCGGACCGATGCGTTGTTCTATATGCCCATAAGGCTCCAGGGAGTTCTTCGGGCCAGAAACCTTTGAGTTCTTCAAGGCGGGTCTTGAGGTGCTTCTTTCTAATTTTGTTGATCGCCTCGACCTGTCCGTTGGATTGCGGATAATACGGTGTGGAAAAGTTGTTTCGTATGTGGAGGCCGTCGCAGAAGGCCCGAAATTTCTTATTGTCAAATTGTTTAGCATTATCGGAGACAATAGATTGAGGAATCCCGAATCGGGAGATGAGTGACTTCCAAATAAAATCGATTATCTTTTGCTCGGTTGTTCGTGCCATAGGCTCGGCCTCAGCCCATTTTGTGAAATAATCAACTGCGATGATGGTGTGTTGTACTCCTCCCCGTCCTTTGGGTAAGGGGCCGATCAGATCAATTCCCCACTTGGCAAATGGCTGTTGGGATTCGGTGCCTAAATCGAAGGCCCAGCGGAAGCGGTAAAATGAAAATTAATTCGATCTGAATCTCTACGAGGATCGATCGAGCTACGTATATACGAATATATAAACGAAAAGCAAGAGTTGTAAGAAACTAACCTTCGGAGTCCGTTGATTAAATGGTAACCTTCTCTTGAGCTATTCCCCAAGCTTTGCTTGATCTCTACGAATCCAATCCGCTCCAAGCTCTTGAATGATCCAACGCCGAAAGCACCGCGTCTCTACTTGGAAAAACGACCGGAATGACAACACTCGATTAACCTCTAAGGTTACGGCTAGAATCAAGTGATGAAGCCTTTTATTATTGCACTCTAAGTGTATAATATATATTCAATGTATCTTGAATTTTCTCCAAGAAAACTCAAGAACAAGATGAAGAACAAGATGAAGACAATTGAGAAAACCTTTTCTCTTTCTCTCACTAATACTCACGGCTTATGGTGTTGATGGAGAAGTGAGGAATAGTCTTCATTTATTCTACTTCAAAATTCCACACAATCCCTTTATCCTTATTATAAGAGATATCATATCTCTTAGGTGATTAGTCTTCACACACCAAAGCAAGACTAAGACTAAAGGTAAGAGATCAAAAGGTGGGGCCGGCCTCTAGAAGGAATCGGACGAGTTCGGTCGTTTCGGACTCCCGAGAGTCCAAATAGATAAACTCTTATTCCATTCCGATGTAGTTATATCGATTAATTAATCCAATTAATTAATCATATTAAATACATAATGACATAATTAATTTCTCCAAGAAATAATTATATTCATGAATTAAATTAATTACCCGATAATTTATTTAATTAATTAGGCCGTAAATTAATTTATCCAATAAATTAATTTAGACATCCAATGTCCCAAGTAAGATATCAAATATCTAATATTCATAATGAGAGATTAAGCTTGATTCATTCCGTCGTCAATCCTATTGCGCGACTCGGTAGGTTCGTCTCAGTCAGCAATGGGAGGAACCAAAGAGTAGTAGCACCACCTAGCCAGCCCGGCAGTCTACACTGTACCTCAACTGAGAACGAATGATAGGAATCATTCAAGAACCATTCTGTCGTGAATACCAGTATACGTATAAACCCTTCTTTCAAATGTCCCAATCAAGTTATAGGGTCACGGTCAGTCAAACCCTATCTGTACTTGACGCTATGCATGCGTTAATGCAAATCGAGATCATCGGTATCGTGTATCAATACAACTAGCTCCAATGCTTTGGCCAAAGACTTATGATCTCATGCGCGATAACCGCATAGGACATATAACCCGCTCACTAACGGGAGAAAGAATTCTATCTTGGTATTCAGTAGGACCTGCTACTTGCCCGTCAAGATGCACGTCGAGGTTGACCCCCGCCTTCCGGTTTACAGGGTCGAACTACTCTAATGAAAATCTTTACGTTACAAGCACATCCCTACTAAATCCTCAAGTCGAAGGTTCACGAATACCTATCACAACCTTTCGATTCCGTCATTGACTGTCCCGGAGTGAAATCCGTGTGACGAATCGAGGGTGAGTCGGTTCGAGTATACTAATCCAATTAGCATACCTATAACGTGTGCTCCCACTAACCATTAGTGTTCGACAGGCACTCTCTATGTCAAAGAACACGTCATACAAGTCTTCACATAAACTTAACGCCCAGTCAAGTTTCATCGACTTGCGAACGATTAAGTATTTGAGCTATAACTTTTCCAGTGCCGACCCCCTTATCCAATAAGGAGTGGAACGTTTTGCTCTCAAATACACAGACTAGTTTCTATATGTATATTTACAAGTTAGGAATGCCAGTAACTATCAGTAAATAAAGAAACATCCATTGCCTTATATTAATGATTTACATAATTACAAGTACAATGCCCTCACTCAACATCCTCTGAGTGGCATTCGAGGGCATACTCCTAACAATGGCCACGGGCAATAAACAAAGGTGAGGGTTTCTGGCGGAGATCGGATCAGAGGAGCGAAGATTTGGCACCGGACGCACTTACGCACGAGCGCGATGGCGTCTTTTTTAAGATTTGGCCAGTAATATCCTTGCCGGATCAATTTATAGGCCAATTCCTGGCCGCCGGAATGATTACCGCATATACCCTCGTGCACCTCTCTGAGGGCATACTCTGCTTCTGACTCGGACAGGCATTTCAGCAATGGAACCGAATATCCTCTCTTGTATAAAGTTCCATCCAAGATAGTGAACCAGGCGGACTGAGTTCGTAATGATTTCGCCTGGGCTCAGTCCTCGGGTAAAATGCCGCATTGAAGATATCAGATTATAGGCTGCATCCATCCTTGCGGTTCTGATTTTTCAGCTGCCCTGACTTCGGCTATTTCCAGGGCTGATGATGCATGGTATCCTATGCTGACCTTGTCCATATGTTCGGCTCTGGAGCTGGACGCGAGTTTGTCCAAGGAGTCGGCTTAGATGTTCTCGGTTCTGGGTATGTGTTGTATAGTTCCCCGAAAATCTTGCAGTCGAGCCCGCGCCAGGCCGAGGTACTTGACCAATTTGGGTTTCTTGGCCTCGTATTCGCCCCTAATTTGGTTTACCACTAATTGAGAATCACTTAAGACAGTGAGGCGAGCAAGACCGAGGGAGGTCGCCATTTCCAGACCGGCCAAGAGAGCTTCATATTCCGCTTCATTATTGGTGTCCGGAAAACCTAAGTGAATGGCCGAGTAGAACAAACATTGGTCGGGACTGACGAGGACTATTCCTGCACCTGCCCGGTCGGCGGTCGAGGACCCGTCTACGTAGAGTAACCACTCTTCTGATCGGTCATTCTCTTGTGTGATCGCTGGTGTGAACTCTGCGATGAAATCCGCCAGGGCTTGACCTTTTATGGCAGTGCGCGATTCAAAAGTTATGTCAAACTGTCCGAGTTCGATGACCCATTTGATCATCCAGCCGGATACTTCAGGTCGGTGCATGACCTGTTTTAAAGGGTAGTTTGTTAAGACGACTACCTGATGTTCCAGAAAGTAGGGTCTTAACTTCCAGGGTGCCATTATGAGCGCATATGCCAGCTTTTCCATTGGCGCGTATCTGAACTCGGCATCATGAAGGGCTTGAATAACATAGTAGACCGGATGTTGAACTGCATTCTCCATTTGGATCAGAGCGGCGCTGATCACAGAGTCGGTTACCGCGAGGTATAAATTGAGAGGTTCTCCTTGGGCCAGTCGTTGCAGGATCGATTTTTCTGCCAGGACTTCCTTGATAGCTTTAAAGGCTTTTTTGGCAAGGGTCTGTCCACTGAAAATCTCTGTTCTTTTTTATTACCTCAAAGAAAGGTTTACATTTGTCAATTGAGCGAGAGATAAAGCGACTTAGCGCGGCTAGATGGCCAGTTAGGCTCTGCACTTTTTTGACCGAATTTGGTGGAACAAGTTCGGTCACCGCCCTGATTTTATCGGGGTTGGCTTCAATCCCTCTTTGGCTTACCATGTAGCCGAGGAATTTTCCGGAACCTATCCCAAATGAACATTTCTTTGGATTTAACTTCATCTTGTACTCTCGCAAAATAGCAAACATTTTATTGAGGTCATTTACTGTAATATCCGCAATTTTCGATTTTTGGTGAATTTCTTTTTTCGGCCGGAGTCCGTTTTGACGGCTCGCTCATGACCGTTTCGTCATTCTGAGAATGATTAATTCTGCACTTTTTGTCATCCGAGTTCGTTTCGGTGTTGTTTTGTTGAGTTCTGTGTTTTTTAGCGACTTTTCCGCACTTGAGTTCGATTCTTGCGAATCTCGTCCGAAACTGCTGTTTCGAGTTTCCCACAAGTCCGTTTAACTTTGTTAGACGTGTCGTGAACTTCGGTTTGATTATTCGTTGACGTATGGCGATTTTCGGGCATTTGGGCCATTTTCGTAATTTCCCAAAGTTTGGGGTAATTACTTTCCGTTGTCGAATTTCGAGCCTTCGGGTGGTCGGAATTGTGTGTCCTACTAGCTCTTAGATTCGTCTTTGTGAGTACTTCGTAACCGTATCTTCGGTTCGTATTCAGGTTCGGGTTTCGGTGTCGTTTTGTTGAATTCAGGATTACTAAACGACTTTTCTAAGTATGAGTTCGTCTTTGTTAGATCACCATTAATTTTTGGTAACTCCAAAAATTATAAATCTTTGCAATATTATAGAACATCGAATTAGCTTTCCAATGGTTCAAACGGTGAGTCACTCGGTCAGTCCCGAGAGAGTTATGGTCGTTTCAGTTTTTGGCCGAGCACTCCCTGGAGCCTTTCGGCCGATAGGGGGGGCCGATAGACTCTACTGCCGGCAGTCTGTATGGGTATCGGTTGGGCCTATCGGCCGATAGGCCGGCCGATATGTAAATTTCTTCACCTTCGAACTCCCAGTAGCCTTTCGGCCGATAAGTGGGGTCGATAGACCCTACTGCCGGCATCCCGTATGGGTATCGGTTGGGCCTATCGGCCGATAGGTCGGCCGATAGGTTCTGCTGTGTTGCACTATAAATGTGGTTTTGAGCGTGAACAGCTCATTCTTTCCCATTTTTTCCACCGAGTCGCGAGAGAGAGAGATATAGAGGGAGAGAATTCTTCATCAAGTCGATTTTCATCATTTCTTTTCGGTTGTGAGGCTCGGATAATCAATCTAACGCGTGTTCTACGGATCGTAATACTTGAATCACTCAAGGTAATATCTCTTGAAACCCTACCTTTTTGGATAATTGGGGATTTTGGGGTTTTGTCCGATTCTTTCCGTTTCGTTGATGGATTCATGATGAATATGATTATTCTTGTTGGTATTCTTAGTTTCCCTACGGATTCATGGTATATTTCGTGATTTTTACGGAATCGAGAGGGTTCGGTTGTGGTCCGCCCTCGTTGTTGTTTGTATACGAATATACATGAATCGTAGGCGGGTTTCCGGGAGTATTCCATTTCCATAATCGTTTAGAAGTGGTTGTGATTGTGTTATTCAAATCGTTAGGTTCATTTCCGCCGGTCCCTTGCGGTCGTGTTCAACTCTTCCGTTCCGTTCGTGTTATCATCTATTTAATCGAGGCAAGTATTTTTGGAAACCTTTAAGCTTAACATGAAATGGTTATGTATATTACTTGTTGTAACTCACCTTGTGTTGGCCGACGGGGTCAAGGAGGGAAATCTATCTTTGCCGCCCTGGATTTCGCGAGTTTCGTCTGCTTCTTGACTCGTTAGGGTCCTTGCAAGGCCCCGAGTGAGAATGTATCTTTGCCGCCTGTTCTCACGGCATAGCGTGTGCGTGGTTTTGTTTTTACGTAATTGTAGCCAACTCGTTAGGGTCCTGTGAGGCCCGAGTGAGAATGTATCTTTGCCGCCACATTCTCAAGGCTAATTGTTTGGTATTTATTTTAGGAAAAGACATGTCTTGTTTTGGTTTTAGAAAATGATATTGGTGCATGTACTATGAGATGTGTAAGCGATTGGTTTGCCTTGAATACTTGTACTAGCGTAATTGCTAACCCCTTTGGGGACCCGTTGTCGGGGAAATTCTTGTTATGGATTTCAGGTTATGTTCAGCCAGTCGAGCGGGCGCTGGGATGGTACGAGGATGTTGGCCAAGGTTGTTGACATGTGCAATTGAGTCTTGTTATTTCCTACTGTCTCTTTTGATGTGGATGTTTTCCAAATTGTAAACTTATAGATTGTACTCGCGAGTACTTAGGCTTTTCTTTTCGGATTGTGTTTGGACTTCGTTGGAGTTACTGTATTTGTCGGTTGATGTTTATTATGCCGGTTATACCGGACGTGTTGCTTTATGTTCTTGTTGTTAATAGTTGTTTCCTTGCTAACTGAGATGGTTAGTCGAGTGGTGTTTTATTGTGTTAGCCTGGTGGGTCCCATGTAGGGGTCCACGGCGCTGTAATACACCTCGAATATCTTGGGGGTGTTACAGAAAATGGTATCAGAGCTCTAGGTTATGGATACCTAGGCTTGTTGGTTATTTGGGTCTAGTTGTGTTTTGTTTTGCACATTGTCACACCGCTGCCGGCATTTCAGTACATCCAGTGCTTGTAAGTTTTCCTTACTCGATTCTCTTGTTTTCTCGTATTGAAATTCCCCTTCTTGAACTGTGATTGCCTCTCTCGTACTCATTGTCGAGTTGTTTTCGATCCATCCGGTTCGTGTACTTTTGATTCTAGTATTGCGCAATCCTTTGTCTCTCTGGAGTATGTGCGCCGTTAAGGCTTGACCGTTTGTCGTTTTGCGAGCTTTCCATCGCTAAACCTCCTAGCGTTGGTGGGATCGTTGGTGATCGAAAGATCCGAGTTTTGCTCCGTGGTATATTGTGAGAGGGCTTGACTCTCTAGTCTTTTGCTGTGTGATGGAATCTGTGTTTGGTAATTGCGATATACTAAATGTATGTTGAGCCGAATGTACCGATGAGTTGAGAAACTCACGTAGCTGGTTTCGACATAGGTCCAAATCGGTGATCTTTGGTTCTGTTGTTAAACTTGGAGAGATAGTTTGACATATGCTTGGAATTAGTATTTCCGAGTTGCGCTTTTTGAACTGGTGATTTTTGAATGTCGTATATGAGTGTGTCCGGGAATTGTTGGTACTTGGCTAATTATTATTATTTACAACCAATGTGTTTCTATTAATAATAATACATGCGGCGTTCTTGCTTGAAAATTTCTTAGACTTGATCGTATTGTTGGGTTTTTGAAAGTGACATGAATTTGGGCGAGCCAGCCTTGTATTTTCAAATAAAACCTTGTGTCGTATTTAAAGGTCATGTTTAAAAGTGTTTTAGGACATTTTATAAAATGCTACCATTGTTAAGCCCTTGTCGTGTTTAAAAGGGTCTTGAAAACGTTTTTTAACTTCTAGGTTTTATTTTCGAATGACTAGAGTATACGATTTTAAAAATCAGTTAGCACAGGGAAACCTAGGGTGTCGAATCATGTTGTGTTTGTCGAGTTTTGTCTTAACGGTTTTGTCGACTTAGTCGCATCGCGACGGCGTCGTTTGAGATCATTGGTCGTGATTAGTATCGAGGGTGGTCGTCACTTACGTGCGACCTATGGATGTTAAACTCCCTTCCTTGTGTTGTGCCTCGTGTGACACGAGTTATTTGTATGATTAGTCGTTAAATGATGGAATCCTTCGTGGATTTTGATTTCACGATATGTGTTTATTAGACTCTCGTATTTGGTTTATACGAGGAGTGTAAATCCTTCTTGATGTATTTTCGTACCGTATTTTATCCGCTGCGTGAGTTCTTTCAAACGGCTTTCGGTATTTTGCAAATTGAGTTTTATTTCGTAAAACCGATTCCTTGAATCAAGTTTTGGCATTTTGATCTTGAATATTTCATGATGGTTTGACAAATGATTTTTGTGAGTTTTGGAAAATATTACTGTCATTGGTCTTTTTAACAGTTTTGAAATGACGTGGGAAATTGTGCTTAGCACAGTAAACTGTGTGAGAAAGGTTTACGGCATGTAATCTTTCGATATGTTCTGTTGTTGTCTCTGTTGGTCGTTAGCGCACGCTACGCTTTGCGGCTAAGCGCGCAAGAGTGCGTTGGTAGCACGCTAAGGGAGGATAGCGCCGCTACAGTAGTTCGAGGCGATCCGGGAGCTCTTTGGGTGGAGTCCAAGTTCTCGTTAGCGCACGCCAACACTTGGGGTTAGCGCACGCTAACAGTGTATTTTTGGTCGGGAGTTTTGTTTGGTGCCGTGATAGCGCACGCTAACCTTAATGATTAGCGCACGCTAATTGTGTCCAGTATAAGTACCGGACACCAGTCTAGAAGTTGCATTTTTTTTCTTCATTTCTTCTTCTTCCTCCATGAGTTTGAGACGTAGCGACTCGGTTTCGCATCTGGGCTGATTTTTTTTCTTCCACCCAAAGGTGTTTTGGAGTATCCTAGATGATTTTTAACATCATCTAATCCATTGTTCTTCGCCGAACCTAGGTATTTTCTTGAATCCCTAGAGTTGACTTTTTGGAGTTTTGTTCTTGATATCGGTTTCCATCCAGTTTTGATAAACCGATTGTCGTTTTAACGATGTTGTTGAACATATCCTGAGGATTGTATATCACTGTCGTGATTTTGAGCGATTTGATGCGTGTGATATGATGTGTTTAAGTAAATGTTGATACGTGCGAATTTTGGGCATTCTGGCCTATTGTACTTCTGAAAAACTTTGAGTATCTTAGAAAATAAACCTCGAGACGTACTTTAAAATAAATTATTTTCTCATAGTGCTCTCAAGATGCCTACTAGTGTCACGCTATGTTTCAAAATTATTCTACTTTGAGGATCAAAATATTTTGAAATATTTCTAATGATTTAGAAATGCATTCGCTTGGACCCGAAGGTCGAATATAGCTGACAAGTTTTAATTTAACGAAAGGTGTCTTCATTTCTCTTTTTTCAAACGCAAGATGATTTTTTTAAAAGTCTCGATGTCTATTTTTGTAATACTTTTGATATTTGATACTCAAGATCTACTTGTGCTTTCTAGTTATTTTAAAAATATTGCTTTGTTTTCAAAACCTATCATTCCTATTGTGGTCAGGAATATATGTGTGATGTTCGTGCTCTCGTTAGGGTGTTAACCCGAGTTGTTGTTGAATTGGTGGTGTGAGCGTTGAGTCGTTCGCCACACGGTTGTCGTGGTAGCCTCTGCGGTGTGATATTGGTATTGGATGTTGTCGCCTCATAGCGGTTTATGCTTTATCGCATATATGCGAGCCGTTAGAGATCGGATTGGTATGATTGTGTGCATCGGTGATTGTTCCACGTTGTGTCGGTTGCTTGTTGTCTTTATTACCTTGGTTCCGTTGTTGTGAGTTTCGGGGGCGAGGTCAAAAGTAATACCCGTACTATTTTGACTTCTATATCTTCTCTTTCTCCAGTCTATCGATTCGCTCGTGTTCATTGATACCTTATGAACTTGTTCTGTACCTTGGTTTCATCGTTCGAGCGAGCTGTAATCTGGTTTTGAGTCGATCTGGTTATCGCTGTGACCTTCCGAATTCGGTGCGACTATTGTAAACCTTGTTCGGAAGTAGCATCTTTTGGTTCTAATAGTTCTTTTATTCGAAGTGGATCGGAATTTTAACTTCTGTACCTTTGGCTCTATCAACTCGTTTATGCTCGTTAACATTTCTAAACTTTCCCTATCCCTTACTATTGTTGATCGAACGAGTGTGATATTGTTTTGGAATAACTCGTTTGTCGCTGTGACTTTTCAATCGCTATTCCCTATCCTGTGGATCTTATGGGAATGCATTCCTTGTAGTTCTCACCAGATCATCCTGGGAGTTGTTGTTTGAGTTTTATTATCCTTCGTGTTTCGGACATGATTGTTCGATCCTTGTTGTCTCGATCGTTTGTTCGTTCGGTTTTTGTTCTCGTTTTGTGATCGTTGAGCATTCATGCTCCTTCCTAATTCCCTTAAGTTTGGGAAATTAGTCTCGTTTTCGATTTTCCAATCCTTGGGCGGTGGAATTCAGTATTAGTTCAGCGATTGGCTCGCGTTTCGATTGATGTACCGTTAGGTTGGTCGATCATACTGACTTTCGTTCGTTGTGTTTTGTGATTGTCGGATAATTGACTTGGCTATATTATCCGTTTGATGACGCTTGTCATTTGTCGATTTTATTGTATCTCTAACGGCGACATTGTGTTGGTCGCCGTGGAGCGTGTTTTCACGACGTATATTCCTTTGCGTTGTTTGTAACATTTCGCCGTTGGGCATTAGTTACGCATTCTTGTGTATCTTGTTGAGTTTTTCCTGGCGGAATATTTCTTCCCCCTACTTGTTTTAAGTTTCGGGACGAAACTTCTTTTAAGGAGGGTAGAATGTAATATCCGCAATTTTCGATTTTTGGTGAATTTCTTTTTTCGGCGAGTCCGTTTTGGACGGCTCGCTCATGACCGCTTCGTCATTACGAGAATGATTAATTCTGCACTTTTTGTCATCCGAGTTCGTTTCGGTGTTGTTTTGTTGAGTTCGTGCTTTTTAGCGACTTTTCCGCACTTGAGTTCGATTCTTGCGAATCTCGTCCAGCTATTGTTTCGAGTTTCCCACAAGTCCGTTTAACTTTGTTAGACGTGTCGTGAACTTCGGTTTGATTATTCGTTGACGTATGGCGATTTTCGGGCATTTGGGCCATTTTCGTAATTTCCCAAAGTTTGGGGTAATTACTTTCCGTTGTCGAATTTCGAGCCTTCGGGTGGTCGGAATTGTGTGTCCTACTAGCTCTTAGATTCGTCTTTGTGAGTACTTCGTAACCGTATCTTCGGTTCGTATTCAGGTTCGGGTTTCGGTGTCGTTTTGTTGAATTCAGGATTACTAAACGACTTTTCTAAGTATGAGTTCGTCTTTGTTAGATCACCATTAATTTTTGGTAACTCCAAAAATTATAAATCTTTGCAATATTATAGAACATCGAATTAGCTTTCCAATGGTTCAAACGGTGAGTCAATCGGAGTCCGGACGAGAGAGTTATGGTCGTTTCAGTTTTTGGCCGAGCACTCCCAGGAGCCTTTCGGCCGATAGGGGGGGCCGATAGACTCTACTGCCGGCAGTCTGTATGGGTATCGGTTGGGCCTATCGGCCGATAGGCCGGCCGATATGTAAATTTCTTCACCTTCGAACTCTCAGTAGCCTTTCGGCCGATAAGTGGGGTCGATAGACCCTACTGCCGGCATCCCGTATGGGTATCGGTTGGGCCTATCGGCCGATAGGTCGGCCGATAGGTTCTGCTGTGTTGCACTATAAATGTGGTTTTGAGCGTGAACAGCTCATTCTTTCCCATTTTTTCCACCGAGTCGCGAGAGAGAGAGATATAGAGGGAGAGAATTCTTCATCCGGGGGTCGATTTTCATCATTTCTTTTCGGTTGTGAGGCTCGGATAATCAATCTAACGCGTGTTCTACGGATCGTAATACTTGAATCACTCAAGGTAATATCTCTTGAAACCCTACCTTTTTGGATAATTGGGGATTTTGGGGTTTTGTCCGATTCTTTCCGTTTCGTTGATGGATTCATGATGAATATGATTATTCTTGTTGGTATTCTTAGTTTCCCTACGGATTCATGGTATATTTCGTGATTTTTACAGAATCGAGAGGGTTCGGTTGTGGTCCGCCCTCGTTGTTGTTTGTATACGAATATACATGAATCGTAGGCGGGTTTCCGGGAGTATTCCATTTCCATAATCGTTTAGAAGTGGTTGTGATTGTGCTATTCAAATCGTTAGGTTCATTTCCGCCGGTCCCTTGCGGTCGTGTTCAACTCTTCCGTTACATTCGTGTTATCATCTATTTAATCGAGGCAAGTATTTTTGGAAACCTTTAAGCTTAACATGAAATGGTTATGTATATTACTTGTTGTAACTCACCTTGTGTTGGCCCGACGGGTCAAGGAGGGAAATCTATCTTTGCCACTGGATTTCGCGAGTTTCGTACCTTCTTGACTCGTTAGGGTCCTTGCAAGGCCCGAGTGAGAATGTATCTTTGCCGCCTGTTCTCACGGCATAGCGTGTGCGTGGTTTTGTTTTTCGTAATTGTAGCCAACTCGTTAGGGTCCTGTGAGGCCCGAGTGAGAATGTATCTTTGCCGCCTGTTCTCAAGGCTAATTGTTTATTGCTTATTTTAGGAAAAGACATGTCTTGTTTTGGTTTTAGAAAATGATATTGGTGCATGTACTATGAGATGTGTAAGCGATTGGTTTGCCTTGAATACTTGTACTAGCGTAATTGCTAACCCCTTTGGGGACCCGTTGTCGGGGAAATTCTTGTTATGGATTTCGTGTTATGTTCGGCCCGATCAGCGGGCGCTGGGATGGTACGAGGATGTTGGCCAAGGTTGTTGACATGTGCAATTGAGTCTTGTTATTTCCTACTGTCTCTTTTGATGTGGATGTTTTCCAAATTGTAAACTTATAGATTGTACTCGCGAGTACTTAGGCTTTTCTTTTCGGATTGTGTTTGGACTTCGTTGGAGTTACTGTATTTGTCGGTTGATGTTTATTATGCCGGTTATACCGGACGTGTTGCTTTATGTTCTTGTTGTTAATAGTTGTTTCCTTGCTAACCGAGATGGTTAGTCGAGTGGTGTTTTATTGTGTTAGCCTGGTGGGTCCCATGTAGGGGTCCACGGCGCTGTAATACACCTCGAATATCTTGGGGGTGTTACATTTACATGATCGGCCGAGCACAAAGGCTTTACTAACATATCATCTACATACACCTCCATCGTATGACCTATCAAGCTATTGAACATTTGATTTACCAGGCGTTGATATGTTGCGCCGGCATTCTTGAGCCCGAAAGGCATCATTCGGTAACAGTATAGGCCGCGGGCCGAGTAGAAGGAGGTGTTTTCTTCATCAATGGGATGCATCAGGATCTGGTTGTATCTGGAATATGCATCCATAAAACTCATAAGCTCATGCCCGGTCGTTGCATCCACCATATAGTCGATATGGGGTAGGGGATAGCTATCTTTCGGGCATGCTCTATTCAGATCAGAGAAGTCAATGCAGAGCCTCCACAGCCCGGTCGACTTTTTCACCAGGACCGGGTTGGCCACCCAGGTCGGGTACCTGGATTCCCGGATGAACCCGTTGTCGATCAGCTTGTCCACTTCCTCTTCTAGCCCCTTCTGTCGTTCAGGCCCCATTTTCCTCCTCTTCTGAATAACCGGCTTTGAACTGGGGTCGATATTCAGCCGGTGGCACGCAAATTCCGGGTCAATCCCAAGCATGTCCGAATGGTTCCATGTGAAGACATCCAAATTCTGTCTCAGGTGGAAGATTAGCTCGGAGCGGATCCGCTCTTGGAGGTTGTGGCCGATCTTTAGCTGTCAGACGGGATCAGATGTGTCCATGTCGACCTGGTCCAGCTCTTTTGTTGGCTCAGCATGGCGAATTTTCCCTTTTGGATTCTGGTATCGCGGGTCGACACGATCCTCTTCCAGGATCGGCTCTTTCCCTGGCCTGCGGCCTCGGTCCGCATCCTGGTCAGTTTCTATTTCGAGGGCTTGAGCGGCCCCGGGACCTTCGGCCTCCTGTTCGAGTAGGGCGTCTTCTGCCAGCTGTTCGAAGCTGGTGGCCCCCATTTCTTCCGGTAAATTCTCCGGGGTGCCCTCTGCGGTGTTTATTTCGCGAGCCCGGATGCTGAGATTGCATTCCCGGGCGGCCCTTTGATCTCCCCTATGTACCCCGACGCCGTCCGGGGTGGGGAACTTCATACACAGGTGATATGTAGACTGAGTGGCCCTCAGCCTTGACATCACAGGTCGGCCAATGATGGCGTTGTAGTCGCTGTGCACGTCGATGATCTTAAACGTAGTGATCATCGTTCTCTTGATCGACCCCTGACCAAATTCCAGGGCGAGGTCGATTTCCCCCAATGGTGAGGTGCGACAGTTAGCAAATCCCCTAATGTCCTCGTTGCAGGGTCTGACATAAGATTGGTCTACCTTCATCCTGTGAAGGGTATGAAGGTAGATGATGCTGGCATAGGCCTCGGAGTCTACCAACACTCTGTGTACCGGGATCCCCATTATGGGCAGAGTGATGACAAGGGCGTCCGAATGGGGATGGTCCAAGCCATCTGCATCGGACTCTTTGAAAGTAACTGCCAGATGGGGGTTTTGGGGGGCTTCTTAGGCCAGTGATAGAAACCCCTCGGGTCGGCGCTCTGTCCGTTGATAAGAGGTGTTGGCCTCTCGAATGGATGCCTTTTTATGCCGCTTTGACCGATGATTATCGACCTCGGCTGTTCCCATGATGGTTAGAATTTCCCGGGGGGACTTGGGGGCTGGAGGCACCCGATCGTTCTTGGATCTTTTCGGGTCGGCCCGATCCTGACGATCCCGGGGTGGGTTCTGGGTAAATCGCCTTTAGCCGGTATCGTCGCATACCGCAATCAGGGCGGCGACGAGGTCCCGGCACTGTTCGATGTTATGGCCCGCCGATTCGTGGTATTTACAAAAGCGGGTCTGGTCCATATCCTTTTGATCTTTATAGATCGGCCGAGGAACCGGGAGCAAATTCTTGTCTTTTATTTGATCAAATATGGCTGCGGCCCCGACAGAATATATTTCAGCAAAGCTAGCCATGAGCTCGGGCCTACGCTCCCGATAGCTTTGGGTTGTTGGGGCTGTCGAGGAAGAGGCGGGGGCCTTATTTTCCTGGCGGGATTCTTGACGGGCCTCTCTGTAGTCATGCCTATCTTCTTTCTTTTTATAGGACCCTTTCTGGTCGGAGGGCATGACCAAAACTGGTGCCGGCATAGCTTCCTCGGCAGCAATATGGGAGCTGGCGCGCTCCAAGAATTCTTGATAGGTGTGTGGGACATTCTGGCACACCGTCCAGCGGAAAAAAGAATTTTTAAGGAGGCCGGCCTGAGCAATAATGGCCAGCGCGTCGTCCTACATGGGTTCCGTCTCCAATATCCATTTATTGAAACGAGATATATAATATTTAAGGGACTCGTTTGGCCCATGTACGACGGAAGCGATGGATGAGCGCGAGGCGACTCGCACTAGGGACCCCATGAAATAGGATCGGAATGTCGCCGAAAGCTGATCCCATGTCTGAATGGAATGGTGGAGCAGCGCCCGATACCATCTCTGGGCCCTCTCCCCCAGAGTCAAGGAGAACATTCTGCACCGAAACGCGTCTTGAGACCCGTGCAGGTCCATCCAGGAGTTATAATGTCCGAGATGGGCGTTGGGCTCTGTCTCCCCGTTTTATAGCGGAATCTGAGGGATCTTAAACTTCTCTGGGAGGGGTTCCGACAGAACACTGGGGGCCAGGGGGCTCTCCTGGCTGTTAAGCCATTCCGAACTTTGGGATGGCTGGAGTTGCTTGTTTTCGAGCTCCGTAAGGCGTTTTTTAAGAAACTCGATCTCACTCGAGTTATCGCCCGGAGTTTGAGGTAATACTTGTGTCGGATTTAGGGACTGGTGGGGAGCCTTTTCCACTACAAAAAAAATAGTTTTTACCGACGCCATTTACCGACGCCCGTACCCGCCGTTGTTAAACTTATAATTTACCGACGCCATTACCGACGCCCGTTATTTAATTGATTTACCGACGCCATTGCCGACGACCGGTTCGCAGACTTATTTTTTTTTCTTTTTTTTCACAATTAACGATGCCATTTACCGACGACCTTACCGACGCCACTTCGGCATTGGTAAATTTTTATTATTTTCTTTTTTTCTGTTTTCACAATTAACGACGCCGTTTACCGACGCCATTTACCGATACCATTTTGGCGTTGGTAATTTTTTTTATTTTATTTTTATTTTTTTTAATTTAACGACGCCGTTTACGTCATTACCGACGCCATTTCGGCGTCGGTAATTTTTTTACACTATCCCACATCTAAAAAAACAGTAGTGTTTTATGTGGTTTATAAACCAAAATCTTTCTCAACCATTTGAAATTGAATGGAGCCCGAACTGACACTTGAACCGGACCCGACCCGCCGGACCGGACTGGACATGACCCACTTTGAGCCGGACCTAACCACTTTGAGCCGGACGTGACCCGCCTGAGTCCTGACCTGACTTTTTTAGATTTTTTTTTTATTTAACGACGCCAAAAACGGCGTCGGTAAATGGCGGCGTCGGTAATGACATCGGTAAAAAATTACCGTCGAGCGTTTTTCCAACGGCGGATTGCCGTCGGTAATGGCATCGGTAATTTTTACCGACGCCATTTTCTGTTTTACCAACGGCGTTTGGCGTTGGTAAAAAACTGTTTTTTTGTAGTGTTCTTCTTTACGGCTCTGGCTCTAGATAGTGGGAGTTGGTGCCGCTTTTTCGACTTTATTCCCTGACCCGAGCCGAGCAAAAACGGATATGGGGCGTGAAAGCCTACTTTTTCGAGAGGGATGTGAGCTTTCTCCGTGGCTTTCCGCTCCTTCCCCGACGACTCGAGAGGCCGTCCTCTTTTTATCCCGTCTCGAGGCAGCTGGACGGGTCGTCTGAGATTCCGCCTCCGCATGGTCTTTGGGTTTTTGAAGGGTTCCGCCCCCAGTGACCCGTGTCATAAGGGCTGCCATGCCCTGGATGAAGGCTGGATGTTTAAAGCATGCCACATGGCATTTAATAAAAAAATTCTGCCACATGGATTTACTTAGGTGAAAAAATAAATCATTTAAAAAAAGAAGGCAAAATAAAAATCCAACTTAAACCTAAACACATGAAACGCAAGAATCCCCAAGTCATAATCGTCCACCTTCTTCCACCTTCTTCTCATTTTATTTTCATTTGATATATGCACAATTATCAGAGATTCAAAAACTAGCGTGTTGCAAAAATTTACGCGTGGAGATTGAAATAAAAACTTCCATCATTAGCTACACAATCAAAAACCAAACAATCAGCTTCACTACGCAAGAAGCCCCTAATTTCACATAGTACTGTAAAACCAAAAAAAAAAAACTACTTGACACCAAATTTCAATATGGACCCTAATACAACCTGATTGGTTATATTTTATAAAATATGTCAATCAAACAAAAAGAGGGTATCCTTGCTAATATACTACCTAATTGCGAATAAAAATCACACGATAAAAATCTCACTGCACAATCAAAATCAAACAATCTATAGCTTCACTACACAATAAGCCCTTAATTTCATATAGTACTGCAAAACCAAAAAAAAAAAAATATTAAACTACTTGAAGCTATGACCGACTACTTGAACCTCCATCATTCATATATTCTTTGTTTTCTTCAACATGGCAAGTTGTGTCAAAGTCATTCGTCTTATCTCTTTTTTCAAATGTGACCTAAGAACACTCATCTCATTTGCAAACTTGATAGATTCACTGATGGAAGCTTGCGAATTTGCTTCATTAGATGTTTTGAATCTTGCCATCTGTGTTGATTGAACTGGTTGAGGAGCTGTTGCTATTTCAGATTGCTGAGATGATGTTGTTGCTTGTTTCTTAGCTTTTCTTTTCCTAGAAGGGGGAACATACTGTATGGGTATAAAAAAAACAAATCATAATTCAAGAACAAATCACCAACACATAAAAAATATGCACTTGCAAACTAAAAAATATGCATTTGCAAACAGTAGTATATATACCTGAGGATTATCTTTCTTCTTTGGACATGTTCTGACATTGTGACTTGAATCCTTGCATAGGCTACATTTTATGACCAATCCTAATCATGTAAACTTTCCTGTCTTCTTCTTTCTTTCTTTAGTTGGGTCTTTTCTTCGGTTTCTCTTCGGTCTTCCCGGCATGACCTTAAATGGAGGTGGTAAGCAACCTCATAACCCAATATCATCTAGCATATCTATCCCCTTCACTGGCTTGAAGCTGAATGAATAAGCCTTCAAGTAGGTCGCTTTGTTGTACCACGCACTCACATAGTCAGTAACTTCTTCTTTGTTGTATGAATGCATGCTATAGTATGGGGACAAGGTATCCCGGTTAGATCTCACTCTCTACATGAGCATTCTCTCTTTGAAAGATCAATTGTATGACGCTTTGCGAAATTGAAGATAAAAGTAACCTCATATGCATCCTCACCATTCGAGTCAATCAACCAGTCATGGGACAACAAGTCATTCTTCCCAACCTTTTCCATTGCTTTGGGGCTGATATTTTCTTTCCAACTCTCAACAGATTTTCTCTTCGTCACATTTCTTTTCATAACTTGTTGGCTAATCATCTGCCATACTGATGATGGGCTTCGTCCTAGCATCCAAAATCCACCCATAAAGTTTCGCACATATTGTTGTATACAACATCACACTTGGCATCTTTAGGGAAAAAAGCCCTGCACCAAGTATGCAATGGATACTCTGCAACTGCTTCAAATATACCTTCACCCAATAACTTAAATTGATTGGTATTCTCTGTTAGTTGATTCATATATGTACTTTTCGACACTGCCCAAAAGGCAACTTTCCTCTCATCACCCCTAAACCTCTTTGACCAGGCAACATAGATATGTATGACACACATCCTATGATATGCCTCTGGTATCACGTCCCTTACCGCAGCAATCAGTCCCTGCACCATGAAAACATGATATGTATGAATAATATGTAATAGTAGTGAAAATATTTGAAATGAATATTAAAATGTCAATTACCTTTTGCATATCTGATATAACTGTCAAGTTTGCACCTTCCTTCAAGTCAAGATCAACTTTCAAACGTGTCAAAAACCATGACCAGTTGGTTGTGTTTTCAACCTCACATATAGCCCATGCAACAGGAAACATCTGATTGTTTCCATCTCTGCCTATAACACACAGAAGCTGTCCTTTGCAGATCCCTTTTAAAAAGCAGCCATCAAAACGGGCAGCATGAGCATAAAACAAATTCACGAAACATAAACCAAGCCTTTACAAGAAACTACCAAAAAAAACTCAAATCCGATAAAATGCAAACGAACAGCAACCCAACTGCTACAAAAAGTTGAAAATAATAGAAAAACTCATACATAAATTCTAGGATGTGCCTGTATGTGTCGGGGTTTAGTCCCAAAAGGTGAAGCAAAAAACAGAAACCCGAAAAACCCTAAAAATCGAAAATGGTGCTCGATTACAATTCGTAAACTTAAATAAAAAAAGAGCAGAAAAAATACATAAAGATTTTAAAAACTTAGAGACGGAAATACCTCTTCGCCACGGTTTCTGGATTCCTAAGTAAGTTGCGGCTCTTTGATTGTTGAACACTCTGGTGTGTGTATGTGTGTGTGTGTTTTTTGTTGTATAGATATTAGGAGCTTCTTGCGTAGTGTAGCTAATGATGTTGTGGTTAGGTTTAAGTTGGATTTTTATTTTGCCTTCTTTTTTTAAATGATTTATTTTTCCACCTAAGTAAATCCATGTGGCAGAATTTTTTTATTAAATGCCACGTGGCATGTCCGGGTGTCATTATAGTGCCACGTGTCTAACAGAAATAAGGGGTGTTAACTTTCCATTAAAAAAAGTGTGACATTTCACTAAATTGGATAGTACAAGGGCCAAATGTGACTAAATAATAGGTTAGGGGCCAAATGCAACAATTTTGGATAGGTCAGGGGTCAATTAGTGCTTTAAGCCCAAAATCAATGAATAAATAAAAAAGGTCATATATGTAAATAGTTTTCTTAAAATGAAAAACAACAAAAAAGTAAAAAAAAAAATTATTGTATAACAACAAATTGAAAATGTATAAATCAGTTAATAAACTTAATAGTTAACTGAAAAATGAAAAAAACAAATTAAAATAATAAGTTGAAATAGAAATAAAATAAAAATGATAAATAAATTTATAAATATAAAAATTTACAAGTCTAAACATTATTTCAGAGAAAATAAAAATTATATATCTATATATTTGGAAATTAGTTAGAACTATTTAGTTGCTTTTCGTTTTGAGATTTTTAATAACTATTTAGAATAATAAATGTTTTTATTTATAAATTGATTTAATATCTTTAATACTATATATATTAATTTATACTCCATCCGTCCGTGAATTAAATTCAGGGATCTCTCTTTTTTAGTACCAAAACATAAAAGTAACAAGTTATATATCCCCATTCATAAAACTATAAGTTTTTGATACCAAAATGTGTTAAAAGACTTTATTACCCTTAAAGTCTACCAATAAGAGAAAAAAAAACTAAAAAAGAAAAAGGAAGATTATTAAAACGAAACAACAATAAAAAAAGGTCCCACAACTCAATATTCCAAAAAACTCTCCTCCTCTCTGCAAAAAAATCTCCCGTCGTGAAACCCTTCGCCGACCAGAAAATGTCGACTTCCGACTACCACAGAGAATCTAAAGACGCCAGAAGTTCCGCTAGTGACACTCCATTTGAAGAGCAATTCGTCAATGAGCCGCCGGTTAGTGTATTTTCATTAACACACGATCGTGCCACGACGGTTGTTCATCTTCCCACGATCGTGCTGAAGAAGATGAGACCATCGTGTACACGATGGTCTTTCGTGGGCACGATGGCTACACACGACGGTCGTCGATCGTGTGTGCCGTCGTGTGCTAGAAGTGCAAAGCTCTGCCTTGCACACGATCGCGAGCACACGATCGTTTCCGTCGTGTGAGCCGTCGTGTGGCACACGATGGTCTTCACACGACGGACATCGATCGTGTGCATGCGATCGTGTGCAAGCGTAATTTTTTCGTTCTCTTAAGCATTTTATCATATTCTTATGAGTTGTATGTCCATATTGCGGTGGTTGCGTATGGAAGAGACCTACATTGCGTTTTGTTACACGTCAAGTGAATCTTTACATACGGGAGGCGGTATTTAAAGAGATCATTGAGACATTAAGGAGTATGGGCCGCAATTCATTTATTCTTGATCGAGCTATCGAGAGCTTGACCGAGGGGGTCTGGGCGCTTGATTAAAGTTAGGAGGAATGGACTTCAAATCGCCTACATCACTTGATTGCTCGTCGATTGGAGTGTGATCAAATCCCCGGATGAGTCGTGGTTCCGAGGTTTGCGGGAGGACCATTCGTTTCTGACCCATGATTTCGCCTTGATCACGGGACTCCATTTTGGAAACTCTACCTTCCATCCCGGACGACCATCTCCTTCCGTCAAACGGTATTTTCCACGAGAATACTCCATGGCAAAAACATTAAGGTTAGTGTTCGCGGAAGAGGTTCAATGCTCGAGATTTTGGTAGAGACATAAGAGATTATCTCAAGGTTGCCAATTTGCTTATATACTACTACTTTATCCTATGCCGTGACGACATGATGGTGAGACATGGGCATGGGCATTAGTGGAGGATTTCGAGCGATGGGATATGTTTCCTTGGGGTTCTTATGCCTTTGGGGTTTTATCTTACTACATAGGCAACGTTGCCATGAAGGAGGGACAAGAGCACAAGGACTATCACTTCTATGGTCTGTTTGGGCTTTACAAATATGGTCGTATGAGATGATTCTGCATTGGGAGCATTGTGTGGTAGTCGAGATAAAGCTGTCCAAGTCCCCGGTGTTTGATGTGGACTACGAGGAAGATGTTTTGTGATTTCACTCATTTCTTGACGATAAGGTACATAAATTTGTAAACGTATTTTCTCCTAACTTCACTCATCTCTTCAACATTATGTGATTGCCCATCTAATGGTATGCTTTAATGACTATTGTTGCGGCCAAAGTACTTCCCTCTTTACCGCATTTGGAGGAGGATGAGGTGAGTACTACTACGAGCTTTGAGAATGGCTCGCCTTATGACGTTAAGTTCATTAAGCCTGTAAGAATAGGCTGTGAGGAATAAGGAGGATGAGCTGCGCCGATCCAGGAAGAAAGTTATGGATAGGTTGAAGAGAATTTCAGGAAAATTGATTACATATGAGTCGGCACATAAAGTGTCGAGCGGCGCCGGAGTACCCCACCGGTAGATGGTGCGAGACATCGGACCGGGAGAGGCGGCCGAGAGAGGGTGTGTTGTGTCCACGGACTTCCTTGTCGGACCACACCCGTGACACGAGCGAGGATGAGTACTTGATCGCCGTTTGAATGCGATCTTGTACGACGATTCCAGTCGGATTTATTGCTCGAGTTTCTCGCCGGGTGCTTTCGGGATCGTGGATTTCTTCGGACCTATGCATAGGCGTTCTAGGAGCCCAGTACACTACTCGGTGGGAGCCATGATAGGCCTCGTCATTACGCATCTGTTAGCGGCGCCGTGGAGGATTCGACCCTCCACGTCACTCGGTCTCGCGCGGCCACCACGGTCACCATTTTCATCGTCGGCTAGTCATCATTCGAGTCACCATTCTCGGCGTCGGAGTCACCATTCTCGGCATCCGCCTACCCACCATTCGGAGGTCCAAAGGCCACGATCACCATTCTCGGATTCATCATTACATTGGAGCGGCCCCTTGATTACGAGCATCGGTATGAGCCATTTGAGGCGCCGTTTGTGATATGGGACGATGTTCGACGGTTTCGGGGCGAGCATCGTTACGGTGCGATGTTTCGCAGATGAGGGTGGTGGTCTGGCGGCAACCTCCATTTCGGATCGAGCGGCCGATTTTGAGATCGAGCGGCCATGTGACTCTCGATCGTTATAGTTGTGAGAGGGATGCCGAGGGTGACGAAGATGGTGAGAGTGCCGGAACGCGGCATTTGGGTGAGCGTAGTCTTCCACCGCGAGTGAGTCGACCATCTCCGCTCTTCGAGAGCCTTTTGTGGTTGCGCCTCCCGGAGATAGCGAGGCTCAAGAAGTTGTACCTACGGTTTAGGAGGAGCGACCACGTGATGCTATTGTCCGGTGTTTGGAGGTAGGCATGCTCTCACCCGGGCGTTATTTGGCCGGATAGAGTCTAGCCGTGAAGACTTTGATGCCGAGGTGATAGGCGTTATGTGCTTGCGACTCGAGCGAGGCTTCGGAGGAGTCCGTCTTGTTGGTGTCGGTAGAGTTGGCACTTTGTACTTGGCTCCTATTTTACGTAAGTTCTATAACCTACTCACTTGTATATCATTGGTTTGATATCGATATTTTTAATTTTGTGGTTTGGCTTTTTGTAGTTAGTTTTGGCCAACGAGTTTGCAAGACTCCATCCGGATGATCCACTTGGCATCAAGGTGACGGGAAGCCGGTTTACAAGGAGTGGAAAATTCCTAAATGCATCGAGCACTACATGACAGTCTTGATACACCACATGCGGTTCCATGGTTAAATTGCAACGAAGTAAGTTTGAAATTTATATTTATAAATAATTGACGATTTGTTGCCATTTGAAATTTATATTTATAAATGATTCGCTATGTTTGATGTGATGATCTTATATGATTACATATTGTGTTTGAGCAGATCATTGCCATTTGTTGCCTCGACCAAAGCCACAGGTGACTATCAAGATTGACATCATAGCATGGACCGTGGAGTTGTACGATTCCTTGTCACACCACCACGAAGATGGTCGTTCGATTCAACCAATCTGCGACCGATTATGCGTCGATGCCTCGTGTGCTAGCTCAATCCGGGTATTGGATGAACAACCAATCGAAAGCGAAGTATGACACGGAGATGAGTTTCAAAATTATGCCACGAGAGCTACGGTTCATACAAAAGCGACAATCACAGTTGTGGCCCCTTCGCGTGCATGTACTTGGATCGACTCGTCTCTGCAAACCCAGGAGCAAGGCACCAAATCAAGGAACTTAATGAAAAATATATTAAGAAATATCGATATGGCCTAGCTGCTAAAATCTTTATGTTGTCTTTAGACATGTAGAATGGTTTATGTTGTGTTGTACAATATTTATGTTGTATTTAGACAGTTTTGGATGAATGTGTCAGTGTTGTTAAATCTTAATGTGTTGGCTCTGTGTTACACACGATGGATGCACACGATCGTGGCCATCATGTGTTGCGATCGTGTGCAACCTACCCACGGTCATGCGTCTGATGCTGTCGTGTGCGCACGATGGCTGGCATGACCGTGTGCACACGACCGTGAGTACCATCGTGGGAACGGCCGTGCACACGATCGTGTGTTCAATCGTGGTGTGTTCAATCGTGGCCACGACCGTGTACACGATCGTGTGCATATGAACTTTTGGTATTTTTGCAAATTTGAAGTATTGTGTTATCTTGAATGATGTTTTGTGATTCAAACATCGCTTGTTCAAACATTAATTACAATATGGCTTCTTATACGAACTCCTATTTGTCATTTCGTTGTAATTCATTAGTATATGAGGTAATTCATCCAGATGATTGAACTTATCCGTACGTACTAATAGAACAATTGGACGACACATGATATGCAATATATTATGGTAATTCAATCAATAACTTTTTATATAAGTGTATCATTAACAAATAATTGTTAATATATAAGTAACAACACCTAAATTGACGAGTAATTTGAGAAATTGGTGAAAATTCTTGACGTTCTTGTGCACACGATCGTGTGTTCAATCGTGGCCACGACCGTGTACACGATCGTGTGCATATGAACTTTTGGTATTTTTGCAAATGTGAAGTATTGTGTTATCTAGAATGATGTTTTGTGATTCAAACATCGCTTGTTCAAATATTAGTTACAATATGGCTTCTTATACGAACTCCTATTTGTCATTTCGTTGTAATTCATTAGTATATGAGGTAATTCATCCAGATGATTGAACTTATCCGTACGTACTAATAGAACAATTGGACGACACATGATATGCAATATATTATGGTAATTCAATCAATAACTTTTTATATAAGTGTATCATTAACAAATAATTGTTAATATATAAGTAACAACACCTAAATTGACGAGTAATTTGAGAAATTGGTGAAAATTCTTGACGTTCTTGTGCACACGATCGTGTGTTCAATCGTGGCCACGACCGTGTACACGATCGTGTGCATACGTGGATACAGCGCCAATTTGACACCTGGTTGCCAACGTGTCACACGATTGGAACACACGATCGCGGCGATCGTGTACACGGTCGTGTGCATACGTGGATACTGGCCAATTTGACACCTGGTTGCCAACGTGTCAAACGATTGGAACACGGGATCGCGGCGATCATGGACACGTTCGTGTTTACTTCAAAGGTCAAATTATTTTATTATAAAATCCCGTCGGTCCCCCCCTTATTATAAGTCGGTCCCCCTTTATTATAAAATCCCGTGTCCCCCTTTACTTTAAAATCCCATCGTCGGTCGGTCTCCACCCCTTTTTCACTTCAAACCCTAATCAATTAACATCGCTTAAAATTCATTAAAATCAAATACGCGAAATGAGCGGCGATTCTGAAACCGATTTAGGAGGAAGCACCACCACCAAAAAGAAGAAGGAGGATACCTACTCCCAACCCACCATACGTAACTAGGCCGAGAGGAAGATACTCAATGCTCGAGTAAGTTTTTGATTTTGTTGTATGTGTAGTGACTATCATTGCAAATTAATGTGTTCCATGAAACAGGCCTATTTAAAAACACTGCGAGCACTCCGGTCATACTAGATGGTGATGATGATAATGATTTGGAGATTTCGAGAATAAAAGCAAAAATTTATTTTGGAAGAGGAAGTTCATGAAGACGGTGATACAAGACTAAAGATACAAAGATTGGGGAAAAGGGATCCAATTGATTGTTTTTGTTATGTTATTATTAGATATTTTGTGTGATGGTGATTAAATTTTGTTTTGTAAAGTTATATGCTTTGGAACTGTAAACTATTGCTCTTTGAAGTGAGCTACTTTGTTATGGTTAATGTTTGGCTCCATAGTCACCTTCATTTGCTTTACATTACTGAACACTTAAATTTCAATTCAAAGGTAAAGAAAATAGACACAAAATTATGCATTTCAACTAATAATCAGAATACTGAATCAATACATGGTCCATCGAGGATCAAAATATCAACACATGATTGTTGCTAGTAAGTCACAAAATATAAAAATACATAAGCAATTTAAGTTTCACGGTATGGACATCCCCTTATGTCATGGTCATCATTACGGCAAATGCTACACCTCTTCTTCTGCCGGCGCCTTTGCCTCGGTTGTGCATCGATTTCTTGAGTTTCTTCAGGGATATTCAAATCCACACCCCCTATGGGAATGAATGCTTTGCAAGATTTTCCATTGTGGCCGGTTCCTTTACACCTACCGCACACCTGAGGCCGTCCACCTGCGTGCAAATTTTCAACAGCGGACCGTGCGCGACTCATCCTTGGTCGGCCGGCTTGTCGTACCTCCTGCGGAGTACGCAACGATGGATGAGATCTCCGGTGGGACATTCCACTCATCAGGATGTGGGATGGGACTAATATGCTCCTTATAAGTCTCTCTAAGGCCTTGTTGCTTGAAATAACGACTAACAAAATCATACACGGACAAACCATTGCCGGCGCGCCTGTTACAATAAGCAATTATGTCAAGGATGTTGTATAGGATAATGTATTTTTTATATTGATGAGGTGATAAATCCAGACCATCCCTGTTTCGCAAACGATGGGAAAACACGATCGCGTCGATCATGTGTTACGATCACGGGGATCGTGGGGTCACGATCGTGTGTTACGATCACGGGGATCGTGGGGTTACGATCGTGTGTTACGATCACGGGGATCGTGTGTTACGATCGTGCCCATTGTGTTACGATCGTGCACATCGTGTGTCCCATCGTAGGTTACGATAAGGGCGATCGTGGGTTACGATAAGGGCGATCGTGGTTACGATAAGGGCGATCGTGGTTACAATATGGGCGATCGTGGTTACGATCGTGCCCATCGTGGGTTACGATCGTGCCCATCGTGGGTTACGATCGTGCCCATCGTGGGTTACGATCGTGCCCATCGTGGGTAACGATCGTGCACACAACAGCAAAGACATGTACCTTATAGCGGCAGCGGCATGACGACATGGAATCTGATCCAAATCAAACTCACGACAACAACATGTCCATGTTCGAAGGTCGACCTCATAAGAAACTTTGTTTTCTTCGACTTTATAAACAAGTGGGGTGGTAGCTCGAACGGTAAGAGTCAGACTGGCTTGCACAGAGTTAGAAAGCTTTTCAAAAGTGTGCATTGTCAACTCATGGTCTCTTGACGTAGCTTCTCCCCGCTTCTCATCAAACCAATTCTCTAAAATTAGGAGAAATATCTCAAGTAACGAGCAAACAGGTAAACGTCTAGCCCACAACATACGATTATTAAAGCATTCAACAACATTGGATGTCAAGAAGTTATAGCGTCGTACCGGACACTTCGACCTAGCCCACCTCTCTGGCCCAATTTCGAAAAGGCGCCTGTGCGCCCCATTAGGGCTTTCGATATGTAGTTTCGAAAAGTAGTTTTCAAAAACTTCTTCTCGATGCGTGTAGGCAACAGTTCTAAAGAGTCCTATAGCATGCGCACCATAGGAGGTCAGATTTTTTGCAAGATGGTGATAGAAAAACCCGTGGAATGCATTCGGATAGACGGCTCGAACGGATTCGAATGCTCTTATGTTGGTCACTCACAATCGGTAAATCTTCCGTCGGATTGTAGCATCTGCGCAGTTATACTGAAAATAAGTCCATGACTCGTCGTTCTCTATCGGACCGAGACCAACAAAGAAGAGGAAAAACTTGCTCGTTCCCATCAAATGTAATGACGCAAATAGAGTTCCTTTATTCCTTCCCTTTAGGTGGGTCCCATCAACTATAATCACCGGTCGAAGGCACGTATCAAATGCCCTAATACTCTGTCCGAGTGCAACGAACATGTGGCGAAACACTCCCTCACGAGTCGCCCGCAAATCATAAATTGTCCACTGGATTACGCTGTTTTAACAAATACGAGATAAGATGGGAGCCTCGATACGACTCATCGAAGCCGCCATATGTATTCTCTATCGCTATATTCCTCTTAGGAAAGCAAAGCGTATAGCATGTCAATGCCATACTCCCTACACATCTCTGCAATCATCTCCTTTGGCCTCAAAGTGACCCCCTCACCGGTCGATCTTTTAGCAAAATAATGGGCGGCAACCTCGAAGTGACCGATCGTGCGGCGGCCACGGTTCAAATGAGGTAACAATGTGCTCCAATGTCAACTTAGTAATTCTCCAAATAGTTGCACCTCAATAGCACACAACCTAAACCGACAATTTCTTCGCCCACTCTTACAGGACAAACACTATACGTTTATCGGCGGAACGATCGGTGATACACGTAGCATGTTTTCCAAATGATACATTTCTACGATTATCCTCAACTCTGTCTTCGAGCGAAAGGTGGACCCCACCTCTAGGCGGCCAGTAACCGGTGGAGGCCGCTCGACCCAACCCAAAGTCCCGGCACTACGGGTCCTAAATGGAATGATCCGATTACGCATTGATTGTAGATGCTCATGCTCGCTCAGATTGATGGTCGGATGAGAAGTTCCGACGACTCATAATCCTATCCATTTGGGTCGGTTGGCGAACCCAAGCAAGAAATTCCGTAGATAGTGACTCAAGCAAGTCTTTACAACAATCTTCATCTTCGGATGTATGCACCTCTTCATCTTCCTCATCTTCCTCGTCTTCCTCATCTTCCTCGTATTGATACTCTTTGGAAGGCATGTCATAATTTATGTTGCGGGCTCTACTCTCATTGCTACATCCCATATTAACCTCGGGAGTGGAGGAGGCTGCTGTTCTCAACATAGACCTCGGGATCCTCCTTGTATTCTACTAGTAATCGAAGTATCTCGGTATCGCCCCTTAATAGGACTTTTACTTTGTTTCCTTTGGCCATGTGTGTCAAGTACCATAATTTGTAATCGGACTCATTTGGACCACCCAAACCCTCTCTCGATAACCCCCACGAGGTTTGCACAACTAACTTTGCTCGTGTCGATATAGACAAAAAGGAGTCCCCGTCTACATATGTCGATCGCTCCCATGACCACCGTGATGTATCAAAATACGCCGCCACGACATCGATTACAAAAAGATGAATAACTATTCGAAAAATGAGCGAACAATATTACGGTGCCTTGGACACGACCGATGCACACGGATCGTATACTCCGGTGTGCGGTGATCGTGTGCAAGTTTACGTCCATGAACAC
This sequence comes from Orobanche coerulescens, assembly GCA_033398695.1. Taxonomy (NCBI): domain Eukaryota; kingdom Viridiplantae; phylum Streptophyta; class Magnoliopsida; order Lamiales; family Orobanchaceae; genus Orobanche; species Orobanche coerulescens. The sequence continues at coordinate 31,767,370 of CM065813.1, forward strand.
GATCGGCCTGCGATTTTATACGATCGTGTTAAGCGATCGTGTACGTTAGTGTTGCGCCGCGATGTTAAGGTCGCTGCGCCGCGATCGTTGCACCACGATCGTTGCACCTGTGGCTTCCCATCGTGTGCGGCGATCGTGTCCGTAAACAGTCTGGAATTTTTTTTCATCGTTCAAATAATGATACATACCTTCTTTATGAACTCAGAAGCACGACAAATGAAGTCCTATTTCAACGTCAACTTTTATTTTCGAACAATCTTGTGATTTCTATAAGATTTTTTGAGAGACCCTTTGTCAAAAATAAAATGGCTGTGTTGTTTTGATGTATATGTTTGTAGTTAAATTTTGGTTCCTGGACATTAATATCGATCGGAGGAGGAAAGTAAAAAAGAAAAAAGAGAAGAAAAGTAGTTTAAATTAAATATATAAAAAAAGAGAGAAGTCAACTTTTAACACAAAAAGAGAGGACATTTTAGTCTTTCCAATCAAAATGGTACCAAAAACTTATAGTTTTATGAATGAGGATATAGAACTTATCAATTTTATGTAGGGGTGGGCATGGGACGGGATGGGTCGGGATTGGGCGAATCCCGTCCCGTCCCGAAAATAAATTACCGGGACGGGACGGGACGGGATTGCGTATTTTGAAATTCATCCCGCACGTCCCGATCCCGTTCGGGTTCGGGTCGGGACCGGGACGGGACGGGATATCCCGCACATTTATTGATTTTGACAGAAATTGTGAAAAAACGAATGAGACACCTATAAATTTTGGAATTATCAAATGAATGAGGTAGAAATTAAAAAAAAAATTCAAACTAGTCATTTCAAAAAAAAAAGTAACTCCCAATATCCATTAAAAACTTAAAAAACACACAGAACAAAATAGATAGTAACATAAACACGCACAAAGAAGACTAGATCAATAATCCAACTGCATAGTGCATATTACATCAACATGAAGATAAAATTCTAATTGAAAGTGCAGAAAACATCAACTTAAAACTGAAAGAAACTTTGATGTTTCATACATCATACATCAATTTAGGGTTTACATGCTTAAATGATATATAAAAAAGTTGATTATATTAAATATTACGGGACGGAACGGGATTGATCGGGATGGTCCCGATCCCATCCCGTCCCATTTGAATAGTAACAGAGCGGGACGGGACGGGATGGGATTGCCATTTTAAGAAACTATCCCGTCCCGTCCCGCTAGTTTTCGGGACGGGATCGGAATGGGATCGGGATTTCGGGTTCAAGTGCCCAGCCCTAATTTTATGCTTTGGTATTAAAAAATTGATTCCCACTTAAATTAATACCATTGGTGGACTCACTCAAGACTAATTTATCCCACTAAAAATAAATTTATTCCACTTTATCACTACCTCTACCTTCAAACTTTTACCCTATATTATTCTACTTTATCACTTTTCTTAATGAATGTGCCAGTGTTACTTCGGGAATTTGATTCCCGGGCGAAAGGAGTATATTTTTTTACTTTTTATCTTTTTTTTATTCTTTCTTTTTTAAAATACTTTTTTGCATTAATTCTAGAAATTATACTTATTTAATTAAATTTTTTATTCTCTAGATTTGGCACATAATCCTTTTTTGTCTTCTCAATTTTATATTTAAAATTACTAATGTGGTGCGCATTAAAGACTTGTTTCCAAATAAAAGATAAAAAAGATTATACTAGCCAACATCTGCCTAGCAGAGTTGGTAAGGCAATTGCCTTTAGGGGGAAAAGAGCAGGTTTTGAACCTTGGCAATGGGATTTCATGTAATAGGATTTCAAGGATAGTATAGAAAGTCAATTTCAAAAAAAAAAAAAAAGATTATACTAGTATTTATTTTGAAACTCATACCGTCAACAAACAAACCAAACAAGCCCTTCTTTTTACCTTCTAGTTGAGACCGACTCAAAAGTCTCCACTTTCATTCTCTTCAGAAAGTGCCAGAACTGAATTGCGGAATCTCTTCGTTCCGAAATCTCTCTCGTTTTAACAAATTGTTAAGAGTTTATTTTGATCATTTAGAGTTCTAAAATGGCTGCCGACCCGGAAAAGGAACGGTTCTTGAAGCAATTCGGTCCAGATTATGGTTACCCAAATGCACCCAAGGATGTTGATGAGATCAGAGCCACTGAATTTAAACGATTGAAGGGTTTGGTTTTCCCCCTTACTTTTTTTATTATTATTCTCTCTCTCTCTCTCTCTCTATATATATATATATATATATATAGTGGAGGGGAGCTTAGTTGATGATTCGTTTGATCAACAAAAAATGTGTATTGATTCCTTCACGGAAGATAGATGAATCAAAAATAGGTAGGAAAAAGATAAACAAGAAAATACGAAAAGTGAAATTTTTATTAGCTTCTGTATGTAAAGCCGAGCTGAAATTTAAGTCGGATTTGAGTGTCAAAGTAGTTCTTTTTTTGAGCCTTCACGCCATATACAAACAACTAAGGCAAGCTATGCGTCTGCCTATTTCCTTAATGCCTATGAACTGGGACAAAATTTTTCACTGTTTCAAAACAAAACTTGGGAGAATGTTTGGAGACCTCCTGAACGCATGGCACCCACTGGAGTGGTTGTGAACACATGTGTCTTTCGTTGGAGAAGCAGCCGGACAAGTTACAATAAGTATTCTGCGTGTTGTTCCGTTTGGAGTTATCCACAGGCGGGTCGACCTGGGGCCTGTCATTTTTCCTGATCGGCCTGTGAAGTCCTTGTCATGGAAGCTCCTCCTTGGGATTGATCTGGTTGGCCTTCCCGCAGATCTTTGGTCGGCCCACAAATTATGAATTTTGTGCCTTTGAGATCAACTCGATCAAAATCGGTCAGATCGAACGTTAACCGACCACTTCCGATTCGATACCACGTGGCTGCCTAGTTATATGGGCTACTTCTCATGTGGATGGATGTTCGGTCACATCGGTCTAATCATCTTCATAATAACCAAATAAATAGAAAGCTATGGGTTTGGATCCTTTATCAACACCTATTTTAACGACCTTTTTAAAGGGTGAGTTGTATTATTTGAACTACAAGTTTGTGGTTTGTCCTTTACTTCTTCGCCCTCTTAATGTTCAAAAGTAAATAAGTAAGATTCTTGATTTTTTTATCGAGGAAATCAAAGACAGAAAAAATCAAATATATATGATTGCAAGGAAGGAACGAATGAAAGGAATGAATATCTTAGAAAAATGAATTGATATGCTACAAGTAAAAACTCTAACTTGAGATCTCTTGATCGAATAAACGAATTGTAATCAAACTCTGCCTTGAGATTGCCTCAAAGAAACGAATCGGCCTTGAGATCTGGCTATAGAAGGAAGGAATTCCAATGACAAAGGGATTTTGGGTTTACATTTATATAGGCGCATCTCGAAAAATAACCGCCAAAGCACATACAAATGTATGATATGATACATTCACAGATAGAGGGAATGATTCTTAATGACACTGGAATTATTCCCAAGCACGCAGTGTCTAGTTTCCAAGTTGTATGATATAGGCGCATCTCAAAAATAAACGCCAAAGCACATACAAATGTATCATATGGTACATTTACATATAGAGGGAATGAGTCGTAACAACACGGGGAATCGTTCCCAAGCACGCAGTTGGTCTAGTTTCCAAGTTGGATCTGGTTTAAGTTGATTTTTCTTGTGTGTTTTTTGTTCTTTTTTATTTCCACTTTAACCTTTTTTGTTTTTCATCTCCATCAAAAAAGCTCGTGTTAGATGCGCTGGCAAGCCTGGCGCACGAGCAGTTATCATCATATTGATCCTGATGTAACTGCATTAGGAGGTTATTTCCTGGTGCGCCTATGTAAACGTGAACCCGAAATCCTTCTGTTGTTAGGATTTCTTCCTCTATAGCCAGATAAATATCTCAAGGTCGATTCATTCCTTCGAGGTGATCTCAAGGCAGAGTTGAATTACAATTCATTCATTCAATCACTAGATCTAAAGTTAGAGTTTGTACTTTGTAGCATATCAATTCCTTTTTTGTGAGCATATTCTTTCCTTCTATTCGTTCGTTCCTTTTGAGCATATCTATTTGTACAAGACGAACTGAAAAAGATGTTGAGTTCTTGATATTATCAAGAACATACAGTTTTTCTGTAATTACTCTTTGGTGTATGTTTCCTTAGTTCTTGATTGGGATACTTTTTGTTTTGGGATATGTAGATACAGTGTATTTAGACCATGGTGGAGCAACTTTGTATTCCGAGTCGCAAATGGAAGATATATTTAAGGACTTGAATTCTACTCTCTATGGAAATCCACGTATCCTATAAACTACATTATTTCCTTTTTCAAGAATGTGTTTACTATTGGATTTGGCTCGTTAAATTCTATTACTTAACTCGAAAAATTATATTAGATAGCCAGAGCAACTGCAGCTTGATGACCAATGACATTATGGGCGAGGCTCGCCAACAGGCATGTCATTTATATTTTGCTGACCCTTATCCTAAATTCTGCATTACTCTATCATATTGTGTCAATATCTTAACCTTGTTCGTCGAACACAGTTGATTCGAATATGTTTACATCAATTAATTTTTGTGAAAATTGCGCAAATGAAATAGTATTAGAAATTTGTATTATATTGTTTGAAGGATAGTTTATCATGTTTATTCAGGTCCTTAGTTTCTTTAATGCGTCTCCTGGAGAGTACAAATGTATATTTACTTCTGGGGCAACAGCTTCTTTAAAACTTGTTGGTGAAACATTTCCATGGAGCAGCCACAGTACGTATATGTACACGATGGAGAATCACAACAGCGTTCTTGGTATAAGAGAGTATCCTTTCTCATTGAATGATTCGAATGATGTTGATCATGGATATAGGCTATATTTTTTTTTTTCTTATCAGGTTTTGAATTAATTTAAACAAAGGAAGATGGGATGTAAGTTTTTTTGGTGTTCAAGTAAAATATGAATATTTAAGTTGCAGATATTCTCTTCCTCAATGTATTTTCTCAGATATGCCCTCGGTCAAGGTGCTGCAGCTGTAGCTGTAGACATTGAAGATGTTGCTGATCTTGATCGAGGGCGTATTGGGGAATCCAATATTAAGATTGTACCACACACGGTACGGAGAAGAGGTGAAGCTGGATGCAGGACAAAGGAGCAAACAGGTTGAGTTCTCTGCCTGGCAGGAATAGTTTGGGCCAAGTTTTTTTTTTTTTTTTTTTTTTACTCATACCCCCACCCCTACGCCCCACCCTCCCAACTGTTTGATAAGGTGTTATCTGCAATAGAGGTTCTTAATCTTTTGAAAATGAAAACTACCACATACTGAATGCTTCCCTAATTATACCAATTTACCAAATTTAGTTTCCTCGAAGAGTCATTCATCTATGTGAAGCATTAAAAGTTACTTTGAGCGTAAGGGAAGTTAGGAATTATCTTTGCTCTTTGGTATTATACTTATAAATGCATTTTACAGGCGATACGTACAACTTATTTGCATTTCCGTCAGAATGCAACTTTTCTGGTCTGAGATTCAACCTTGACCTGGTAAATGTTATAAAGGGAGATTCATTTGAAATGCCAGGAGCTTCTCCACGTCACAGGTATAAACACATTATAACTGGACTACATGTCAATTGAAACCATTTAATTATCATTATTGAAGGCCTCACATTGTCTTGATGTTTAATTATTCCATCTCTTAAAATCCTTGCTTATTTTGTCAGAACGACTCTGTTTTATCAATGGATAAAAACATGTTAACATTAATGTATTAATTCTTAATTAAAAAGTTGTCGCTAGAATTATGTAACTTGAGGTTTTTTTATGGCTATTTGTATTCGAACAGTGGTCACTGGATGGTTCTGATTGATGCTGCAAAAGGAAGTGCAACATCACCACCTGATTTATCAAAATACAAGGCAGACTTTGTTGTCGTCTCGTTCTATAAGGTATTAATTGAACATATTATCTTTGTATCTAATCATGAGGGACTGCTGCTTATGCTGTTATAATCTTTGTTCCATCCATAGCTCTTTGGCTACCCAACTGGAATTGGAGCTCTTATTGCCCGAAATGGTAAATGCCTGATTGCAAGGTGTTTCTTCCCCTTATGTTTTTTTTTCTGGTTTTTCTTTCTTCATCTATTTTTCTTTTCTTTTTTTTTTTCCTAAAGGAAATTTACTGATTTATTGCCATCTGAAATTTGGCCATGGCCTTTTGTTGTTATGAATAAAAAAAGAGGCTGCTAAGTTATTGAAGAAGACCTACTTCAGCGGAGGTATATTTTTGTGGACCTCGTCTCACATTTATATGATCTTTACTGTTTTTGTGTAACTTTTGAAAATCTTTCAGGCACAGTGGCCGCAACAATTGCAGATGCTGACTTCTACAAACAAAGGGATGGTATTGAGGAACATTTTGAGGATGGGACCTTGTCTTTTGCGAGCATTGCATCCCTTCGCCATGGATTCAAAATCCTCAATGCATTAACCATGTCTGCTATTTCCAGGTTTGAAACATGCATTAATGCCGTCATGTCATTTATCATAGTCTTGGTTATGTGTTATTGTGACAGTAGCTAAGAAACTGAGAAGTATGTGGAAGACCCTTTGATCATTTTCTGTTTCGTTTATTATCCAAATAATAGAAACATCCTTTGTATGTGTACATCTATTTTTTTCCCTTCTTTAATTTCTACTGTATTACGCATCAAATTATTAGTATTTACTACAGTAGAGCTTTCTAATTTAAGATTATTTAATAAATTGACCACTGGGCTTAGTTTCTTGGGGCCTAAGCCAGGGTTAGGGTTATTAAGTCTATATATAGTGTCTTTGTGTCTTGTCTCCTAGTGGGATTATCTTGGAGATCATTGTTTATGGCTTCGGCTTGGGACGGAATATTTTCCGTAGGAATCAGCCATTAGGCCTGGACGGGATTATTTCCGGTGTTTTATATATATATATTTCTCTATTTTAAATCTATACGTTCTTTTCTTCTGTTAATTCTTTTGTGTGTGCGTCCCATTCTCTTAATCAATTTGGTCCGACCTGCCGGATATGTTCACTCTCCAAACTCGATTATCAGCAATTATAGATTTAGAAAAGGGATTGTCGGCGAGAGAGAAAAGAAGTAAGGAAATGGCGATGGTGTCAGGATCAAGAACGATAAAAAACAACAATAAAGATGTGAAGAAAAAATTAAGAACACAAGGATTTACGTGGTTCATGGAGTTAGGGCTGTCAAAAAAATCCGAAAAATCCGATATCCGTCCGAAATATCTGTATTCGTATTCAGAAAAAGTGGATATTATCTGTGTCCGAAAAAAAAGAGGATACGAATATTATCCGTATCCGAAGATTCCAGATACGGGTATGGATATAGGTGCATCCGTATCCGAAAATATCCGTACCCGAAATTAGTTATGTATAATATATTTTTTAATATAATTTTAATATATAGTTACAAAATATAAGCATGCTACTCCCATAATACTTTGTCACATGTCTTCATTCTTTATTTCTCAATATTAAAATATAAGCATGTGGTATAAGTTATCTTTACTTATTAGTTATTTCCCTTTCTAACACAACAATTAGGTCAGCTAGCCCAAGTGGTATTGGCATTAAGGAATTTGGTAAGGAGAAGGAGCTCCACCAGGGTTCAAATCCTTCCTCCTGCATTAAATTTTTGAAGATTAAAAAAAAAGTGGCGGATATGGATATTATCCGTATCCGGATACGGATCCGCTGGATATTATCTGTATCCGGCCGTCTGGATATTTCCGAATCCGGATACGGATTCGGTTACCTTTACTAAATGTCGGATCCGGATATGGCCATATCCGGCTCCATATTATCCGTTTGACAGTCCTACATGGAGTTCTTCTCTGATACCACGTGTCACGGGCTAACTTTTTTCCGTCGAGTTATGTTTTGCGCCCCTTGCAGAAGATTTAAATATTTTAGAGAGAGGAAGTGCTCTTACGAAAGGAACTTGTTGTATTCAACTTGATCCACTTGATGGTTACAAAATGAAGGTTGGAGGTCCTTTTCTCCTAAGGACTCCATCTACAAGTTTCTAGAATATACAAGGGACTACAAGAGTCTACAACCTTCTATGACATTCCAGAAGGTTCTATCTCTATCATGTAAATTCTATTAAGTACAAGAAGTCTTGAGAATTATCTCGGACATCCTAGAATCTTCCGGACGTGTAGAAACCATCGCGTGACAATTCCCCCCCACGGCCCCACCTAAGTCGTGACGTACACGATCAGAGTAATCGTGCTACGTCCACGACGAACTAGAGAGATATTATTCGACTTTTGTGTTTTCTACTTGAAGCTTTCTCCTCACAATGGCATACTGCCTAATGTTTTGTGCTTGGCTTAGCTTGAGTTTACAGAGGTACAAAAGAGTTCTATTTATAAAGGCATATGCGTTTTCTACGTGTTTTGTGATGTCATCCACGACATCAGACGTGCATCATCAGTGACATCATCCATGATGTCATCAATGACATCATACCTGCATCAGTGACATCATCCATAATGCCATGCGCGTGTCATCAGTGATGTCATGCTCACGTCATCTAGATTCTTGCTCAAAGTTCCACAACTCAACAATCTCTCACTTGGAGATTTGGAGACTGATCAAGCAATCTGTTGCCATCCAAACATGAATTCTGTAAACCCCATCTCTCCCTCTCTAGCTCGCACCTTCTCTTCAACCATCTGGTTCCAGTTGAAGCCATACATAGCTTCAACTTCTCTGTTGTCTCAGCCTTGGTAAACATGTCTGCTGGATTCTTATTACCAAGGATCTTTCTCAAGCACAAAGTACCATCACTTATTAAGTCTCTAATAAAGTGGTACCTCGTCTGAATGTGTTTCGTCCTGCTGTGAAACACTGGATTCTTCCGAGGTGAACTGCACTCTGGTTATCACAATGCAGGACAGTCTTCTTGTTTCATGCCCAACTCTTATAGGAAGTTCTTCAACCAGATTAGCACCTTGCCAGCTTCTGCAATGGCCATATACTCAACTTCTGTGGTTGAAAGAGCAACACTCTGTAATCTGGACATCCAACTAATAGCTGCACCCCGAATGGTGAACACATAACCTGTGGTGCTTTTCCCCGAATCTGCACAACCTCGTAAATCTGCATCAGCAAAGCCTTCTAAGACTACCTTCTTTCTTCTGAAACATAAAGCGACATTAGAAGTGCCTTTCAAGTAGCGTAGCAGCCACTTGACTCCTTCGCAATGCTCCTTTCCCGGATTTGACATAAATCTGCTGACCACTCTCACTGCATGAGCAATATCTGGTCTCGTGCATACCATAGCATACATCAGGCTACTTTGGCCATTTCTTCCTTGTCTTCATCCGTCTTCGGTGATTGCTTCTTGGAAAGTCTCAACTGGCTTCCCAGAGGTGTGCTTCTGGCCTTAGCATATGTCATGCTGAATTTCTCTAAGACTTTCCTGATGTATTTCTCCTCGGAAAGTTTTAGAGTATCAGCAGCTTTGTCTCTGACTATGCTCATGCCCAGAATTTGTCTGGCAGCTCCCAAGTCCTTCATCTCGAACTCTATTGACAATTGCTTTTTCAATCTGTTGAGCTCCTGGATCACACAACATGTCATCAACATATAGCAAAAGGATGATATAAGAAGAGTTAAACTTCTTCAGGTAGCAACAGTGATCCATCTCACATCTTTTGTACCCACTCTGCATAAAACTGTCAAACTTCAAGTACCACTACCTTGGAGCTTTTCAACCCATACTGACTTTTCTTCAACTTGCATACCATATTTTCTTTACGAGTCAGAAGAAAATCTCCTGGTTGTGTCATGTAGATTTCTTCATCAAGGTCTCCACGCAAGAAAAGTTGTTTTCACATCTAGCTGCTCCAAATGTAAATCTTCTGCAGCTACGACACCAGGTACTAATCTGATTGTCGTCATCTTCACAACTGGTGAGAATATCTCATTATAATCAATTACCATCTTCTGTTGGAACCCTTTGACCACCAGTCTGGCCTTGTACCTCTTGCTGCCACGCAACCTCATCTTTGACCTTGAATACCCACTTGTTTTGCTGTGCTTTCTTTCCCGCTGGTAACTTGACTAAGGATCAAGTCTGGTTTTTTTCAAGTGAGCTCATCTCATCCTCCATGGCCTTCTACTGTATGGAATTTTTCATCCTCAAAGCCTCTAGATAAGATTCTGGATCCCCATTCTCTGTCAACAGCAAATAGTTTGCTGGTGGAGAATATCTGATTGCAGGTCTTATTTCTTTTGTGGATCTTCTAACCCAAGTTGTTGGAGGTTCTGAAATTGCTTCATTTGTAGCTTCATTTTATGAACTCCCACCATCTTCTCTTTTCTGATAACTCATCATGCATAGTTTGATCTCTACCTTCTGGTTGCTTACTTCTAGTTCATCTTTATAAAGAGCATTCTCATTGAACGTCACATCCTTGCTTCTAATAACCCTTTTGCTATGGTTATCCCAGAAGCGATAGCCCATGTTATCCAACCCATAGCGCCCCAAGCTTGTCTCTGTCTGCATCCTTGATCCTGATATAAGGGACAACCAAATATTTTTAAGTGTGTAAGAGATATCTTTCGACCTTGCCATTCCTCTTCTGGAATCTTGAACCCTATGGGGACTGAGGGTCCTCGGTTGATTAAGTATGTATGCTGCTGTGTTGACCGCATCTGCCCGGAACATCTTTGGCAGACCTGCATGTAATCACATGCTCTTTGCCCTCTCATCGAGTGTTTTGTTCATCCTTTCAGCAGCTCCATTCTTCTGAGGTATAGGGACTGTCTTCAGCATTCAGATCCTATGTTCAGCACAGTAATAAACGAACTCTTTGCTGCTGTATTCGCCCCCATTATCCGACTTCAAGCACTTGATCTTCAGATTTGTTTCATGCTCAACAACAGCTTTCCACTTCCTGAAGGTGTTGAAAACATCAGATTTATTATTGAGAAAATAAACCCGTACCTTTCGCATGGAATCATCGGTGAAGGTAACATAGTACCGTGAGAACGTGGGTCCATAAACATCAGAATGAACCAGCTCTCCAACTTCCCAGCCTTGGGTTGTTGTCCCATCTTCACAACTATAACCTTCTTTTGTTTGCCAAGAACACATGGCTCACACAAGTCAACTGTTACACTCTTCAGATCTGGGATTCTGCCTTTTGAAGCTAGCATCTTTATCCCTTTCTCACTCGTATATCCAAGTCTTTGGTGCCATAGAGTAGAAACCCCTGTATCTTCAACAGCTGCGTTTGCCCCATCTGCGGAAGTTTTCCACCATATATAGTGTTCCCCTTTTCTGTCCGCGAGCAACTACAAGGTTCCCCTTTGTTACCTTCCATTGATGAGCACCAAAATTAACATGGTGACCTTCATCGTCTAGCTGCCCCACTGATATCAACATCCTCTTCAAGTCTGGAATATACTTGACATTTTCCAACGTCCAGTTCGTATATCAAGGCTCTTATTATCAGCTAGCGTTACCTTGCCACTGTGATGCCTGCAATTCTGCATTACTTCTCCGCAATGACTAGCATGAAACCATAGTTATTAAAGGCGAAAGGCGCACCGAGGCGATGAGGGCTCGTATCGCCTGAGGTGCAAGGCGCAAGGCGAGGCGCACGCCTGAGTGAGGTGAGGCGCCAAAAAAAAAATACTAGAACTATAACATAACACAAAAAATAAAATTATAAACTTAATTTAAAAGCAATTCAAAATAACAAGCAAAAGACAATACTTAAATACACTAAAGTAGGTGATAGGTAACAATAAGTCCTCCTACAACAACTTCATCAAATTATTAATCCATCAATCATCACTAAGATCCATATAGCCTTCTTCTTCTTCATCATCTTTTTCTTCTTCTTCAAGATTGTCTTCTTCGATAAATTCCTCTTCCTCTTCACTGTCTCCTTCTACGTCGAAAACTATCTCCTCCCCATCTCTATGTCCACTAGGAGCTCTTATGAGAATTCTTTCCCTTTTCCACTTGCTTAGCCCTAGACTTGGTAAATGATGTAGAGCCGACGACACTTTTTCCTTTTCCCTTAACCGATCGAGTATTATAAGCCTCTTCTCCAACTCCACTGGCTCTAACAACTGCATCCCACGTCAAAGAATCATCATCCAATACCAAATCATCTTCATCTTCTCCCTGATTTTCTTCATCCACTACACCTATCAACCACTCATTGCTATCATTTATGTCTCGCAAGGTAATCGGATCGATACGGTCCCGTGCTTCATATCGCCGCTTTAATGCCCGATTGTACTTGACATATACAAAATCATTCAAGCGTTTTGAGCTAGTCTATTTCTCTTCTTGCTGTGAATCTGCAATTATAAATAAAACAATTTTAATAGATAACAAAATTATACAAGTAAAAAATGTATTATGTAAAGATTATATCCTTACATGCTCAAATGCTCCAATTCCGCTCGCAACCGGATGCACTACAAGTGAGACTAAGCACTTTCATAGCAAATTTCTGCAAATTTGGAGGTGAGGACCCAAAAGATTTCCACCGTCCAACAATGCGATGATTTAAGAACAAGACATGGTCACATTCACATAAATACATAATTTACTAATTGGCTAACTACTTGAAAGAAAGTACTTAATTAGAACTTAGGCATTTACCTGGAGCTTTAGTTTTTCTCTGCCTAATTGCCATATCAATCCCAAATAATCCTTCTGCATTTTGATACGAAGACATTTGATTGGTAATTTTGTCTTGCTCTTCATGGCTTGGGACCAACCTTTGCAATGATGCATAGAAACCTTTCATTACCTCTTCATCTTGAGTATGATCATGAATAGAAATACTCCGGATTTAAGTAATATCCAATGACATGCAAAGGTTGATGAAGTTGACAATCCCATGTATTGTCAATGATTTTGAAGATATCCATATACTTCTCCTCATTGTGCTTAAAAAATGCCATGATAGCTTCTTTACACCTATCTATAGCTGATACGGGTGTACCCGAAGGCAACGAATCACCAATTGTTGATAAAGAAATTCTAATGAATTCAAACCAAGCCATGATGGTCTTACCTTCTTTATCATACTTTGGAAGTTTATTAGGTGATCCTAATTACAAGAAAGGATTCACCTTGCTCCAAAAGTTGGCCTAAAATCTTTTTTATCATTAAATGCTTTCAATAAATTAATTACATGCACATGCATATCTGCTTCTACCAGATTTGGGTAACAAAAGACCAAATCAGCTTTTCAGAAAAAGACAAATGGTGTGGTGAAAGTAGATCCAACTGGTGCAGATCAGATTTGTTTTTCTTATTGGTTGACTTTATCCTTACATTTCCAGCTGTTTATTTATTTTTGTCTAGGGGTAAAGGTGTAAAACTCTCTCTCTCTCTCTCTCTATATATATATATATATTTAGAGGTTCTCCATTGTAAGGGACAGAGTTGATTAATACAAATTGAGAGAGTTTAACCCTCTATTTTCTTCAAAATCTTCATTTCCTTTATAGATCTTTGATCTTGATGGTGTGAAGTGTTCCCTTTCCCTTTAATCTTGGTGGATTCATTTCCTTTAGAGATTAGAGTAGTGGGTTCTTATTTCTGTTCTGTTTTGTGAGTTCTGGACAGCAAATTTTGCTGATCCAAGTTCATGTTCTTGTTCTAGTTAATATTCTTTATGGGAGTTGTTATTCTAGCCTTCTAAAATCTATCCAGAAAGTTCCAGACATTTGATTTCACATCAAATTTTGGTACCGGAGCGCCAAGAGGCCTGAGTTCTACCCTGTCTTACCTTTATCTTTTCTATTTCTAAGCAAATTACAACCCACCTTTATTTTCTTTATTTTTAAGCAAATTACAGTCCTGGTACTTTGAAAATGGCAATACCTAGAAATCGGACTCTTGAAGAAGCTCAGAATGAGCAAATTGAGGCTCTCCAAGAGCAAATGGGTAGGGTTCTTCAAATGTTGGAGGAAGGAGTAGCAAGAAGAAATAGAAGGAAATGTGGTAATGGAGAGAACCATGACTCAAGTGAAGACTCTAATGATAGCAGCAGACCCTCAAGTGATTATAATGTTTTCTCACCAAGAAGGAGATGTAATGGGAAGCAAAGAGATGATTCAAGAGATATCAAAGTTGATCCACCAGATTTTGAAGGTTCCTCAAACCCTGATGACTATCTTGAGTGGGTTCAAACCATGGATAGGATCATAGAAGTTAAAGGCTATGATGAGAAGAAAGCCCTAAAGGTAGCTGTGATCAAGCTTAAGAAGTATGCTTCTTTGTGGTATGATAATATGAAGCATGAGAGGCAGCTTGAAGGGAAGAAGAAGATCAAGACTTGGTTCAAGCTCAAAGAATGCATGAAAAGAAGGTTTGTTCCTCATGCTTATAAGCAAGAACTTTACATCCAAATGAACAACTTAAAGCAGGGATCTAAAGAGGTTATGGACTACGTAAGAGAGTTTGAACAACTCAAAATTCGTACTAATGTGAGAGAGGCTGAAGAACACACCATTGCAAGGTTTATCGGGGGTCTAAATTCCACTATTGCTGAAAAGGTTGAGTTGCAGCCCCTCTGGACGTTTGAAGATGCTTGCAAGATGGCTATAAAGGTGGAGAAACAAGCTAAGAAGAGGACTCCTTACAAGCCCTATTCTAAGCCTATGTTTCCTTTGAAGAACACCACTTTTAAAGAGACCGAATCTGCCTTCAAGTCTCTTAAAGGAAAGGAAAAGATCGGAGAAGGGTCTAAGGATCCTAAGGGTAAGAAATGTTTCAAATGTCATGGTTTTGGTCATTTCCAAGCTCAATGTCCCAACCAAAGAGCTCTTACATTGAAAGAAATTGAAGAAATGCAAGAAGACCGAAGAGGAAGAAGAGCCTATCTATGATGAGTCTAATGAAGAGGAGATGGTAGCAGCTGATTGTGGTGACATGTTGATGATTAGGAGAGCTATGCACACGGTAGAAGCTCCTAAAGACAAAGCTCAAAGGCAGAACATTTTTCATTCAAGATGCACCATCAAAGGCAAGGTGTGTAGCTTGATAATTGATGGAGGGAGTCACAAATGCAAACTCAATTTATATGGTAGAAAAACTTGGGCTCTCCACAACAAAGCATCCACATCCATACAAACTCCAATGGCTTAGCCAAGAAAATGAGGTAAAGGTTGCTCGCCAAGTAATTGTTCCTTTTTCCATTGGTACGGTTTATCATGATGAGATTACATGTGATGTTGTTCCTATGGATGCGTGCCATTTGCTCTTTGGTAGACCTTGGTTATTTGATAAAAATGTCCATCATAATGGGCACTTAAACACATACTCACTTTATGTAAAAGGCAAGAAAATCACACTTGCTCCTTTAAAGCCGAATGAAGTGTCTACAGTTGAAACGAAGACTAAGAGTGAGAGGGCTATGTTCATGAATCAAACTGAAGTTGAAAAGGAATTAAATAATGCTGCTAATATTCTTGCTTTGCTGATCCTTGAACATGAAGAAGCAATAGAGTGTGATAAAGTGTCTATCTTGGTGAAACCTTTATTAACCGAGTTTGTTGATGTATTCCCTAATGAATTACCACCCGGTTTACCTCCAATTAGGGGAATAGAGCACCAAATTGACACCTTCGGTCAATTCTTCCCAACAAGGCGACTATAGATGCTCCCCTAATGAAGCTAAAGAATTACAAAAACAAGTAGATGAGCTGATTGCTAAGGGCTATGTGATGACTAGCATGAGCCCTTGTTACATTCCCATTACATTGGTGCCTAAAAAGGATGGTTCTATGCGCATGTGTGTTGATAGTAAAGCCATTAACAACATTACCATCAAATATAGGTATCCTAATCCTAGATTGGATGATATATTGGATGAATTACATGGTTCTTGTGTGTTTTCCAAGATAGATCTTCGCAGTGGGTACCATCAAATCAGAATGAAGGATGGAGATGAGTGGAAAACAGCCTTTAAAATCAAGGGAGGTCTTTATGAATGGCTTGTTATGCCATTTGGTTTGTCTAATGCTCCAAGTACTTTCATGAGGTTGATGAATGAAGTCCTAAGACCTCTTATTGGGAGATTTGTTGTGGTCTATTTTGATGACATCCTTGTTTACTCAAAGTCCCATGAAGAGCATCTTGATCATTTGAGAAAGGTGTTTGAGCAGTTAAGGAAGCACAAACTCTATGGCAAGTTGGAGAAATGTGATTTCATGGTGCCTAGTATTGTGTTTCTTGGTTATGTGGTTTGTAAAGAAGGAATCTCTATGGATCCTTCCAAGGTGGAAGCAATTAAGTCAGTGGCCTACTCCCTCTTCCATCACGGAGGTACGAAGTTTTCATGGCTTGGCTTCTTTTTATAGAAGGTTCATCAAAAATTTCTCTACACTTGTTGCTCCTATCACAGATTGTCTTAAAAAGAGAACTTTTGATTAGCCTAAATCTGCCCAAAAAGCTTTTGAATCTCTGAAAGAAAAGCTTAGTTCAGCACCTATACTTGCTTTACCTAACTTTGATATGCTTTTTGAGCAAGTGGTGTCGGTATTGGGGCTGTCCTCATTCAAGAAAAGCGTCCAGTAGCCTATTTTAGTGAGAAACTCAATGGATCCAAGCTTAATTACAGCACTTATGATAAAGAGTTCTATGCGATTGTGCGTGCTATCGATCATTGGTCTCATTATCTCAAACCGAGGCAATTTGTTCTATTTTCTGATCACAAGGCTCTCAAGTACATTAATGGCCAGCATAAGCTCAGCCCGAGGCATGCAAAGTGGGTAAAATTTCTACAAATGTACTCCTTTGTATCTAAACACAAGGCTGGTTCCTCAAATGTGGTGGCAGATGCTTTATCTAGGAGGCACTCTATGTTGTCCATTTTGGAAGCTAGAGTCCTTGGATTCTCGTTTATCAAGGAGTTATATGAAGCTGACCCTGATTTTGCTCCTATTATGTGTTCTTCTCCAAATACATCTAAAGGGCCTTATATTGTTCAAGAGGGGTTTCTTTTCAAAAGTGGCAAGTTGTGCATTCCCAAAGGGTCTATTCGGGACTTGTTGATTAGAGAAGCTCATGGTGTGGTTTGGCGGGTCACTTTGGTAATACTAAGACTTTGGAGATCTTGAATGAGCACTTTTATTGGCCTTGTATGATAAAAGATGTTCAAGCTCTTATTACTCGTTGTTCTACATGTCATCAAGCCAAGTCTACATTCCACAAAGGTTTATACACTCCTCTTCCTACTCCAAATCAGCCTTGGGAAGATTTAAGCATGGATTTCATTGTAGCATTACCAAGAACTCAAAGGGGGAAGGATTCTATCATGGTAGTCGTTGACTGTTTCTCAAAAATGGCACATTTCATACCATGCACCAAGACTAATGATGCATCCATCATAGCAGCCCTCTTCTTCAAAGAGATAGTACGTCTTCATGAGATTCCAAGAACTATTGTATCGGATCGAGATACAAAGTTCTTGAGCTACTTTTGGAAGACCTTATGGAAGCTCTTAGGCACAATGCTCCTATTTAGCACTTCCCACCACCCACAAATTGATGGGCAAACAGAAGTGACTAATAGGACCGTTGGGATGCTCCTAAGAACGTTGATCAAGAAGACTTTGAAAGATTGGGATCTCAAACTTCCTCATGCTGAGTTTGCATTCAACCGAGCTCCAAATTACTCAACCGCCCATTTGAAATTTGTTATGGTGTAAACCCTCTCACACCTATTGATCTTATTCCTCTCTCTATTGAACCTAAGGCAAGTGTTGAAGCTGAAACTAAGGCAAGAGAGATCAAGAGGCTGCATGAACAAGTCAAAGCCAAAATTGAGAAGGCAAATGAGATGTATAAGGCTAAAGCAAACAAGAATCGCAAGCAGCCCTCATTTGCACCTGGTGATTTAGTTTGGGTTCACTTATGAAAAGAAAGATTTCCCTTCAAAAGGAAGAACAAGCTGATGCCAAGAGCCGAAGCTCCTTTTAAGGTGTTAGAACGTTTTGGTGATAGTGCTTACAAGGTGGAACTTCCAGGAGATGTCTCTGTTTCAAGCACCTTTAATGTTGGAGATCTAATGCCATACTTTGAAGATGATTATCTTGAGGACTTGAGGACAAGTCCCAATTTAGAGGGGGAGGATGATACGGGTGTACCCGAAGGCAACGAATCACCAATTGTTGATAAAGAAATTCTAATGAATTCAAACCAAGCCATGATTGTCTTACCTTCTTTATCATACTTTGGAAGTTTATTAGGTGATCCTAATTACAAGAAAGGATTCACCTTGCTCCAAAGGCTGGCCTAAAGTCTTTTCTATCATTAAATGCTTTCAATAAATTAATTACACGCACATGCATATCTGCTCCTACCAGATTTGGGTAACAAAAGACCAAATCAGCTTTTCAGAAAAAGACAAATGGTGTGGTGAAAGTAGATCCAGCTGGTAGCTCAGATTTGTTTTTCTTATTGATTGACTTTATCCTTACATTTCCAGCTGTTTATTTATTTTTGTCTAGGGGTAAAGGTGTAAAACTCTATATATATTTAGAGGTTCTCCATTGTAAGGGGCAGAGTTGATTAATACAAATTGAGAGAGTTTAACCCTCTATTTTCTTCAAAATCTTCATTTCCTTTATAGATCTTTGATCTTGGTGGTGTGAAGTGTTCCCTTTCCCTTTAATCTTGGTGGATTAATTTCCTTTAGAGATTAGAGTAGTGGGTTCTTATTTCTGTTCTGTTTTGTGAGTTATGGGTAGCAAACTTTGCTGATCCAAGTTCATGTTCTTGTTCTAGTTAATATTCTTTATGGGAGTTGTTATTCTAGCCTTCTAAATCTATCCAGAAAGTTCATAATCTGTCCAGACATTTGATTTCACATTAATAGCTTCATAGATGTAGCCCATTGCAGGTTTTTCTCACCATCAACCAATCTAAGTACCCGAACTAAAGGCCCGAATATCTTCAAGATGTAGATAATACTAGTCCAAAAAGTAGGCATCAAGATAATAGAAGTAACCTCTTTACCACCAGCTTCATTAGCCCATTTACTACCAACCCATTCTCTTGAAGTGAACATCATTCGCAGATTATTTTTTTGCTTATGTATGCGTTGAAGAGTGAGAAAAGCTGTAGCAAATCTTGTCACACTAGGTCGAACAAGTTCTTTGTGTCCGGTGAATTCTCTAAGCAAATAAACACCACCTGGTCGAACATAAATATAAGCGTTCGCTTCAATGTCTTCTTAAAAGTAGGCAATTTTCCAATATCTTCCAATATTAAATCAATGCAATGAGCAGCACACGAAGTCCAATATAAATGCGGTCTCTTTGCCATCAACATTCTTCCTGAAAATCAATAAAAGAAAAGATAAGAGTCAAGAAGACATTTTTTGAATTATAACTAATAAAAAAGGGAACAGTAAAGTTACATTGTTGGAGTTAAATTTAATGAAAAAATAGTTCTAACCGGCAACAACATTTGAACTTGCACTGTCAGTGACAACTTGTACCACATTTTCCACTCCAACACGAACTACATAGCTATCAATCAACTCACACATCCTCTCTCCCGTATTTGAATACTCGGAAGCATCAACTGATTCGATAAAAAATGTCCCTTTTGGTGAATTTACCAGAAAGTTAATGAGAGTCCTACTTGTTCCATCTGTCCATCCATCACACATTAAAGAACAACCGTACTTTACCCATTCATCTTCGTAGGACTTCTTCATTTGATTAACTTCATCAACCTCCTTTCTCAAAAAAGGAACCCTCACCTCATGATAAGTGGGAGGTTTCATGCCACAACCATATTGCCCAATGGATTCGATCATGACATCAAAACTTGGATAATTAACGGCATTGAATGCAATTGCCGCATCATCCATCCATCTAGCTATATCTCTACAAGCTTTCTCTCTCAATTCTTTCTTGCATGCTTCATTGATTGCGGATTGTCTTGCCTTGTCTTTTTTTCTAGCTTCAACAACTTTTGTTGGGTTTCGAGCAAAGTAAACATCTATCAGACCTTTTACTCTTGGCTTTTTTGCGGTGCTAATTGACTTGGTATTGCTACTTCCGCCTTTTGAAGATCGGCTTCCCCCAACTGTCTCACTCTCATCTAAATCTTCGTCATCTCCGTATGTGTCTTCATCTTCAAAATCGGGAATTGAACTCTTTGTTAAAACCTTTTTTGACATAAAATCTCTAATTTCTTCCCTTACATGAGGCGGACATCTAGGACAAGCTTTAACATTTCGATGCCCTCCTGCAAGATGTTTTGCACGATAAATTCCCCCTCTGGTAACTTTGTCATAGAAATTGCAAACCAAATCATTTGTTTAGGGTGGCTTGAGCATTCGTACATAATTCCAACATATATCATTTTGCTATTATTCTTAGGTGCACTTGAACCATCACTTTGCTCCATTTGTTACAAACTTACAGTACGAATGTGCCAAATAATTAAGAATAAAGAAGAAACAATGCATTATTAATGAAGTCAACACAAAAATTAAGAATAACAAATCACTTCAAACATTGTGAAAAAAACAGCAAAAAAATAACTGATCAGCATCATAAAGAAAATCCTCCTTTTCAGAATAAAGGGGCTGGCAAAAGGACAGCATCAAACTAGACAGTATGACCAATTTCCGAGAGAGGCTTAGGGGTAACCAGAAAACACACACACAAAAAAAAAGGATCAAATACCTGAAAATAGTGGCAGAGGCGGCGGCGCTGCGGCGGTGGCGGCTGGATGTGGAGCGGCGCGGTCGCCGGTGGAGCAGCTCCGAAACAGTCGCACAGGGTGCCGCGGCTGGAAGTCTGGATCTTTTTTTTAACACTTTTTTTTTTATTTTTAACTGAAACCCTAGTCCTTTTGTTTTAGAAAATAAAATGCTGAAATCTAAAACGCGGGGGTTAAGTTTATGTTTTGGCCAAATAAAACGCTGAAAACAAGACTAAAACGCTGGGCAAAAAAAGGTTCAGAGGCGCGCCTTTTTCAGCGCCTGGAGTGAAGGCATAAGGCGCGCCCAGGCGCGCGCCCGGTGAAGGTCGCCCGCCTTCGAGCATAAAAGGCGTCCTGCGAATTGACATGCGCCTCGCGCCTCAGACGCGCCTTTCAAAACTATGCATGAAACGAAGCACCCGAATCCATAATCCATGATTCAATCGGGCATTCGACACAACAAATCAGGGCATCATCAAAATCTGCTGCCACATTCATCTCTTTCTTGCCTTTATCTGCCGAAGGTTTTGGGCACCGATTTCTGAAATGTCCATTCTCTTTGCAATTCGAACAGGTCAGGTCTTTCCTGCTTGGAGTCACCTCTCTTTCTTGACTTCGATCTTCCTCTACCGTTACCGCCTGTTGGATTTTCTGCCCCTGTCCCCTGTATCAGCAAGCTGGTAAGACATTCCCCTGCATTCCTTCTTCGGATATCCTCACCTAGGATCAAATTGTGAATTCCTTCAAAGGTAAGCTTAGTAGTTCCAGATGAACTGCTAACTGCTGTAATTGTTCCAGACCAACTCTTGGGTAGTGAAGATAATAACAGCAACGCCTGGACTTTATCATCAAATTTAATATAAACTGATAGTAACCTGGATAGTATCGAATTAAATTCTTTTACGTGATCTGTCATCGACATTCCTTCCTTCATCTTCGTATTCACCGTCTAATCAAGAATTCCTTATTTGCAGCCGAGGGTTTATCGTACATGTTAGATAACGCCTTGATTAGCCTAAACATTGTCTTCTCGTTGACGATGTTTTACGCAACATTCTTCGCCAACGACAACCCGACTACACCAAGCAATCCAACAGGTTCCAATCCTCCTGCTTCATCTCTTCAGGTTTTCTTTGTGACAGGGTTCGTGTAACTTCTTCCGGTAGAGATAATCTTCGATCTGTATCTTCCAAAGGCCAAAATCATGACCTTCGAATTTATCGATCTTGACCTTCCATCTTCAGCCATAGCTCCGATACCAGTTGTTACTTGTTAGGATCAAGAACGATTAACAACAACAATAAAGATGTGACGAAAAAAATAAGAACACAAGGATTTACGTGGTTCACACGATCAGATTAATCGTGCTACGTCCACGGAGATCTTATTCGACTTTTGTGTTTTCTACTTGAAGCTTTCTGCTTGCAATGGCTTACTGCCGATTGTTTTCTGCTTGGCTTAGCTTGAGTTTACAGAAGTACAAATGAGATCTATTTATAAAGTCATACGCGTTATTTACGTGTTTTGTGATGTCATCCATGATATCGTACGTGCATCATCCATGATGTCATCCATGACATCATACCTGCATCAGTGGCATCATTCATGATGTCATGCTCACGTCATCTAGATTCTTGCTCAAAGTTGATTAGACTCCACAACTCAACAGATGGAGGTTGGATCTCTGGCAGCAAAGTTGGATATCATAACTGCGCTGTTGTCGGAGTTAGCACGCGGTTAGGGGAAGGAAGTTGATGGCAGGCAAGGATCGCCGGTGAGAAAAACGGCCGCCAGCGGTCTGCTGGTAGTTCGGCGGCGCAAGCGCCTGCGCGGGAGGAGGCAGCGGCGGTCCTCAGCCGAGGAATGTTTTTTGGCAGCAACAACTCGAATTACCCTACCGGGTTTCGACGGGGCCAATATTGAGGGATGGATATCCCGAGCCAAACACTATTTCCGGCTGCGTTGGGCGCCGAAGGCGAATAAGGTCGAGGTCGCGCTTATTGCTATGGAGACAGGGGGGCTGCATTGGTTCCAGTGGACTCAGAATCGGTTTTCGGAATTGACATGATCACAACTGAAACAGGAACTATTAAGGAGATATGGCGAAGACGACATGGCTAATTCGTTCGAACCGTTACTGTATATTAAGGAGATACCTGCTTCCAAAGTGGTTGTGTTACAAGTGCCTTGACTCTATTCGCCTTTGTACGTTTGTGCAAATAAATTCCTGCAATGCTTGATCATTCCGGATGGGGAAGTTGAGAACGACCCACGAGACTCAAATTCCCTAGAGACGAGCAGTACATGGGTTGATGAGGTTCCGATCCTCTGTTCCTCACTTCAGCCCTGAGGACAAGGCTATTTTTAAGGGGAATGGAATTGATACCCATACAACTATTAGTATTATCATAGTAGGTAATTTAAGATTATTTAGTAAATTGACAGTTGAGCTTAAGTTCTTTGGGCCTAAGTTAGGTTAGGGTTATTTAAGTTTATATATTGTCCTTGTGTCGCATAGATCTTGAAGATCATTGTTTACGGCTTCGGCTTGGGACAGAATCTGTTCCATAGGAATTGGCCATTAGGCTTGGACGGGATTATTCCCGGTGTTATTTCTATTTCTCTATTATAAATCTATATACTTTTTCTGCATTAATTCTTTTGTGTTTGTGTGTTCCATTCTCTTACCTCTATCATACTGTTGTTATCTTGGTTGAACTTTTATTTTTCGGGTACCTTTGATGTCCAAAATTCAGGCTTGAGGCCCGAGGGTCACTCATTATAATTTGGGATAATCAGTTTCATCTTT
Organism: Orobanche coerulescens; assembly: GCA_033398695.1. Lineage (NCBI taxonomy): Eukaryota > Viridiplantae > Streptophyta > Magnoliopsida > Lamiales > Orobanchaceae > Orobanche > Orobanche coerulescens. Next base: position 31,790,945 of record CM065813.1, read on the forward strand.
AAATATGACTTATTTTGGATTGATGGGTTTGTATACCTTAGTGGCGGACCCGTGTTCTAAATGTAGCCTTTGATTTTTGAAGGCACGAAATGTCGCTTGCTTCATATGTTAGGAAAGCACTCTTGAATCTGAGACATGTAGATGGAAATCGTGTTTGCACACTATACGGCCTGAACGACCGTCAGGTTAGGCTTTGTAGCTGCTTTTTATTTCAACAACCTGTCACTTTGACTTTTGATCATATCAACATTTGTCCCTCAGTTATCAAGCAATGAAATGGGTCCTACAGTGTCATTCAACTTGAAAAGGCCAGACGGGTCTTGGATTGGCCATCGGGAGGTGGAAAAATTGGCATCCTTGTCCAATATTCAGTTACGGGTAAAAGCTACAACCTTAGTATCAGGAAACATGTGTTATTTTCTTTCTTCGTTTTTTGGGTGGTTTTTTCAAATTGTCTTATTTTGTTTCAATAGACTAAACATGCTTAGACCCAATAGAGCTTTTTATGAATGTAGCATGTAAATGTTACTATGTCGTTAAATTTTCTATTTATTTTGTTGCTGTAATGAAAAATCATATGTTGCTTATAATATATTTTTCTTGCATATACCCGATATGTTTTTTTTCTCCCTTTTTTCCCCCTCCTATTCTCATTCTTAGACAGGGTGTTTTTGCAATCCTGGTGCATGTGCAAAACATCTTGGTTTGTCTCATTCAGATCTTCTTTCCAACGTTGAGGTAAATCTAGCGACCAGCAGTATTAAAAGTTGGAGTACCGACTGCATTTTAATTGGCGATTTTCCTTATTTTTTTTTTGCTTATTTAGGCAGGACATGTTTGCTGGGATGATCGTGATATATTGCATGGAAAGCCGACTGGAGCGGTTAGGGTGTCATTTGGTTACATGTCAACATTTGAGGACGCCAGGGTATTACTTTATGAATTTAAGGAATTCATGTCGATCTGATGCCGAAAGAAAAATCTCAAACCTTCTTATTTTAAAAATATTCAGTGGTTCGCGATGGGTTTATTTGTTGTTTTTGTTTTAACTGAGGAAATTACAAAAGCAGCTCCATTTCACTGGGACTTGATTCGTTTATGTTATTTTGGCTCATTCAGATTTGGTTAGAAAAGTATAATTATTTTTTTTGGTTTTATGATACGTGATACTCCCTTGAAACGGTAATCTTGAATATACTTGTTATTAGTCATGGCTATCATAAAGTTTGCTAATAATTTATCCTATCGTCATCGAATGGGTTTTATTTAGTACTAGATTATAGATGATTAGAATGATAGATTTATAAATGTGGATCCGATTATGTTGTTTGTATATTCTTCTTAGACTTCTATGAAATTTGTTATGCAGAAGTTTTTGAAGTTCATCGAATGTTCATTCGTATTGTCACCTGATCAAGATATATGTAGAGCAAAACCTTTTCATCTTGTATCTGAAGGTTGTATACTTTGGTTCAATTTGATGCAATTTAGTGTTTATGACCTTTTCTTTGTGTGAATTTAGTTGTATTCTTAGTTGGAAATGCATGAAGTCAATTTTTTACACTGATCTGCTCTTTCTGTAATTGCAGGCGTTGAACGAGTTGCAACAAGATGCTTTCTCAAATCTATTACTGTTTATCCAATAAAATCTTGTGCAGGCTTCACTATGGAGAGCTGGCCTTTAAGTAGCACTGGTATTATTAATTATATGTAAACTGCTTACAGTTCAAAAAATAAAAATGTATTATACACATACCGACTTTGTTTCATTGTTCCTATAATATATATATATATATATATATATAGTGGCGCGTTCTATGCAGTACCAATATTAGATGCAGTACTTTACAGTACTAATTTATGCATGAGTTTTGTACTAATTATGCATGAAATATATGCATTTCGTGCATCAAAATTTCAATGCATTAAAATATGCAATATATGCATCAAAATATCGATGCATTAAAATATTAGATTATATGCATCAATTATATTGCATATTTTAATGCATTGAAATTTTGATGCACGAAATATATATATTTCATGCATAATTAGTACAAAACTCATGCATAAATTAGTACTGTAAAGTACTGCATCTAATATTGGTACTGCATAGAACGCGCCCCTATATATATATATATAATGTTTATTTTATTTTATTTAAGAACTATTTAATTGGCTTTCGAAAAGCTGTGGTATGAACTTGCAAATTTCACAAATAACTTGATTGATACTATTTCTGGTTTTATATGTGATTCGTTGATAATGTAATTTCATAAGTTATTTTTTCATGTTTCCCGATACATTCGTACTTTGTACAGTTTGTATTTGTTCCGTGAAAATTGAAACTTTTGTATTTTTATCTACAAATGTCAGGGTTGTTGCATGATAGAGAATGGCTTCTGAAGAGCTTGAGTGGGGAAATTTTGACCCAAAAGAAGGTATGTTAATATCTCATGGGAGACTGCATTTTCTATGTTGATCCTTTGGTCATATTTTTCGTTAATTCAGCTGTTAGTGTAGCATTTTATAAGCTTATTCAGGAGCTGATAGAAGACCCCTAGCCAAAGTTATATCAACTCCATTTCTCGACTTTTCTGAATATTACCATTTAGTATTGTAAATGTTTTGTGCAATGTTGCCCAGACCAGAGAGAGCTGATTTTGGAGACAACTGTGCTTATTATGCGAGCTTGACATATCTCAGTGCTGATTATTTCCGTGTCAATTTTCAAACTATAGGTTCCAGAAATGGGCTTTATTACCACCCTGGTTGATCTCAAATTGGGACTACTTATTGTTGAGTCACCCATTTGCAAAGAAAAACTCCATATCGAACTTACATCAGGCCAATCTACTGCTGGCAGAGAAGTTATCGAAATATATTCTCAAATGTATGATTTTTTTTTTTTTTTTGGTTTCACGTAGAAATGTTTTGCAAACAATCTCATATCAGTTTTTTTAAATAACTTCTACGGTAGAACTAAATATGTTGAAAAATCGACGAATTATATTTATTTGAATAGTTTAACTCGTAATTATGTGGCGCCAAATCCAGTGATGTACATGTGGATACAGTTTGAAGGATCATGATGGAGTAATGTTAATCTTACTCTCTAAATAAGACGGAATATTTTGTTTATTTTGACCATGTATGCATCACGGGTCTCGAGTCCCTAGCATTATTTCGGAGCTTGGAGCCACTTATTTCTTCTTCTTCTTTTTTTTTTTACATAAAGAGAAATAGAAGACAAGAAAAGATTTACTGTAAATGATATTTATGTGTGTTGCTTAGGTACGAAGTCCAAGGCTACTGCAACAAAATCAATACATGGTTTAGCAACGCTATTCGTCGGTCTTGCACACTCATCAGGATTTATGCTCCTCAAAACAACACGTGCATCCGAAATCGGAATATATGCAGAGATATGGAGACCAACTTGAATTTTGTCAATGAAGCTCAGTTTTTGCTAATTACGGAGGAAAGTGTAGCGGATCTGAACAACAGATTGAGATCGCGTATGTTTGTATATTCCTTTATCATTCTGTGACGCACTTCATTTTAGATTTCTTATTATAAACTTTTAGGATTTTATCTATTTGGTTAATTAAAAATTTAGAGAACCCAAAAAGATGGCATCTGTTGGGATATGCCTTTATGAGTTCACCGGAATGTTTTTGTCCGAGGAAATACTAAATTTTACATTACAAATGTGCTTTGTACTGAAGTCTTGTTGCCCCACACCGACTTGGTGAATATCCTGGACTCAATATAGAGAGATCCTCGGCTACTCCTCTCATTGCCAATCGGTTTTGAGATGGAACCCCGAACTTTAACATGATACCAGAGCGGGCCTAAGTCGATGATGATTTGTTTATTCATGATGGGTTTGAGCAGTAGTTAATGGTCCACGTGTAGAGCCGATAGTCATGCCGGCCTATCATGTGAGGGGGCGTGTTGAAGTCCCGTTGTCTCACATCGACTTGGTGTAAATCCTGGACTCAGTATATAGAGATTCTGAGTTACTTCTCTCATTGCCAATCGGTTTTGAGATGAAACCCCGGTTTAATGTATTTTTTCCCCTTTAACTAGGGTGGCAAAGTGGCTCTAATAACCAGCCTTCTGAAGTCAATCCTACTAGATTCCGTCCGAATTTGGTTGTCTCGGGTGGCAAACCCTATGCAGAAGACGGATGGAGAAGTATGAAGATTGGGGAGAGAAATTTTACGGTTTGTTGCATCATATTTTGAAATTTCAAATGTTTAAAAAGTTAAAGACGTCGCGTCTGAATGATTCTTTATAACGATCGTACTGCTCATCTAATTGCTTGTGCAGTCGACGGGCGGTTGCAACCGTTGTCATATGATCAATACGACCTTCAAAGGTGGAAATGTTCAAAGATCGAACGAACCGTTGGCTACTTTAGCATCTTACCGGAGATCTAAGGTCAGCAAAAGAAAATTTTACACGGCAATGCTTTTGTACCTCTTATAGAAGTTATATATGAATGAATATTACTTTATCTGGTTTGCAATGTGAATGAAACAGGGGAAGATATATTTTGGAATATTGTTGAAATTGCGCGATAGTATCGAACAAGATGCATGGCTTCGTGCGGGACAGGAAATAGTTGTGGATGCAGATTGACTTGGAAGGTATTCTTGTAAAAAGTCCGACTTCTTAGGGTGTTTTAGGCATTATTAGATATGACGGTTCACTGTACATGTAATGTGCAACATGATATATCTATCGGCCAGGAGCAATGAACCCTGCGGTGTGTATCTTAACTAATTGCTTTGTATTAATGCATTCATCTTACTTGTACGTATAGAGTCCGAGTTAGTGTCGAGTAGATAGAGGATTCACTACAAAAAAAACAGTATTTACCGACGCCAAAATCCGTCGGCAAAATAAGCAGGGAGCGTCGGTAAACTGAATACCGACGCCATTACCGACGCCAAAAGGGCGTTGGAAAACTGCTCGACGGTAAAAAATTACCGACGCCATTTCTTGGCGTTGTTAAATTGCCGACGGCTTCCCGACGCCGTTGGCATCGGGCAATCCCCGGGTGACCTGAAACTGGGATGGTTTTGCCGACGGATACCAACGCCACTACCGACGCCACGACCGACGGATTTTACGACGTTGTGTTGCCGTCGTTAGTTTTGCAATAACGACGCCGGGCCTAGCGTTGTTAAACGGAACAATGACGACGCCTTTGCCGACGGAATGTAGCCGTCGCTAATTTATTATTGCCGACGGCCTCACTGCCGTTGGTAAAACTGTAAATCCCGACGCGTTTTACCGACGGTAAAAGGGCGTCGGTAATTTTTCAACAGCAGTTTTGCCGTCGGTAATGCCGTCGGTATTTTTTGTTTTTGCCAAATATTCTGAATTTTTAATTATTTTCATTATCTGCTTTCAATTTCTGAATAATCAAACAAACTAGTCATAAATATCAAAAATGTCTCAATGTTACACAATCGTCATAGTTATATCGTCGTACACAATCAAGAGTTGTCATCATTTCATCGTACAGTAAAAAAAGAAATAAGTAGTCTAAATCAAGGTGAAGTAGAAGGGCGACTCGGAGGTGGAAGATTTTGTTGTGTCAGCATTTCTTGAATAGCTTGCAACTGTTCCTCAAGGCGCTGTCTCTTCACGCGCTCTTCTTCAATCACCTTTGCTTGCTCTTCTCTCAGTCTGCGCTCCTCTATCAGCTGCTCCTCTAAGGATGTGAATCGAGTGTGGATCTCTTCAGATGCGTGAAACTGTGAGGTCGTTGATCCACCGCCGCTAGAGCTTGTGCTTATGATGCTGGGAGCTAGACTGCCAGTGCCATAGATCCTGTTTTTCTTGACATATTCTTTGGCGTCCTCCTTCTCCGGCAGTACAGTCATATTCAAATCTGCTCCCTCTCCTTGCTCTGCAACAAGCTGCTTAACCCTAGCCTGAGAAGAAAAACATGCTCAATGAGAAAAACATTCCAAATGAATACAACTTTACAGAAATAAATATTCTAATTACATTTAGCAGCAACAAGGAAAAAAACGGAATAATCATATATGAATTCTAATTACATTTGAGCATCAAAGTCGGAAAAAAACCTAGAATAATCATATATGAACTGTCATCATCACATCTCATAATCTGTTCTAGTTGTTACTATTTTTTTATAAGAGAAACCCTATTCTTCACAACACTAATCTCCAAATACATAAATGAACAGAACATGAAGATTCAACTATATTTATCATGTAAAAATTATAATTAATAAATGAATAATCATTACCAATTGGTTTCAGTTCGATTGCTGTTTTACAAACTCAAAACCCACATTTCCAACTCCCGTTCGGTTTTATACAAAATGACCCGAACCACTTAATGCCCACCCCGAAGTTCTACCAGTACATCGGCCGGCTCATACCCACTGACTAGGTGCTGGCTCACCAAACCCTTATGAATCGCTCTTCTGCCGCCCAAGATCGACCAATTAGTGAAAATATAGTGCAATTTTGCGGTGGGGTCGTCGCCAACCTGGCTGTCGGTCATTGGCCTACCAAAGAAGCCCTACACATTTCAGACCTATGAAGTCAAAGCCCAAGCCAGCCCAAATACCAGGCCAGTTAAATCAGCTCGCGGCCCGGGCCAAAACTTGACAGCTCTTGATTCAACCAAACACAACTGCACCATTTCTTTCCTGATGTTGCATTTGCTTTATGCTGATATTCCTTGAATCCTTTACTATTTGAGTGAGGTTTTTTAAAGATACTACGGTACGGACGATTCTTAAGTTGATAATACACTTTTCCTTGATCACAAAGGAAACCCACTTCTTTATCACTATATAATCTGCTTTGCTTGCAACACACACGGGAAAAGACTTGTTTTTTTTTACATGCATGCAACAGTTTCATGTGGGTTCCCCCTTTTTTTTACCAGAGTTGATTTCTGAAAAGTGAAAATGGAGGAAAGTCATTCAGGCACCAGTAGGAGATCATGGCCGAAAGATCAGTTCATAGATTTGGTATTTTCATGGTCTATTCAAGAAATTTTTGATGAGAATCTGCACAAAAACCAGGTAATTTTCCTTTTTAATATCAGTTATAACATACATGTTCAGTGTTCACTTTCTGCAATCATGAGAGTACTGAAGGTGAGACATTTTTCTACAATACTAAAGTTGATTATTGGAGAAATAGACACACTGTTTCCATGACAATAAAAACAACAAGTGTGAATCGAATGTATTCCAAAATACCGTAGATGAATCGAATGCATATATACTTACATCAATATCCGCATCCTTCTGTGTCGTAAAAGTTCCATCTTTTTTCATGTGGATAGCCCGAAAAGAGGCATAAACACACTGCTCTAATGGAAGATTGTTCTTCGTTGCCTATTTATTAAAAAAACTTCGAAATTATTATGATGCATACTTACATATATAAGCAAAAATAATTAGATAATTACTAACCAACTCTCGAGCAAGTACGCTAACAGACTTAGAGCCTCCACTGTGCTTGCTTATCCCGGTACCAGGGCCATCCACTTTAGCCATTCAGTTGCCTCTCGCCCTCGTAGATACATCTCTCACCTCGGGAGTATCCCAGTAAGCACACAAACCTTCCCACCAATCAGTAGGGATGTGTTTCGGCCTCCCTTGATCCCTTTTCTTTTTTGCATCACTTAGGAAATTGCTGAACCTAACCCGTGCACGAGACTCCCAAAAATCATAGACTTCTTGTTCCCACTCAACAGGCCACGTGAAAAATTTCTATGAAATATTGCATATCAAGTTAATAAAACTAACTTTCCAATTGAATATAATTAGTTTACATAATGATTACAAATTACCTTAAAGAAGGTATAGTACTGGGCCTTTACGCTATTAGGAGTATCTTTCCAGTTGAAGCCTGTCGGATTGAGAACTCTTTTAAAACTCTTCGTGCACACCCTGGAAATCTGGGGATGAATCACTATGTCTCTGTAACCAAAACCAAATTAATCATTTAGATCATCACAATACTTAGTTATAGCATTTAATCAACATTTGTTTTCTATTTTTTAGTACTTGTTTTCTTCTTTAAATATAAGTTAAAGGGAACGTATGAAAGTCTTACACAAGTTGGGGAAGCAATTTTTGAAATAGAAGCAACTGTGAAGGTGGTATTTGCAAATTTGTAAGATTACTTTTCTTTTTGTAATTATTCGGAAATACTTTTATACCAATTAAACAGTAAATAACTAACCCGGTTTTAGTATCTCTTTCAAGAGCAATCTTTCTACAGGAAACAACACTTGAGGCTGCCTCAGAAGCTATCATCTCCCGATCCTCATCTTCAGAAATGTGTGCACTAGTCTCCTCGTTTGCCCTGTCTCGGAGTAGAACAATCGGCGGAGTCTCGGGTAGAGCAGACGAAGACCTAACAGGACCTTCTCGTGGGGAGTCCGTAGCTGGTGAAGAGTGTCCGGGAGCTGCTCGTGAGGAGCCCGTGTTACTGCGGCGCCCGCCACCACCTCTCCTCATCGAGAACATCTAAAATTGCTTGTGTAGAAAATAAAATAAAATCAAATAAACACATAATTGAAAATTTTCCTCAACATAGATATGATGCAAATCCGGTAAAGATCTGATTTTAAAATTGTTATCTTTGGATCACAATTACGGTACACATGATTCCCATATCACTACATGAAATTCAAATAAATTACTGAGAACACAATCAAGAATACGGTGATTATCATGACATTAAATGTTGGAGCAGATCATCTCATGAAGGGTTCGATTGCTGGTGCTTCTGATAAAGTAATTAATGAGGTAATGATATTTTACAGTAAATTAATACTGTGAAAAAAGGAAAAAAAAGGTTATAAGTTACACATCTTATATGTATCACAGGTTAAGAAGAAATTCTCCCCTGAGTTAATTGCTAGAGTCGGCGAACTTGTAGTTTTCAATCTTCTGAGCCCCGGGTTAGTGGAGAAAATTATAGTGCATGAGATTGAAAAGCGTAAAGCTGAGTTTGTCACACGTGGTGTTGTCTTAGAAGCAACCCAAGAAGCCGAAAGGCATATAGTTGAACAAGGTTTGAAGATGGTGAGTATTATTTTCTTCGATGTGCTGTCGATTTCCTTTTAAACCAAAATAATTTCCGTCAAAACTGAAACAAATGTCTGTTTTTTATTTGTTTCTTCTTTTGTATGGTGTGTACTTTGTAGAATGCAGCTTCAAATTTCGATCCATTTGGGTTGCCTTTTGTTTGATCAGATATATGATTTGTTGATCTTTTAAATAAGCAGCATACTTTAACTACTTGTTTAATTTTTTGATAAAATTGGACTGGAAATTATGAGGGCCGACCCAGCGTGCTTTTGCTCGTATTACAAAGTCGCTTATATCAACCCAAAACCATTTTTAGCCGTGACCCAAATTCTTGACAGTCTAGAAAGTGAGAAAATTTTCAACGACAACAAAAGGTATAAATGTTCAGTAGAAGCTTTTGATTTATCTAAGCCTCACATAATATATAATGTGAAACATCAAACAAATTTAACACATGTCCAAAAAACTTGATTAGTATATGTCATCATTTCCAGCAAAACTTGCTTCATTTGATTAGTACGGTATGTCATCAATGCTCCGGAGGGCCTAACGAGTTAAGCGAGTTCCTTTTTTCTTTTTTCAAAGGCATTTCAAAGCCTAACTAGTTACTTTGAGTGAAGAAATTAGTGAAACTCAGATTAGAACATCAAGTATTACAAGGACAGGATGTATGGCAAATGAGTAGAGTACAAGTTACAGACAAAGCAAATCAGTAGAGTATAAGTTAATTAAAAATCAACATGCACACAACACACATTGCGACAATACATCAAATAAAAATCTACATAAAATCATCAAGGCAACATCGTATAAATAAAGATCGAAAGAAGAGGAAGAATAAACCAAACTGTCCACAATCTAAATCAAATTTTCAAGTGCACTTCACATAACAATCTGAAACAGAATATTCATTAGCTTGAAAATCACAATATTGACATGATCGTAAAGACTATAACATATGATCAGAATCATCATCATCGTTACTATCTTCCTCATCTGACGTTATTATATATCCATCATCCGATGCCTCATCCACATCATCAATATCAATAAGTCCACCTCGTGGATGCGATATTGATATCTCATCATCTACAGTAGCTTGACTACCTCTAGTCCTCATGACCGCGGCATCCTCTTGAAACGGTTGATGTAATGACGAGGCGGATGGTTCACAAGCTACTTCAACTCTAGATCTAGGTGTGACCTTGCACACTCCCCACCAATCCTTCTTAGCTTGATTCATACTAGGATAGGAAGCATAATACACTTGAGTAGCTTGATTTGCTAACACAAAAGGTTCGTACTTCCTGTATTTACGGGTGTGGTTTACTGAAACCAAATTGAAATCTGTATTCACCGAAGTCCCTAGAGGTGATAAGTCAAACCACTCACACTTGAATAACACAATTGTTTTAGTAGGTTCACCATTATACTTAGGGCTGTAAACGAACCGAGCTGTTCGCGAACAAAGCTCGGCTCGACTCGTTAAGGGCTCGGTTCGGCTCGGTTCGTTAAGAACTCGAGCTCGAGCTCGAGCTCGAAAATCTGTGCGTTAAGAAAACGAGCTCGAGCCGAGCTTGGGCATGTGCGGCTCGAGCTCGGCTCGAGATCGACTCGAGCTCGGTTCGGATCGGTTCGGCTCGTTAAGCTCGATTAATAAATATATTTTTAAATTATTTTTTATAATATTTACATATTATATTATAGATTAATAATTTTTTAAATAATTTTGATATATTAAAATATTAATTTTTATATATATTTGAAAATATATAATTTTTAATGATTATTTTAAAATATTTATTTTAAATAATTCAAATATATTATTTAAATAATTTAAAAATATATAATTATTCGCGAATGCTCGAGCTCGGCTCGAGCTCGACTCGGCTCGAGTTGTTCGCGAATGTACTCGTGTGCGGCTCGATTTATTAACGAGCTCGAGCTCGAACACGATTTTTGTTCGGTAAGAAAGCTCGGCTCGGCTCGGCTCGTCAGAAAAAAATTTAAAACTCGGCTCGGTTCGATCAAAGCTCGGCTCGACTCGGTTCGTTTGCAGCCCTAATTATACTCTACCACACACACCTCCATTAATCGCCCGCAAAAATCTTGCTCATCACTATTATAAACCTCGCCCTTTATGCAGACACCACTATTCATATTACTTTTATCTGACCCATGGTCAACCGTGTGGAACCTATATCCATTAACTAAACACCCAGAATAAATTTGAACCCCGTACAATGGCCCTTCTGCAAGGTCCTTAATGCATTGGCTTGCATTAGGATCATTAACCTATGACAATTATTAAGTATGTTAGTTATGTAACTTTCTACATATGAAATTAGTCTATAAATAATTTGATATGAGACCCCACACTTACATATGTTTTGAACCAACTTGCAAACTCCTTTTCAACTCTTGTTTGTAAGTCATTTTCTGTTATCTCCGGATTAGTTGCTCGAATTTGATCTTCAAACAATCTTCAAAAAACACACGAGTTATTATATATTTAATGAATGAATATATTCTTCATTAAATAAAATATCACGAGGGTACTCACGTCAAGTATGTCTCTGAAACCTCGGCACAATTGGATAAAATATATATATGTGCTGCATTATACTCTTTGGCATCAAAATATCGTGAAGGCATTTTGCCAAAAGGACGGCCATCCAATTTGAAAATTGAGAGCATATTCGGATCATCATTTTCATCGGCTCCCCCCTCATCATTTCGAGGCACACTTCTAATCTTCGTAGTCACCCAATCTTCAAAGTAGTATGAGCTAAATGTTGATGCCTCTTTCATTAAGTAGGCATTGGTGATGGATCCTTCAACTTTGGCTTTGTTCTTTACAAAATCTTTCAATGTCTTCATATACCTCTCAAACGGATACATCCATCGATATTGTCTTGGACCGACAATTCGGGCCACGTCGGCGGATGGATAACAAGATGCTCCATTGAATCAAAAAGCTAGGCGGAAAGATACGCTCAAGTTTGCACAAAGTAACTGGAATTGTTTCATGAAGTCTACACATGTCCTCTATTTTTATTGTCCGAGATGTCAAGTCTTTAAAGAAGATACTCAACTCTGTAATTGCCTTCCAAACCGCTTGAGGAAGAAGTTCACGAAACGCAATAGGTAACAAGCGTTGCATGAACACATGGCGATCATGACTTTTCATCCCTCTCATCTTTAGTTGTTTCTTATCCACGCATCTACTAATATTGGACATGTAGCCATCAGAAATTTAAGACGAGATATCCATTCACATATTACTCTCTTTTCATCTCTCACAAGTGAGTAACAAGCTTTCGGATACTTTCCTGTCGTCTCATTTTCTTCAATTCAGTCGATGCGGAGCAATTGCAACTCGTCTCTAGACTTGGTGGTATCCTTGGTCTTTCCCGGCACATTAAGCACAGTGTTGAACACATTGTCAAACACATTTTTTTCAATGTGCATGACATCCAAATTGTGACGAATCAGAAGTTCTTTCCAATATGGGAGATCCAAAAAGATGCTTCTTTTCTTCCACCCGCTCCTAGAATTCTTGGATATCTCTTTGTTTGTGTCATTGTAGTCCTCTGTCACTTTCACAAGACCCAGTGCCTCTATTTGATTCAATATCTCAGCGCCCGACCTTTTCTCAGGTGTAGGTACTTCACATGTCATATTCTTTCTAAATGCTCGTCGGTTCCTCCTAAACATGTGATCCAGCTCCAAGAATTTCCGACTACAATCAAACCATGTTTGTTTACCACTCTTAGGAAGAGTAAACGCTTCAGTCTCATCCATGCAATGAGGGCATGCCAATCTTCCAGCAGTACTCCATCCAGACAACATTGAATACGCTGGAAAATCACTAATAGTCCACAACAACAGTGCTCGCATTTGAAAATTTTGCTTCAATGAAATGTCAAATGTTGGAACACCCTCTTCCCACAAATTCACCAACTCCTTTATGAGCGGCTGAAGAAACACATCCAATTGCATCTTAGGATTGCGTGGCCCTGGTATTAAGATTGTTAGGAACATGAATTGTTCCTTCATACAGAGCCAAGGTGGTAAGTTATAGGGTGTGACTATAACTGGCCACGATGAATATTGTCGCCCTGATTGTGCAAAAGGTGCAAAACCATCAGTCGAAAGACCTAATCTCACATTTCTAGCCTCATGAAAAACTGGATAAATAGTGTCCAGTGCTTCCATCTTTGGAGAGTCTGCAGGATGACGCATAATTCCATCATTTGAACCAGAACATGGCATGCCACCTCATATCTGCCGCGGTAGCATTTGACATGTATAGCCTTTGCAATCGGGGAATAAGAGAAAAGTAGTACATCTTCATGGCTGCCACTTTTTTCCTCCTACGGCTTCCTGAGGCACGACACATATCTTTGTAGCGTGATGTACCACGTAATATACAACTCTCACTGTCTTTGTAATGGTCCCGATAAAGCATGCACTGTTTGGACAACAATCAATCTTCTCTACAGGTAATCCCAACCCACGCAATAATTTCTTTGTACTATAGAAGTTATCGGGACATAGATTCCCTTTTGGATGACTGTCTTTCATGAACTCTGCAAACTGATTAAAACACTTTTCTGATAAGTGGTTCTCTGCTTTCAAACTCATGAAACGAGTCATATAAGACAATTGGGAGTAATTAGCACAACCAGGCCACAACTCTTTGTCTCCAGCATTCAACATGTCATATATTCGTTTTGCTTCAGGATTTGGTGGTTCTTCCACATTCTCAACATTAAATTGTGGCCCGACATGCTCCATGACCATCGTACGGTACGAATTGGATCCCAACTCGTTGGTATCCATATTCACATCTTCATCCATATCTTCACATCCCTCATCCATTTCAATTTCGCCGTGAAAAATCCAAGTTTTATACTCCCTAATGAACCCAAATTTCCCAATATGATACTTAACTTTTTCTGTATCATGAAACTGTATATTATCACATTTTTTACATGGACATCTTATTTGGTCACCCGACATGCAGTGCGGCTGACTACTTGCATACTCAATAAAGTTGTTAAGTCCAGAGAGGAATGCAGGATTCCAAGAGCCATCAAGTTTCCGGCGATACATCCAGTCACGGTTGTCACCCATTCTAAAAATTGTAACAAAATGATCAAAAAAAACTCAAGGTTTTTTTCGTCTTATGAAGAACATTATGAAAACAAACCCTTACAGTCATAAAACTCTTACAGTTACCACCCTTTAATTTACAGACTACAAAACTCAAGGTTTTTTTCGTAACTATGGAACTTCTCTAGGGGGTTTCGTGATTACACAAACCTCAAGGGTAGATTTTGTGATTATCCCAAATAAATTCATCAGATTTAGTCTAATCACAAATTTAAAAAAAAATGGTTATCTTTAAGGATTACAGAGATCTCATAATATAAAACAGAGGCATATATCGTCAAGCAAAACAAACCTCCACTTATGGGAGTATTTGTAATTAAAGCAAAAAAGGATATTTATATTTAATATTATTCAGCTTGCTTCTCTAAATCCCAAGTAAAATGAAGGGTGTCGGTAAATACTGTATTTTTTGTAGTGACATTTGAAAACCGTAAATTACATCATAACGTATATGAAAAAGCTTGCAATACGTATAACAGTATACTAGCTTATTTATAAAAGAAAAATAGAAAGTGTTTAAAAAGATTTAAACTAAACACACCCTTGATGGATATGTGTGTGTGGGGTGAGCTGAGTGGCCCAAGATCAAACCCCAGCAGTGATGTTTTTTGCTATTTATTATTTTTTTTATTTTTTTCTTTTTGCAAAAAAATGATTAACAGCAAACATTAAGAACTTTTATCAAATAGTCAAATACCCACAAAGCTGTCCTATATAGCCAACAAGCTCAAGCTCATCTAACTCTACCCTAACAAGAAGTACAAGGTAAACACAATCCCACAAACAAATTTTTTTTAAAAAAAAAAGCCAAAATGTTCAATATAAATAAACAAGGAACCCAAAAGTGTCCGGAAAACAATCAAAAATGGAAAGGAAATGGAGATGTTACCTGAATTGGGAAATCGAAAGAGGATAGCGTGATGATTGGGGGTGTTTTGCAGAGGTGCGCCGGAGGAAGAAAGCGCAGATATCTCCGTCGGGGATTTTAGGTCGCCGGGGAGAGAGGCGTTTTGCAGAGGTGCGGGGAGAGAGGCGTTTTGCAGAGGTGCGGGGAGAGAGGCGTTTTGCAGAGAGGTGCGGGGAGAGAGGGGTTTTGCAGAGGTGCGGGAGGTGAATTAGAATGATTTTAGGTCGAATCAGAATAGGCAGAGGGTTGAGAATGTAATTAAATTTACCGACGCCAACGGGCCGTCGGTAATGGCCTTGTAAAATTTGACAGATAAATTGGCGTCGGTAAAGGCGTTGTTAAATTTAACAAATACCGACGGCGGGAGTGGCGTCGTTAATTCATGTAAGTCACGTACTTATGTAAAATAATCATGCCATTTAACGACGGCAAAAGTGCCGTCGGTATATTTCCGACGACTGCCGGCGTCGGTACTGCCGTCGGCAAATTTCGCGGGAAGACACCCACGCTATGGCGTCGTTAAAGCCGTCGGGGATCGTCCAAATTCAAGGGTGTCGGTAACGGCGTCGTTAAATGCCAAAAAATACCAACGCCTTTACTGGCGTCGGTAAATACTGTATTTTTTGTAGTGATTGTTGCATCATGGACCCGGGTTCATGATGCAACATGAACCCTGAAAATTGAAAATACTAAAAAAGGATAGACAGAGCTATAAACTAAGGAAATGATGGAGAAAAGAAAGAACAAGTAATAGAAGAAATTACGAAAAGCAATAGGAAATCGACGACTTAGACATCAAAGCATGAAAAAAAAAGTGACAGTTTGGAACTTCAGTTGACATTCAAAAGCATTTAACTATATATTTTAAATCTAGGGAAAAGGAAATTACAAGAAATTATACGAGTAAAATTAAAAGAATTAATTTGGGGGAGAGAAACTCCAAATCTTACCTCTGAAAGAGAAGAAAAAGAGGGAAAAGGTGTTGGATTTTATGAATTTGGCTCCAAATGTCTTATTTATAGAATGGGAAATCTGGGCAGATTTGAGTGTTGGCCATGTGTCTTCGGAGTCGGTCAAAAAGGTGTTGGTCATGTGTCTTCGGAGTCGGTCAAAAAGCAGCTCGGCTTCGATCTGGAGGGGCTCGGCATGCGGCTTCGATTGCTGGATGGCGCTCACCAGCGCGTGGAAGTTGTGTTGAAGCACGCTCGGGAAGCGTTGAAACGCACTCGGACTAGCACTGCTAGGCCTGTAAACGAGTCGAGCCGAGTCGAGTTTTCACAAAAGCTCGGCTCGTTAAGCATTAAAACACACTGGCTCGAACTCGATCTCGATCGAGCTTCACCACTCGAGCTTGAGCTCGATAGAAATTTTTCCTATTCGAGCTCGGCTCGCGAGTTTCAAGTTTTTTAAATTTTTCCTATTCGAGCTCGGCTCGTGAGCTCGAAAATTACTAATTGGCTTGTGAGCTCGAAAATTACCAAGCTCGAATTAGGGTTAGGGTTATATATATATATATATATATATAGCAACTTGTCACAATTGGAGTGCTCCATTAAATTTTCACTACAAATTATTTATTATCCATCTCTAATATTTTATTTTGTAAATTCTCCTATAAATAGGAGCCTTGAGAAGGTTGTAAAATGCACACAAAAAAAGAAGAAGTAATAAAACTTCCTCCAATTTCCTCTCTACTTGTTCTCTTGTTATTTTCTATTTTATGCTATTATCATCTTCGATAATAGTCTTGCTTAATATTAGTTTCATAACACGTTATCGAGTTATTGCTCGGAAAAATGTTAGTATTATTCGGGCTTGAATTTATTTATACTAACTTATTTTTATTCTGTCTTGTAAAGAAAAATGGCCGAAATTGAAAATAAAAAATTCCAGATCCTCGATGTCACTGGCAATAGCTATTTATCATGGTGCCTTGATGTTAAATTGCACTTACAGGGTATGGGATTGGCTACTACCCTGGAATATGTTGAACTTGTTAATGCCGACATTAAAAATGAGGCAAATGCAATGATATTCATGCGTCATCATTTATCCGAGGATCTGAAGAATAAATATATACAAATTGAAAGGCCGTCTGAGCTCTGGGAGAAGCTCAAAGACAGATTTGATCACACCAGAACTGTAATATTGCCACAGGCTCAATATGAATGGCAACTACTGAGGCTGCAATATTTTAAATCTGTTGCTGATTATAATTCAGCCTTATTCAAAATTGAGTCTCGACTGGCCTTGTGCGGTACACAACTATCTGAGACTGGTAAGCTAGAAAAAAACATTCTCCACGATGCATTCCTCAAATATGGTGCTTCAACAACAATACAGGCAACGATAATTTCAAACATATTCGTTCTTCTCACGGTTGAGAAGATAAATGAATTATTATTGAAAAATTATGAACTAAGACCCTCTGCGTCCCATGCCGAACCTGAAGCACATACCAACTCTAGTAGAGCTGCCGGCAGATTCAAGAGCCGTGAAAATAGACTGGGGCGTGGAACCCGGAGAGGTGGTGGACGTGGTGGCTACTGCCAATTATCACAATTACAGAAATGACCGTGACGGACGTAACTATCATAATCGTGATAATTATCATTATTCTCGTCAAAATAACTACAGACCAAGGCAGTCAATTCACGGGCATCGTGATAAAGGAAAAATGCCTATGGAAAATTCTGGTGATGATCCATGTCGTAGATGTGGTATAACTGGACATTGGGCTAAATATTGTCGTACTGCCCAACACCGTGTGAGCATCAATAAAAATAAAGGCAAAGATGTTCAGGCTCATACCACCGAAACAGTCGAGCCATCCAAAGTTATTGAAGCCAACACATCTGGGAACAAATCTGATGAAAATCCTAACCAGGACTGGAAATCACTTGAGCTAGCAGATTTTCTTGAAGATTCTGGGTCAGTGGGACATGACGATGAATGGCTGAAATAAAATATTTATGCAATTATATGTCGTATATTTACTTTCTGGCTTGTAATACCCCATTTGTTTTTGTGTGTATTTCTTTATGTATAATATAAAGAGAAAATTCTATAAAACCCACTATACTTTGCAATTTTTTCGGATTAACCACTGGAAGAATATTTTTCTATGTTAACCACTGAAAGTTTGTTTTTATTTTTAAAAAAAAAACACTCTTACCGGGTATCACAGGTTTTCCAGGTTAAAAAAATGCTGATATAGCTTTTCTCATATAAATAATAATAACGTAACATTTTTAATTGAAGAAATTATTAATTAAGTGGCTCTTAGACCAACAATAATAATTAAGTGGATTTACGTTTGAAAATCCCTAGAACTCCACACACTACCTTCGTCGTTCTTCTAAACCTCTCAAAACCCAAAAGCCGCTTAGAACCGATTCTGCAATATCGAAGCGATTTCTGAAATTATTTTTGAATATCGAAGCAGGAAATGATTTATAAAATTTAAATTTGATATCATCATTTGATTATTCATTGAACGAAGGATGATTTTATAATTGTTACAATATGTTGTTCATTTAATTGGAATATATATGGAATAACCAATCCAAAGTATAGTGGTTTTCATGAAATTTGGCCTAAAAGCCACTTAATTAGTATTTTTTTAATTAAAAATTCCATGTAATTATTATTTTTAATAAAAAATGCCGTATAATTATTATTTTTAATAAAAAAATTCCACATTAGCTTTGTAACCTGGAAAATCTCCTATTCTCGGTTATGGTGGTTTTTTTAAAAATAAAAACAAACTTTTAGTGGTTAACATAGAAAATAATTCTTTCGGTGGTTAACCCGAAAAAAATGCAAAGTATAGTGGTTTTTGTAAAATTTTCCCTAATATAAATATAAATAAAATCATATTTCCCATTAATTTTCCACTATCCAACGGTCATAAACGACTAGTAATAGTGTTTTATTATTCTATAAATACACACACACACACTTCATTCAACAATTCACTCAAATCTTCTTACAAAATTCTCAAACACTTTCATCCGATTTTATTCAAAATGATTAATAGATCGCTAGTCTTTATTTTCGCAATGATCTTCATGTGCATCATACAAATATTTTGCGAAGACTTTCCTCGAGAACTATTCTGGATTGCATTTTCACTTCTTGTTTATATTGTTGGCCTTGTATCGGCACTAATATACATACAAAAATGTATTATTTATTTAAAATAAAAAAATTTGTATGTTTACATTTTCGTTATCAATAAAAAACAAATATTGTGTTTCATGGTGTAAATATTTATTATGTGATGATTATAAAATATTGATTGAACATGAATGCAAATAGAAAATATCGAACAGATAAACAATTGTCTTATTGATAGTGCAACAACGCACTCAATATTTACAAGTAAAGCATATTTCTCGAGCATGAAATTGTGCAAGATGCACGTTACAACTATATCCGGTCTTGTAGAGATTATTAATGGCTTCGGGAATGCAACTGTGATGTTGCCTAATGGAACAAGTTTGCATATTGAAAACGCATTATTATCTGGTAGATCAAAAAGCAATCTGCTGAGTTTTAAGGATGTACGACGAAATGGCTACCACTTGGAAACAGTGATTGAAAATAATAAAGAGCATCTCTATATTATATCCTATAAAATGGACACTCGACTTGTCCACGAGAAAATTGAAGCAACAACTTCTGGACTGTATTGTGTCCCTATTCGAGCTTTTGAAACCTACGCCACCATGTCCTGGAAGTTGGTGAATCCTGATATATTTGGATTATGGCATGATCGCCTTGGGCACCCAGGAACTTCTATGTTACGTAGGATTATTGAAAATACTCATGGACATCCATTAAAGGGCACAAAAAATGCTAATGTCCAAAGATTATTTCTGTTAATCATGTTCACGTGGAAAACTTATTACTAAACCTTATATGGAAAAGGTTGGTTATGAATCACCATCATTTTTACAACGCATTCATGGTGATTTATGGACCAATACATCCAGCAAGTGGACCATTCCAATATTTTATGGTCTTAATAGATGCATCATCCAGATAGTCCCACATATGTTTATTATCTACTAGAAATGTTGCTTTTGCACGACTCTTGTCCCAAATTATTAAACTCCGAGCACACTTTCATGAATATCCTATAAAAAATATAAGAATGGATAATGCCGGAGAATTCACATCAAAGACTTTTGATGAATATTGTGCAGCACTAGGAATAAATGTTGAGCACCCAGTAGCACATGTTTACACCCAGAATGGATTGCCTGAATCCTTAATCAAACGAGTTCAAATTATTGCTCGTACAATATTAATGAGATCAAAGCTCACTAGTGCAGGATGGGGTCATGCAGTATTACATGCATCAGCACTCATCATATTACGCCCCACTGCTCATCTTATGCACTCCTCTACGCAATTAACTTTAGGCTTTGAACCAAATATTTCGCACATTTGTGCTGTTCAAGTGCCAATTCCACCTCCTCAAAGGACAAAAATGGGTCCTCAATCAAGTAGAGAGTCGAGTCGAGTACTCGACCGGTGTGCTAAGGAACCGGGTGTCAACTATGGCTCAAGACCGGCTCATCAAGGAGTCGGGCAATTCATTAGACTAGGTATTCGAGTCGGGCAACCCTGCGGGTATCGGGTCACTTGGCTCATTAACAACATATCAATCCCCAACAAAGAATGACATTATAGAAGAATATTAAAAAAAAGATAGCATTTGTAGAGTTGGAAAATGGAAAATGATTGGGAGAATGAAAGCGGCTTGCAAACCCTAACTACTAATATGGGTAAATTACATTTTCTGATACATTTTATGTAAATATTACATATATAACCGTAATACAAAATAATTACAGAAGTAACAATTACTACTTATTTTATTTATGATCAAATATGTGAGTTATTATTCCCTAAAATTGTATAGACGGTTAGTGTTCCTCAAATCAGTCAATCTCTCTCTCTCTCTCTCTCTCTCTCTCATTTTATCTTCTACATTATCGCTGCAAATCTCGCCGACAGAATAATATTTGGTGGTTTTATTTTCAAAACTCAAATTTAAGAAGAGATCAATATCCTTTTCCTGTTCCATTTCTAAAAGCCTCTCACACACACACACACACACTCAAAAGTACATGACAAATACTTGAAAACTCGGGGGAGTGGGAAGCGACATATGCAGAATAAACGGGCTCGGTTTTGCTGGTCGTCTGTAGAGAAAATGATGGATTCAGATAAGGATTTATTTGTTTCTATGCCGGTGAAATTTGCGGCGGTGGCAGCGGCTATTGTTCTCCTTTTCCTAATTTTTCTTCGATGATTTCGACGGCGGAGATGACCGTTTTGTTAGTGTTGGGACATGTTGGCTTGTTAGTTTTGGTTTTCAGGTAGATTTTTCCGGTACTGGTTGAAGGCTGCATAGGCAGCGCATGACGGCCCGATGGTGTGGATTTTGTCGGCTGTGGGGTTTGGTCGGGGAAGTTGGCTATGGACCTATGGTGACGGTCGTTTCTTTATTCGCGGCGAATTTATCTTTTGATACTTGTTTATTTCCATAATTTTTTGTTGTTAATTATAAATATATTACGAGCACATATTGAAAGGTATCCACTTTTCTGTATTAAGGTAACCATGATGACATCCACCAATCTGTAATTGAATTTGAATTGCAAATGTAAAATAATTCGATGTTCAACAATAAATATCAAGCAAATATTTATATTTAAGTTACCAAATAAATATATGAAGTGCCCAGTGCTCTCATCTAGGGTTGCAAACAAATCGAATAATTTTGATTCGATTCGATATTCGTATTCGTATTGTTCGATTCGTATTCGGAAAAATCGAATTCGAATTTGAATAAGAATAATTTTTTGTATTCATAGATTTTTCGAATACAAATACAAATATGCCAATATTCGATTCGATGTATTCGAATATTCGATTCGTTTATTTATGTAATATTTGTAATATATAATATATATTAGTTATATAGTTTTCTAATACATAATATATGCTAGTCAATATAGTTTAATTATATAAAATAAATATATAGAGAATATATATGTTATGTATTTATTAAATATAATTTTATTTTATAATATAGTTTTTATATTTATTTTTAGTTAAATAATTTATTTGGAATATACATATATATAAATAATTTCGAATTTCGAATCGAATCGAATATTCGAATATTGGAATTTTTTTAACGAATCGAATACGAATCGCATTTTGAATTCGACTAAATATCGAATTCGAATTCGAATATTCGTCAACTTGATCCAATTTGAATAAAATGTCTCAGTATTCGGTTCGATTCGATTCGTTTGCAACCCTACTCTCATCCACTTTTGATTGTTAAATGTTAATAAAAAGGAGCATAAGTAATAAGTAATTCAAATATAATCTCCGGGTAACTAAATCATTACTAGCAAGTCCTACAGTACCGTGATTGACATTGCAAACTTAAACAACTCAATGTTGAACAATAAACAATTTTTTCATATATTTAGGCTATCAAACTACACTTGATACTATCTATACTTTTTTACCTTCAATTTGATAACACTTATTTTTACACATATTTTTGCAAAGATTTTCCGGGTTTAAAGATACTAAAATGTGTAGAATTGTATCGTTTGTGCTCATATTGTGTTTATTGGACTCGATCACGTTTGGTTACGTTTTATTGATTTTATAGGTATTTTATGGACATTAATCAAGCAAGACCGAAGTCTCAAACTCCAATACATATCAAGCAATACGGAAACGAGAGATCGAGCCTAAAAAGGAGTCAAAATGGAGTCGAAACGGACCCACACGGGCTCGGCCGTGTCAGTTGACATGGGCCGTGTCAATAGCTTGGCCGTCCCATATTGACACGGCCGGGTTTCATGTCCAGGCGATTGTGTCATATTTTAGAGGAGTATGACACGGGCCGTGTCATTTGACACGACCGTGTCACTTGCTCGGCCGTATCAGCTGACACGGTCGAGTTCTCTGTCCAGCAACCATTGATGTTTCTAGAGCACTATGACACGGGCCGTGTCATTTGACACGGGCCGTGTCACTTTTCGGTGGAAAAATCACCTTTTGACATTTTTGCAAGATTTGAGCAAGGAAAATAGTATTTTTGGCCTTATAAAAAAAGATCTTGGGCTAGACTTGAAGATATTCAGATTTTGAGAGAATATTGGGGAGATTAGAGAGACAAAAACACAAGATTAAGAGCTTTTCATCCAAATAGAAGAAGATTTGAAGGGAATTCTTGAAGAACACTTCAAGAACATTTGAAGGCTTCAACCGGGATCAATCAAGACACCATCGAGTTTTATCTTCTTCCTATCTTTTATTCATTTTGTTGTTTTATTTAGCATGAACATGATGAACATGATAATTATTAATCTTTCTTTCATTACCATGTCCGGCTAAACTCGTTAGATTCCGGGCATGGGAGTACGTTGATTTGCTATGGTTTTGAGGGATTGATGATTATATATATCTAGTGTGATTTCTTTATCAAATATTTAGTGTTGATTCATATTTAGACACTTGATCAATGTTTTTACATGTTAAACTTAATTGCTCATAATTCGAGAGAAGAAGGCATTAATAGGTTTCGAGTCTTTGACGTAGTAAATTACGAGATTGAGAAATCGGTGATGAACTATGATGATGTTTAATCTTATGAACATTTTGGAGTTAGATCATTTATAATAGACGGAGACGTTGTTATAGATTGTTTAATCTACGTTTTAATGCATCTCGAGAGAGACTTTAGAATATTATTGTGATTATCATTTTGGAAATATACTTATAACTTTTTGGAACCAATCCCGACTAAACTTAGTAATCAACGGAAACCTATCCTTGGAATCTACTTTTCTAAACTCTTGCAATTCTCTTTAATTCGGATATTTTCTTTTATTGTCATCATTTTATTGTATTTCATTAACCATTCATACACCCTATCGATCTTCTAGATAAAATCGGGATCACTATAATCTAGTACTCAACGATATACGAATAATTAGTCTCTGTGGAATACGACCTTGCTCGCCGCTTTCTACATTTACTCCGTACACTTGCGGATTGTTTAAAAATATAGCGAATAAGTTTTTGGCGTCGTTGCCAGTGATCAATTAATTTTTATTAGTGTTGATATTACGATAAGTGTTTCTAGTCTTACTTTAGACATTTTCTTATATTTGTTACTTAACTTATGTTGTACGTTTTTAAATCTTACTCAGGGAGTGCATGAACACTCGTTCATCTCGAGTGCCTTTAGAAGCTTTCATCCTGGAAGTAGAAGCATTTGCCCGAAGAACAAGTGCTACCGCAAGGAAACTAAGAAGGGATCTTTTTGAAGACATAGAGAGAGCGGGAGATAACGTGGGAAGGGACAACACGAATGAGAATGCAATAATCCAAGACAACGAGGGCGGAAGGATTGAAAATCCAACAACTAAGGTGCAATCAATTCGGGATGGATTCTGACCAAAACTGGACCGAAACTTTGGAGGAATCACTCATGTTCCAATCAATGCCCTAAATTTCGAGTTGAAGCCCGCCTTAATTTCAATGGTTCAACAAAATCAATTTGGAGGATTTGCTGTCGAGGATCCACATGCCCATCTCACTCATTTCATGCAAATATGTGACACTATCAAAATGAGTCTCGGATGATGCAATACGCTTACGATTGTTTCCATTCTCTTTGAGAGGGAAGGCAAGAAATTAGCTTGGAACTTTAGCTCCCGGAAGTATAAAGACATGAGAAGAATTGAGCGAAAAATTTTTGTTCAAATTTTTCCCACCAAACAAGACAATGAAGCTAAAAAGTGAGATTACTCAATTTCATCAATTGGACTCCGAACCGTTATTTGATGCTTCCGCGGGAGGGGCATTGCTAGCAAGGAGCGCTGAAGAAGCTTATGGATTGATCGAAGAAATGGATATGAATAGCTATCAATGGCCGATGGAAAGAGCAAATATTAGAAGGGTGGCTGAGATATCCGATTCGAATCCTATAAAGGCACTAACCGCGCAAATGACGATGTTAACTACTCAATTGGGAGCTCTAACAAAAGGAGGTGATTCGAAGGTAGCTTCTCACGGAAGTTCAAGTTCACTACCGTCCGATCCATTGGAGGAGGCACATTATATTAATAATCGAAGTTACAACAATTTCCGGAATAATCCACCACCGGGCTTCTACCATCCCTCCAATCGAAATCATGAAAATTTTAGCTATGCTAATCCAAAAAATGCTTTGCAACCACCAGCCGGATTCAAAGTGTCGAATGGTGAGATAATTGAAGAAGCAAAGCCGACTTTAAATCTCGAGAATATTCTAGCTACCTTCATGATGGAGACAAAAAGCCAATTTAGTCGAGATGAGGAGAAATTAGACAAAATCAAAGGTCATGTCACTCAATTAGCTACCACCATGGGAGCTCAAATGAAAAATCTCGAAACTCAAATTGGACAATTGGCTAAAGTTGTCGGGAGTCAATATCACCAGGGACAATTTCCGAGTAATACCGAAGTGAATCCAAAAGAGTCTTGTCAAGCAATTACCTTAAGAAGTGGTACGAATTATGAAGGGCCAAAGATCCCTATGGACCAACAAAAAGAGAGAGTCAAGGAGGATCAAATCGAAATTGTAGAGGAAGAAGGGAAGCATGATACATCTAAGGGGGCTGAGAAGCCTAAAATATCTTCTAACTCTACTCCTAACGTTCCTCTCCCTTTTCCTCAACGTTTCAAAAAGAAAAAGTTAGATGCACAATTCGCAAAGTTTTTAAATATCTTCAAGAAAATTAATATCAATATTTCTTTTGCAGATGCTTTGGAACAAATGCCTAACTATTCAAAATTCTTGAAGGATGTGATGTCAAGGAAAAGAAAGATGGAAGAGCATGAGATGGTTAAACTAACCGAAGAATGTAGCGCTATTATCCAACGCAAATTACCTCAAAAACTTAAGGATTCCGGAAGCTTTACTGTTCCATGCACCATTGGAAACGTCTCATTCGATAAAGTGCTTCGATTAACCTTATGCCTTTATCTATTTTCAGGAAATTAGGTGTCGGAGAAATGAAAGCCACAACAGTTATGCTACAATTGGCGGATCGATCCATAACATACCCCAAGGGGATTGATGAAGATGTGCTTGTAAAAGTCGACAAATTTATATTTCCAGCGGATTTTGTCGTTCTTGATATAGAAAAAGATGAAGATCTACCACTTATCCTTAAACGTCCGTTTTTAGCAATGGGAAAGGCTCTTATTGATGTTGAAAGGGGAGAATTAACACTACGTGTTAACGATGAGCATGTTCTATTTTCTATATTTAAAGCTATGAAATTTCATAATGATACGGAATATTGCAATGTTATTGACCATATAAGCTCGTATGGAAAGAAAAAAAATCTTACACTCATTGTCTTCGGATCCGTTAGAGTTTGCTCTTACGAACTCATGTTTTTCTAGTGATTCAACTTTGGAGTTTGACGATTCTGACTTGTTTGATTATGTTTGTGAATTTAATTCTCTTCAGGAAGAAACGCAAATCAATAAATCCGATGATTTTGACAAAGAAGAGCATGAAGTAGTCGCGGAAATCAAGGTGACGGACGACTCAAACGTGTCGAATGACACGGTTCAAAATTTTGGGTCCGGTTCATCTCAATCAGATGTGTCTCAACAAAGCTTGGACCTTAAAGCCCTCCCGGAACACCTCAAGTATGCATTCTAGATGATAATAATACCAATCTGGTAATTGTATCCTCTTCACTTTCATCCACCTCAACTAGATAAATTGCTTCGTGTATTAAGAGCACATAAGTCGGCTATAGGATGGCCTATCTCAAATTTGAAGGGAATTAGCCCTTCCATATGCATGCTTCGAATTTTGCTTGAAGAAAATTTTAAACCTAAAGTGCAAAATCAATGAAGACTTAATCCCATAATGAAAGAAGTGGTGAAAAGGAAGTACTCAAACTATTAGATGTCGGAATGATATATCCAATTTCCGACAGTGAGTGGGTGAGTCCTACGCAAGTTGTATCGAAAAAAGGAGGGATGACCGTAACCAAAGACGAGAAAGATGAATTAATTGCTATGAGGGTAGTTACGGGGTGGCGATGTGTATAGACTATAGGGCTTTAAATGCGGCCACTCGCAAAGACCATTTTCCCCTACCATTCATTGATCAAATGCTTGATAGATTGGCGGGGCATGAATTTTTCTGTTTTCTTGATGGATATTCAGGGTATAATCAAATCTACATAATACCGTAAGATCAAGAAAAAACGGCTTTTACATGTCTTTATGGAATATATGCTTATCGTAGAATGCCGTCTGGATTATGTAATGCCCCAGCCACTTTTCAACATTGCATGATGGCTATCTTTCATGGTTTGATCGAAAATGTAATGGAAGTATTCATGAATGATTTTCGGTGTTTGGAAATTCAGTTGATCATTGCTTGCATAACCTCACTTTAGTTTTGCAGCGGTGTGAAGATACTAATCTCGTGCTAAATTGGGAGAAATGCCACTTTATGGTGCAAGAAGGAATTGTCCTAGGCCATAGAGTGTCCGCCGCCGGTTTGGAGGTTGATAGGGCGAAAATTGTCGCCATTGAGAAACTTCCCCCACCGAAGAATGAAAAAGCAATTAGGAGTTTTCTTGGGCACGCGGGTTTTTATAGGAGATTCATAAAACACTTTTCAAAAACCACTAAACCTTTAAGTAAATTGTTAGAAAAAGATACCACTTTCATTCTTTCTAACGAGTGTTTGCAGGCATTTGAAACTTTAAAGAAGGCATTAGTGAGTGCTTCTATCCTCGTAGTACCGGATTGGTCTCAACCTTTTGAGATCATGTGTGATGCAAGTGATTATGCGGTCGGAGCTGTGTTGGGACAACGTCATGAGAAACTTTTTCGGGCTATTTATTATGCAAGCAAAACATTAGACGGAGCCCAACAAAATTACACCACAACGGAGAAAGAAATGCTCGCCGTGGTATTACTTTTGACAATTCCGATCATACTTAATTGGGACAAAGACGATAGTACACACGGACCACGCAACTATCAAATACTTGTTCGAAAAGAAAGATTCTAAACCTCGCCTAATTCGATGGATTCTTCTTTTACAAGAGTTTGACGTGGAAGTTCGAGACAGGAAAGGTTGTGAAAATGTGGTAGCTGACCACTTATCTCGCCTCGAGCACAAAAAGGAGGAGGAGCCCGAGATCGAAGGGATTAAAGAAGAGTTTCCGGACGAGCGGCTTTTTATGGTAGAAGCTAAATTTCCGTGGTTTGCTGACGTTGTTAATTTTTTGGTCGTAGGTGTGCTACCCCCGGATTTATCTCATTATCAAAAGAAGAAATTCCTATATGATATCAAGTTCTATATGTGGGATGACCCATTACTTTTTAAGAGATGTGCCGACATGATAGTGAGGAGATGTGTACCGCAAGAGGAATGGGATGAAATTATTCAATAATGTCATTCTTCACCAACCGGAGGACATTTCGGAGCAACACGGACTGCTGCAAAGGTGTTGCAAAGCGGATTTATTGGCCTACGTTATACAAAGATTGCTATCTCTTCATTCAACAATGCGATAGATGCCAACGAGTGGGGAATATTTCAAGACGTCATGAGATGCCCCTGACCAACGTAATTGAGGTTGAACTATTTGACGTTTGGGGTATCGACTTCATGGGTCCATTTTCCTCATCATTTGGGAATAAGTACATTCTACCAGCGGTCGAGTACGTATCTCGATGGGTCGAGGCAATTTCTTCCCCAAGAAATGATGCTCAAGTAGTAATGAAATTTTTAAAGAAGAACATCTTTTGCCGATTCGGAACTCCAAGAGCGTTAATCAGTGATCGGGGATCGCATTTTGTTAACAAATTCATGGATAAACTCCTTCATAAATATGGGGTCCGATCAAAGAAATCATTGGCCTATCATCCACAAGCAAATGGACAAGCCGAAGCAGCCAACAAAGAGATTAAATTAATCCTGGAAAAGACGGTGAGTACATCTCGGAAAGATTGGTCATCCAAGCTTGACGATGCACTTTGGGTTATCGTACGACCTATAAAACTCATTTGGGAACATCTCCCTATCAACTCATATTTGGGAAATCAAGTCACCTACCTTTGGAATTGGAGCATAAAGCGATATGGGCGGTGAAAAGAATAAATTTGGATTTTGAGGCCGCCGGAAAGAAAAGATTGCTAGAGCTAAATGAGTTGGAAGAATTCCGGTACGAAAACTCTCGAATCTACAAAGAGAGATCTAAAAGATGACACGACAAGATGATCGTAAAATGTGAATTTATGCCGGGGCAACAAGTACTTCTCTATAATTCAAGATTAAAATTGTTTCCCGGAAAATTAGAATCAATATGGTCAGGTCCATTCGTGATCAAGAAAGTACTTCCACCCAGAATAGTCGAGCTCATGAGCAGAGATGGAGAGCTATTTAAAGTTAACGGACAACGAGTCAAACACTACTATCATCCCAATCAAAAGGAAGCCGTATCCTTAATAACTTTGATCGAGCCATAAAAACTTCCAGTTGAAGACGTCCGACTAAAGACGTTAAACTTAGGGCTAATTGAGAGGCAACCCAATAGTTTTTATTTTTATGTTTTGATCTTTTTCGCACTTTCTTTGTATTTGTACTTGTTGAAGAACTAACCAGTTCAACTATTGGTGTTCAATTCGCAGGAAAAAGACCCGAGGACAAAACTGCACTTTCCAGGCCTATACGACACGGGCCGTGTCATTTGACACGGTCGGGTCGTGCAGGCAGATCATATCTCATTTTCTGTGCAGGTACGACACGGGCCGTGTCATTTGACACGGTCGGGTCAGGGGTCCAGTCGATTTTCACGTTCCACGCTAGTACGACACGGGCCATGTCATTTGACACGGTCGAGTCAGGTATCCAGGTGTTTTTTCCTTTTCTGGGCTAGTTGAACACGGGCCGTGTTATTTGACACGGCCGAGTTAGGCGGACAGAGAGTTTTAATAAAATTGAGGCAGGTATGACACGGCCGTGTCATTTGACACGGGCTGTGTCAGTCGAGCAGTATAAAAGCTGAAACGGGCCGACTTCACCCAATATCTTCTTCCCCAAATTTCTTTCTTCCCCAAATCCGAAACCCTAACCCTGAATCCCCTACAATCTGTCAAAATCAAGCAAGAATCGTGGTAAATCTTACATAATAACAAGGTGTTCATCATTATTCCACAAACCTAGAGCTTCAAAGGGTAAGGATCGGACGAAAGCATCCCTCTCGTAGGTCGTGATTTTCTTCATTTTCTTCATCTTTTCACTCCGAATTCGAGGTATGTTTCCGATTCGAAATGCTTAATTCTTGTTTATAATCGTCCTAAGATTGTTGAATGATGGATTATTGAGTCGATTTCTTTAGGGTTCTTTGGGGAATTTTTCATGAGTGAAAATATGTTGAAATTTTGTGGGTGATTTTCGTGAATTACATGTTGGACTTATATGATTGAGAGATTTTATTACATGTTTGAAATTATTGGGATGTTATATACAATGACGATTGGTGTTGAAACTTACGGTTGTGGTATTTTTGAAGAAACGCTTATGTTGGGGAAAATGTGCAATTGATAATAAGTTTGGGGGAGCGTATATTATCGATAAATAGTGACTTTGAGCTTTTGTGAAACAAATGATAATCGATGAAGATCTTGCAGTGAAATGGCCAGAGGTCGAGGACAAGGAAATGCCCAACAGGAACGTGGTGCGGCTCAAAGGGGACGAGGAACACCCACAATAGAAATTGAGCAACCGACGAGAATACCGACTCAAGGGGCTGTCGAGACACCCGAGACTTATGGAATTGAACTCCCGCCAAGCCGCCTAGCACGATAGTAGATATTGGGACATAAAAAAATGCTCCCCACTTGATGGCCAGACGAAGAATGCATGACGGCGATGGGAATAAAAGACGATGTCATGAAGCTGCTGGAAAGAATAAGTTGGACGACGATAATGACACAACATTGGGCCACCTACCGCTGTCTCACATTGGAATTCCTTAGTACGCTTACTGTTAAAATAGACCCGATCACCCATGAGCCTACCACTTTGGAATTCCGTCTAAACAACAAGAACGAAAAACTATCTCCCGGTGAATTGGATGCTATATACGACACTCGAAGGTACGGAGAATACCGAATCAATCGGTTCGAGTGTGAGACATATTGGCGGGCAATGGTTGAGTATCCGGGGAGCAATGCACGTCCCTACATCCCAAAGTCGGCAAAAGGATCCTCAATTCGCAATCCCATCCCCCGCTATCTACACAAGGTAATTGCGAGCACTATCTTCGGCCGGAAAGAAACAGGGCCAATCACTCAACGAGAGTTGTACGTTCTATCTCATATACTCGACGGAACGGATCCAGCAACCGGAGCTATTTTAATGGATCGTTTTGAGGATGTTGCTACTAAACCAAGAGGGGAGATTTGGATAGGGGGTTTAATTACCCTTATCGCACTTCATCTTGATGTATCACTAGAAAACCGAACTCCCCTTCCGGGATATATGCTCATATCTGTGCAAGTCATGAAGTTGATGAATATCCTGGACTACGACTCTCGTGTTATATTCCTCCAGAATGACGGCGATCATTTCTTACTCCCGAATACAACTCTGACGACTATTGATAGTATTCGGGATTTAGGAAATATACAAATAGCCACGAAGGCGCATAAATTGGCCCGGGAAGCAGCTGAATTGATCTCTCCTGGTGATAAACACTTTGCTCGGAATGTTCGTCCTAGGCGTACAGAAAATGAAGATAGAGCCGAGAGAATGCGAGAGGGAGATAGAACGAAAAGAATGTAGGAGGAATTTGCCTATGAGAGAGGCCCAGAAGACGAAAGAGAGACGGAAGAGGAAGAAGAAAGAGAGAGGGAACGGCCCGAGTCATCGAGACAGGCCGAATCAAGACGTGCCACATCTCGGTCATCACTTAGAGCGGAATTTGAGGCATTCCGAGAGGAGACCCGACAAAAACTTGATGAGATGGGACAGAAACAAGACGAGATGCTGGACTTAATGCGAAAAATGCACGAATGGCATGTCCAACAAGGCCACTAC
Source organism: Orobanche coerulescens (assembly GCA_033398695.1). Taxonomy (NCBI): domain Eukaryota; kingdom Viridiplantae; phylum Streptophyta; class Magnoliopsida; order Lamiales; family Orobanchaceae; genus Orobanche; species Orobanche coerulescens. The sequence continues at coordinate 31,823,315 of CM065813.1, forward strand.
CCTACACCAAATCAGTAAAACTGATTGTAAGTATTTCTTGACCCAAAGTTTTTATTGTTTAAATACTATACCCCCTCCGTGTGTATACTCTTTAATTCAAGTTTGGGGGGGAGATATTGGTTCAAGAAATACTTATATTGTTTGTTTGTTTTTATTTTGTTTTTTGGATTTTTGATTTGCGTTTTTGGTGTGATTTTTTTTTTTGTTTTATTTTGTTTTGGTGTGTTTTATTTTAAACTCGGTGTGTTTGGAGTATGATGAACTTAGATGAAACTCGAAAGAATTAACTCTTATCTTGGATGCCTCGGGATTTATTTTTTTATTTTGATATGCAAGTCGAGGATAATTTGAAGAGGAAAAATTGTAGAATAATCAAAAGGGTGTGAAATTGAATAAATAGTTTAGTACCTTGAAAATATGAATAATTCTAACTTGTGAGCTTTTGAGCCTTCGTGCATCATTAAATATGCAAGTTTCATTGTCGAGTGTACCATTCATGTTCTAAGACTCTAGAACTTGCCCTGGTATCTTATTCGAAACTACAAGCGTGTGTGCAAATTAGTGAAAGTGCTTTTAGGCGATTTTTTTTAGCCCTTCACACCTTTTGGCCAACCCGAAAATTATTTCCCTAGTTAGCCCGATTGAGCTTAAAGCCTATTTGTTGTTAGCCACATTATGAGCTTTCTGTTCCATTATAAATTCTTTTTCGCTGTACTTGAGCTTGTTAGAACAAAATTGGTAAAAGAATGGAATAATATGTGTGGAGATGAATGGGAAAAGATTATCATGGTTCAAGATGGAGTTGGTTCTTAATGATTTATCAAAATAAACAATGAGGTAGAAATGCTGTGATGATGTTGTCCGCTCTATGAAAAATCACACGGAGTTTACATGAATAAAGGGCAATAAAGATGAAGAGGCGAAAATAAAAATTAAATGGAGCGATAAGAAGAAAATAAAATAATGGAGCGATAAGGGGGAATGAGGTTGCGATTTCTACTTTCGAAAAAAGGCGCTTATTGCGATTCAAGGGGTTGAAGGAAGTAAATTCCAGGGGAAACAAATTTGAGAAGTTCAAATTGAGCGTAGTGATTACCGAGATGATGTTCTAATTTGCTCAAGTTAAGTCACTTTAAGCCATATTTATCCTACCCCGACCAAAAAACCTACATTACAACCGATAAAGTCCTTTTTGATTCGCCAAATTTGCATGCACAACCAGTGGTAGAGATGTAGACGATTGGCAAGCCTATGGGGGTTCTTATTTCATTGGATGAGTTTTGAGCGTCACTTATCCCATTATACACTTTGAGAGTGAGGGAATACACTTGACCGGCAAGGTTCGTATTATTCAAGTTTTAGTTATGATGTTAAGGAAGCACCCCAGAGATTTGAATACTTTATAGAACTCGACTTATTTATTTCTTGAGGCGTATTGATGAATTTTCAAAATGATCCTTTGAGATATGTTGAGGGACGAGTTTCCTTAAGAGTGGTTATTTTGAAGTGCATTGCTCGGGACGATCAACATTCAAGTTTGGGGATTTTGATAACACTCATTTTTACACATATTTTTGCAAAGATTTTCCGGGTTTTAAGATACTAAAATGTGTAGAATTGTGTCGTTTGTGCTCATATTGTGTTTATTGGACTCGATCATGCTTGGGTACGTTTTATGGATTTTATAGGTACTTTATGGACATTAATCAAGCAGGAACGAAGTCTCAAACACCAATACATATCAAGCAATGCGGAAACGAGAGATCGAGCCTAAAAAGGAGTCAAAATGGAGTCGAAACGGACCCACACGGGCCGTGTCAATAGCTTGGCCGTGCCATATTGACACGGTCGGGTTTCATGTCCAGGCGATTGTGTCATATTTTAGAGGAGTATGACACGGGCCGTGTCATTTGACACGACTGTGTCACTTGCTCGGCCGTGTCAGCTGACACGGTCGAGTTCTCTGTCCAGCAACCATTGATGTTTCTAGAGCACTATGACACGGGCCGTGTCACTTTTCGGTGGAAAAATCACCTTTTGACATTTTTGAAAGATTTGAGCAAGGAAAATGGTATTTTTGGCCTTATAAAAAAGGATCTTGGGCTAGACTTGAAGATATTCAGATTTTGAGAGAATATTGGGGAGATTAGAGAGAGAAAAACACAAGATTGGGAGCTTTTCATCCAAAAAAAGGAGAATTGAAGGGAATTCTTGAAGAACACTTCAAGAACATTTGAAGGCTTCAACCGGGATCAATCAAGACACCATCCGAATTTTATCTTCTTCCTATCTTTTATTCATTTTGTTGTTTTATTTAGCATGAACATGATGATTATTAATCTTTCTTTCATTACCATGTCCGGCTAAACTCGTTAGATTCCGGGCATGGGAGTACGTTGATTTGCTATGGTTTTGAGGGATTGATGATTATATATATCTAGTGTGATTTCTTTATCAAATACTTAGTGTTGATTCATGTTTAGACACTTGATCAATGTTTTTACATGTTAAACTTAATTGCTCATAATTCGAGAGAAGAGTGCATTAATAGGTTTCGAGTATTTGACGTAGTAAATTACGAGATTGAGAAATCGGTGATGAACTATGATGATGTTTAATCTTATGAACATTTTGGAGTTAGATAATTTATAATAGACGGAGTCATTTTTATAGGTTGTTTAATCTACGTTTTAATGCATCTCGAGAGAGACTTTAGAATATTATTGTGATTATCATTTTGGAAACATACTTATAACTTTTTGAAACCAATCCCGACTAAACTTAGTAATCAAGGGAAACCTAGCCTTGGAATCTACTTTTCTAAACTCTTGCAATTCTCTATAATTCAGATATTTTCTTTTATTGTCATCAGTTTATTGTATTTCATTAACTATTCATACACCCTATCGATCGTCTAGATAAAATCGGGATCACTATAATCTAGTACTCAACGGTATACGAATAATTAGTCTCTGTGGAATACGACCTTGCTCGCCGCTTTCTACATTTACTCCGTACACTTGCGGATTGTTTAAAAATATAGCGAACACAATTTATATTGTTAAGATAAAGTAATTAACATGTATGGAAAATTGGTGTCCAAATTCAATATTCAAATTACCGAATCACTACTTGCAAGTACCCACATATTGACATTAAAAATCCAAACGATTTCTAGTTTAACAATAAATCATATCTAAATATGTATATTTAGGTAACCAAACTATATTTAATACTATCCACAGTTTTGTACCTGAAATTTACATTGTGAAATCTCAAAAAAATAATGAGTACGAATATCTGGTATCTAGATATAATATTAAAGTTAACAAATTACCAATTGCAAGTATCAATAAGCTCCTGAAATTTTTAATTCGTGAATACATATGTTTAAACCCCGGTAGAAATTTTTCATTTTATGCATGTGTACACATGCATAAACATATGGTCACCCAATTATGATATAATTGATATTATTATTGTACATTTAAATAACCAAACCAATATATAGAAGTATCTGCATATGTGTTCTTCCCATTGTCATAGTTAAGCTTAAATGAAATTACAAATAAAAACAATTTGTATAAAAATGCAATAGTCACATAACTAAACTATACTATTTTCAAGAATTCACATATTTATAGTTGATATTGTAAATTTTAAAAAATCAATACTTAATAGTAAACGATATCTTAATATGTATATTTAGGTAATCAAACTACACTTGATACGATCAACTGTTTTACTTTATTGTCTATTGTTAAATATAAAAATTATTGGGCAAGAATAATTGGTATTCAAGCGCATAATTTAAGTACATCAATATGCATAATTGATACTATGATCCACAGTTTTGTATCTTGATTTTTTACTTGTTAAATATATCAAAAGTAATGATCAAGAATACCGGTATCCAAATGCAGTATTCAGTAGTTACATTGTACTTGATATTATACATAATTTTGTACTTTCATATTTCATTACTGGCTAAAAAATAAACAAGTAAGATTAATTGGTATCCAAATGCAGGATTCAGCAATTAAACTGTACTTGATAGTATCTACAATTTGTACATTCATATTTCATTGTTGAATAAAAAAGTAAACAAGTAAGTTTAATTGTCATCGAAATGTAATTTTCAGGTAACCAAACTATACGTGATCGTGTCCGCAGTTTTATACATTTTTTTTGTTACATATAAATAATTTAACATGCAATTAACTAGTATCCATATATAATTTACAGGTTATTATGTTGCAAGTATCCAACTAAGATGCGTTCAGAAATTTATCGAATCAAGCCAACCAATAATTTCAACATAAACTAGATCATCGCACATCGCACATCGCATCCCGCACGATAATTTCATTTCAAAAGTTAAATAATATAATTGTTGATCAATTTTTCCGTATTTCTTGAAAGAATTAGACTTCAGGCACACCAATGTTGAGCCTTGCCGTTGGAAACCATATTGTATATATATGTAAACTACTTGGTCAATTAGGCTTTTCAATTATTGAATTTAAGTCCAAATGAACAAGGCTTGAGTACATATTGGGTCGACGAGATATATCCGATTTCACTATTATACGACAAGTCAAGATCAAAATATGCTCATTGAAAAATTAAACAGTTTATCGAGTATTCAAGTCGAGCACCCAAATAGATATATATAGTAACTTGGCCTATTAACAGTCTTAGAGTGAGGGGTATCTTGGCGTCGTGGCTTGCGTTTTAGCTAACAACCCAAAATTTCCGATGGCGCACCACACCGGGGTTGGCGCCATGGCTGGTTGCGCCGTGGTGGCCAGCCCACGCGGTGCTGCGTTTTTCTTTTTTTTCCTTAAAATCCGAATGTATTCATTTTTAAATTATTGTATTGTGTGTTTTTTAATATGTAATGTGTGTTTTTTAAATTAATGAAGTTTATTTTAGTTAAAATTATGTATGTTTTATTTTAAGTGGAAAAAAAAGTAGGCACAGGAATTCACAGTGCTGATCTGCCAGGAATGTGGTGCGTCAGTTTACAGTGCATAGAGATTTTCTTGACGCGCACTAAATTTTCCCCATGGCACGAGCCCTAGGCTCAAGGGTTACCATTGCTCTTAGAAATGTATAGGAGTTGAGCATCAAAATTAAATTATAAATTACTCAAATGAATGATAATGGATCCTAAGAATATTTGTTACATGTCAAGATTTATTTCTAGATCTTTTGTTTTAATTTGTGCATAATTTTTTTTTTATTATTATCCAACATATATTTCAAGGCCTTCCAGAAGTAACGGTGACCATAAAATTCTCATTAATGTTAAACAAGTATATATAGATGTCACTTTTTTTTCCTTTTGGGGGTAACAAAATAAAACATTGTCAAACAAGTATCTTTAAAATATTTGTGTGTTCAATTGTTAAACAGTCAAAACCTTACCAACTACTCTTTTTTTTTTTCTAAAAAGAAAACAAATTTAGGGGGAAAAGGAAAATATTATTGTCATAATATTTAATAATAACATTGGCATGTATTGATGATGATAAAAATTGAATTAACAACTAACATCTTAAATGGTACTCCCTCCGTCCCGCATGATGAGTCTATTTTCATAATATGATTTTATTTTAATGCACTACCAAAAATAACACTTTAGCCGACGACTCGCCGGAGAACGGCCGACGGCCGGCGGAAGTCGTCAGCTAAAGTCAGCAAGTTTAGCCGACGGCTAACTTGTTGTCGGCTAAACTACTTTAGCCGACGACTTTACTATAGGTCGTCGGCTAAAGTCCAGTTAGTCGTCGGCTAAAGTTTTCTAGTTTAGCCGACGACTTGTACACTTTAGCCGACGACATGCCGTCGGCTAAAGCACAGTTTATCCGACGGCTAGTATACTTTAAATGGCGACATGTCAATCGGCTAAAGTATTTCATGTTTTTTTGTGCAAAATATATCACCATCTAACACTTGAAGAGACCATTTACAACACATTCGGAAATTACATAACAAGAAAACGAAGAACAGTAATTTTCTCTAGTTTGATCATTCAAGAAATCATATTGAAGGTATGTACTTTATTGAATTTTAATATCAGTTATAATTATATTACGCATATAATATATCTATTTGGATGATTATGAAAATGTTTTAGAATTATTAGTTCGTTTTCTCGAATATTTCTTGGTGTGTGTGTGTGTGTGTGTGTATATATATATATATATATATATATATATATATGGATTTGACATCTTGAATTCGAGCTATATATATGATGATTTTAGTCATAATTTTTGTATGTTCTTGATAAATACGATGTATAATATTGTTGTTATTTTTATTATAGGATGGATAAAAGTTGGATTGGTCTGCAAAAATGGGATCCAAGGGTCATAGATGGAATGCGAGGGTTTATTCGATTTGTGAAGGAACATGATAGTGATAGTATGATTCATTACTGTCCTTGCAATAAATGTAAATGCCGCAGCGATATATACCGTTTTACACTTGATGTAGTATTTGATCTCTTAAAAAATTGGATTTTTGGATAAATATACATGTTGGATTTACCATGGTGAAAGATCGAATTCAATTATTCCCCATGATCACGGACGATGCGGTGGTAGCACATCCAATGACCCCACAAGACGGTTGATTGACGACGTGTTTGGTTATTACGAGGGCGTATCGGTGAAGGTCAAGAATACCATATAGCCGATCAAGCGATCATCCGAACGCCTACATTGATACCGTTAACACAATTTCTCTTGATAGATACAACAAGCTAATCCGGCTCAATGGACTCTTCTTTATCCTGGGTGTCACATGACGGTTCTTGATAGTGTCATAGAGACTATGAGAGTGAAGGTGGAGAACAAAACCTCGATTAAAGCTGTGGATGATTATTTGGAACTTACAGGGAAAATGCTCCCAGAAGGTCATCATCTTCCTAGTAATCACAGTAAAATGAGACGTATCCTAAAAGGTCTTGGGCTATCGTACATCAAGATCCACGTATGCATATATGATTGTGCTTTATTTTGGGGAAAGCCTAATGAAGATCTAAATAGATGTCCGGTATGTGACACAGAGAGGTATAAGTTCACTCCTTCTGGTAAAGAGAAAGCTATGAAGGTTCTTTGGTATTTCCCTCTGAAGGATATATTGGAGAGGCTTTTCATGTCTCCTCACACAGCCAAGGCGATGAGATGGCACGCTGAGCCTCGGGTGACTGACGAGGATATTATGATACACCCTTCTGATGGAGAGGCTTGGAAGCATATAGATAGGGAGTTTCCAGGATTTGCATCAGATGTACGAAATGTAAGACTCGGACTTGCATCTGATGGATTCAACCCTTTTGGCAACATGAGCCTTTCGTATAGTATATGGTCGGTGGTAATGGTTCCTTACAACCTTCCTCCATGGATGTGCATGAAGAAGGAGTATAATATGTTGACTCTCTTAGTACCTGGCCCCGGGTATCCAGGAAAGTGTATTGATGTTTATTTGAGACCTTTGATAGAGGAGCTGAAGTTGTTGTGGGAGCAAGGTCATCCGACGTACGTGATTACTCACATGAGATGTTCTACTTACGTGCTATGTGTACGGTACCATCGGTGATTTTCCTGCGTGCGGGATCTTTGTCAGGATCATTATTAGTGGATATAGAGGATGTCCGGTGTGCTTGAATGCGATTGCGCAAGGTATCATTGTCGGAAGGTTATCGAATGCGTCACCGTATATGGCTTGAGAGGACGCATGTGCAGCGCATGAATCTTTGCGGCATTTGATGGGACCGAAGAGGTTGGTGATCCACCACGGAGTGGACTGGTGAGAAATTTTGGCCGTCTTTGAATGAGTATGATTTTGGGCAGTTGAGCAACCATCCTGATATAGTAGCGGCAACTCCTGAGAGACCTGACATGTATAAGTATTGGTCCCACAAAAGTATTTTCTGGGATCTACCTTACTGGAGTAAGTTGTCGATTAGGAACTACCTAGATGTGATGCACATAGAAAAAAATGTTTGTGAAAGTGTTGTCGGTACAGTGTTATGTTGGGAAGGGAAAACTAAAGACGGCCCTAAGGCACGCATTGGTTTAAAAGAAATGAACATTATAAAACATTTGTGGTTGAAGGAAGGAAGGGGAAACACAAAATGCCGAAAGTCGCTTACACCGTCACCCCCGAGCAAAAGGTGAGATTTTTCGTGGATGAAGGCTGCAAGGTATCCCACAGGATATCTTTGGAAATATAGGAGGTGTGTTAACTTCAAGGAGAACAAGTTAAGCTGGATCAAGAGCCATGATTGTCATATCCTCTTACAACGTTTGATTCCTGTGTATATTCGACCATACTAGTCCAAACAGGTGGACGAGCCTTCTGTATCCTTATCCGTGTTCTTTCAAAAGTTATGCACTAGGGAAGTAAGGAAGTCAGATCTCCGGCTCATGCAAAAGGAGATCATTTATATCTTATGCAAATTTGAGAGGATCTTCCCACCGAATTTTTTTGATCTCATGCCTCACCTCATGATCCATCTTCCTCGCCAACTTTTACTAACAGGCCCGGTCCACTACACGTGGATGTTTCCAATAGAAAGGCAACTTGGTGAGTACAAGGACTCGTGACTAATAAGTCTGCACTGAAGGATGTATCGCGAAGCATATCTTGCATGGGAGTGTGTAACATATACCAAGTTCTATTTAGGCGCGGTGGATCCCACACCCGAGCCTATGTCAATAATTCCAAAGGTAATTTAATCTCTCCATCATCACCAGAAGTTGAAGTTCAAGGAAGATTACCCGATCATTTACAACCTTACGAGCTACGAATTGCACATTGGTGGATATTACTTAACTGTCCAGAAGTTCAATATTGGAAAGACATTCACCTTTCATGTGATGCTGTGAATGGAGACATTAGATTCCACAATGAAACATTTGCTGATTATTTCGGACAATGGGTAAGTGTTTAATTACTGTTTACTTATTTTGCTTACATAATTTACTTAATCACGACATTCACCTTAATTAATATCCAGATGACGCACATACAAAGTGATGGCCACCCGATGTAGTCACGTGAGTTGATGCTTCTTTCGATGAAGCCTGTTACATCTAGAGTTTATTCAATAGCGAAGGTAAATGGTGTGACATTTGTATGTATCGACAGAGATCAAAGACGGAGGTGTCAAAATTCTCGGGTTATGATTGACGGTGGATATTACGGTGTTCTTCTCAAGTAGTGGAACTAATTTATGGAGAAGGCTTGACAGTTTACTTGTTCAAGTGTAGGTGGTTTGATACAAATCCTCAAATCGAAAGGGAGGATAATTATGGACTATTATCTGTTGATACTTCTACAAGTTGGTATGAAAGTGATCCTTTTGTTTTTGCAACATCTGCTAAACCAGTTTACTACCTCGATGACTTGGTAAAAAAGGAGCATGGAAGATCGTAAATCATGTGGCTACGAGAAATATATATAGTGCGGCTACACTTGGACAAGCAGTCGATAAGGATTACAACGAGGCATATCAAGAGCCAGATACAACTAATATTCCACGATCCTCCACAATACTACTGAATAATGTTGTAGAAGGTCGAGTTGTTCGGCTACATGGCGAAGAACGTGGGTTCATAGATGTAGGTACAAATGAATTACGTGCAGACTCTGATGAAGATGATGAGGACGAGTTCGACATATCTTTGCCGCGCTATGAACTCCGACACGAGACGATTCAAGTGGTGATTCGACTACGAACCATAGAAGGACATATCATATTATTTGTAAAAGTTCCTTAAATATTGATTGTTGTTTGCCGCTCGAACGAATCAAAAGTGATATTATTACTGATTTTTTTATTATTATTTTTATATATAATTATTTATAATAAAACAAGTATAAATATATAAACTATTAATATTATATAAAAAACAAATATAAATATATATAAAATATAATTATATAAAAACTATATAAATTAATATACAGATATATATATAATGATGTTATATATATATATATTTATTTATAATTAAATTCAAATTTATATATATAAAATTTAATTTATAAATACATAAATACTTTAGCCAAACTGACAATTTACTAAAGTATATAAATAATATAAAATTTAGTTTAAATTCCAATTTAGTTTATATAATTTATTTTAATTATATAAATTTCAGATAATATATATAAATATATATAATATAATTTAATTATATAAAAATGATAAATTGGGCTTTAAAGTGTAGATATTTTTAATTTTTAATATATATATTTATAGTTAAATATATATATATATATATATATATATATTTTAATTATATAAAAAATGATAAAGTGAGCTTTAGCCGACGACAGCCGTCGGCTAAAGTTGAGATATTTTTAATTTTTATTATATATATATTTATAGTTAAATATAAATATATATAATATAATTTAATTATATAAAAAATGATAAATTGGGCTTTAAAGTGTAGATATTTTTAATTTTTAATATATATTTATAGTTAAATATATATATATATAATTTAATTATATAGAAAATGATAAAGTGAGCTTTAGCCGACGACAGTCGTCGGCTAAAGTTGAGATATTTTTAATTTTTATTATATAATATATTTATAGTTAAATATATATATATATAATTTAATTATATAAAAAAATGATAAATTGGACTTTAAAGTGTAGATATTTTTAATTTTTAATATATATATTTATAGTTAAATATATATATATATAATTTAAATATATAAAAAATGATAAAGTGAGCTTTAGCCGACGACAGCCGTCAGCTAAAGTTGAGATATTTTTAATTTTTATTATATATATATATATATTTATAGTTATATATATATATAATTTAATTATATAAAAAAATGATAAATTGGGCTTTAAAGTGTAGATATTTTTAATTTTTAATATATATATTTATAGTTAAATATATATATATAATTTAAATATATAAAAAATGATAAATTGGGCTTTAGCCGACGACAGCCGTCGGCTAAAGTGTAGATATTTTTAATTTTTATTATATATATTTATAGGTAAATATATATATATATATATATATATATAATTTAATTATATAAGGTTTTAGCCGACGGCTGTTGTCGGCTAAAGTGACACGGCCCGTGTCAATTGACACTGTAACACCCCCAATCCACTCAGGGATATTACACGCCGTAGACCCTCTCCTCGAAGATCTACCAGGCTGGTAACAACATTTAACATCTCGACAATGCCTTCAAGGCTAAATGACTCAGTAGACCGATTTGGTCTTTCAATATAAAATATACAACTCAATTACAACATATACCCACGCAGGGGTCAAAGTACAATAAACTCCCGTACAACGGGGAAAAGATACTGCAGCGGAAAAGAAAATACAACTAGACCAATACGACATCAACGGATCCTCGTGTGATTAGGTCGGTTTGGAGAGAAGTATCCATTTTAAAATCAAGAGCCTCCAATCTCTCGATCATGGATATCATTTTGAGGACGTGTTCCCCAACTTTCTCACCTTCCTTCATCCTTGCACCGAACAGTTGCTTGGATATCTCATATACTTTTAAATTAGCTTGAAGATTATGTCGACCCTGAAGGTCAAAAGGTCCTGAAGACCAAATGGTTGTACTCTTTCTCCCTTTCTAAGTTTTTTCCCACCGGGTTTTCTTAGTTAAGGTTTTTAACGAGGCAACCAATGCAACACATGAGCAAATTTATATTGTGTACTCTTTTTTCTCTATCGGTTTTTTCCCACAGGGTTTTTCCGAAGGAGTTTTGATGAGGGATGAACATCATAATATTCAAGAGGAAGTATTGTATGAAGACGATATCACTTGTATCTCAAAGGTAGATACATCAAATATTCACTTAAATGATTAATTGGCGAACTTATTCACAAAGACGTTGCTGACATCAACATTCAGAAGACTAGTACACAAGATCGGAATGCGTTAACTCAAAAATCTTATGTAATCGATTTACGGGGAGTAGGTACTCTTTTTCCTTCGATCGGGTTTTTCCCACCGGGTTTTCGACAAGGTTTTAATGAGGCAGCATGTATTAAAGGTCATTCGAGGAGTGTTGTAATTAATGTATTTACTAATGAATGACCTTTATACCCCTGAAACCCTAGATGTGTACCTATAAATAAAGGCATTTGGCCCTCATAAGAATACATACATTATTCTTCTTCTCTTCCAATTTCTCTCTTTTTCTCTCATGTTTATAACAGGGATTAAATTTTATCTCATTTTTTACTCTTTTATTTAGTCTAAACGTGAAGATAAAGTAGTGGGAAAACTCCAATTTTCCGTTATATATATATATATATATATATATATATATATATATATATATATATATAGGAAATAGATCATATCAAAACTAATTACCTTGTAAAATCTAGAAATTTTTGTAGGCCATTGATATTAGTGATCTAACGGCTGTAGATGAGTAGAATTATATGTATTTATGTATTTTTTTATTGCATTATTTGTTGCATGTACTAGCGACCAGCTTGATGCAACAAATAATAACAAATATGCAGTGAAATTACTTAATAATGCTTTTATATATATATATATATATATATGAAACATGCATGCTTGCAGGTGCATGCCCTTGTTCAAGTTCAAAATTCATGATCTCAGACAAGTCAACACTCACGACTTGACCAAACAAATACTATAATAATTATAGGTAATATAGGCTCATGTCATGATTTACGTACCTGTTTTCAAATATATATGACATGAAGAATTAATTTGCAACCCTATTTAATGTCACACGAACCTTGAGAATCTGTAACCAACCATTGAAGTGGAAAACATGAACAAGAAATTTAGGACTAACGAGGAGGAGGAAGAAGAAGATGACGACGATGATGTCCCACTTCCCGGGTTCCGATTTCATCCTACAGATGAAGAGCTCGTGGGGTTTTATCTCCGAAGGAAAGTCGAAAATAAGCCGATCAGTATTGAACTGATCAAGCAAGCTGATATCTACAAATATGATCCCTGGGATCTTCCAAGTATGTGTGTATATATATATATATATATATATATATAGTAGTACTTTTTAATTATTCCTACTTTCTTTTTTTTTTTTTTAAAATTGTGTTTCTTTTACAATATACTTTATAAATAAATTTAGGTTAGATTATGATATTATCTCACTTCTCGGTGTTTCTTTTTTTTTTTTTTTCCGGTATTTGGTTTTACAGAATCAAAAAATGTGGGGGAGAAAGACAAAGAGTGGTACTTCTTTTGCAAAAGAGGAAGAAAGTACAAAAACAGTGTGAGGCCAAATAGGGTGACGGGCTCGGGTTTCTGGAAAGCAACCGGTATCGACAGGCCAATATATTCGGGCCGCGACTGCATTGGCCTCAAGAAATCTCTTGTATTTTATCGTGGTAGCGCCGGAAAAGGGACCAAGACCGAGTGGATGATGCACGAGTTTCGGATGCCGGAAGACACGGATGGTGCTATAGCCATTAAATATAATGCTCAAGAAACTGTAAGAGACATCCAATCCCATAATGTCCTTCGAGTATTACTATAACATTTTCCATGGTAGATAAAATACATTACTCGCTAACTATTAATACTTTTTTTTATTAATCAGTGATCAATTTAATCATAATTTTACACTAGGAAATTGAAAAAAAGAAAATCAGATCAATTATTCTTATCATTAGTGCTTTCACATCAGAACTACAATAAATATTTAATATACTAATGTTCTTACTTTTGTAATCACCACCCATATTTAGGCTGCAAATGTGTCCAGACCAACATACATCTTATCGAGTCAGAATTGACTTGTTTTTATCTGTGCTCAAGCTCGAGAATGTTGCCCAAGCCCGACTCGGACAAAAAAAAAAGTAGACATACTCAAGACCGAATTGAAAAGGCTCGAACTGATGATGCTATTGCTCGCAAAAAAAATGAGTTCAACTCAAGTTTTAGCAACTAAACATATCATAAACTCGTGTTATTATTTTACCGAGTACTATTATAATTAAGGGTTATTTTGGTAAATTCGTGTGGAGTTGCTCGTCGAGTTCTCAGCTTACTAGCAACGTGCTTGAGCTCGTTCAAACCAAGCTAGAGCGAGCTTTGACTGAAGCTGCTCGACTCGTTTGCAGCCTAAGTAATCAATATTAGATTTACTAAAAAAAAAAAAAAAACCATCACTTCATTTATAAGTCTTGAACATACATATAATCTCAATTTCTTGCTGCATTCCCTTAAACTTAACTACAGGAAGTTTGGACCTTGTGCCGGATACTAAAACGCAATGCTCGGTATCGAAAGTGTGTACCAGATCAGTGGAGACAAATGGCTGCCAAGAAGAGTAATACAATCAATTATCCATCATCACTTGATGCAAGCTCCGAAACATGCAGTATATCAGAGTCCGGTGATCGTAACGGAACAAGTAGCTATATGAATTTCAGTGCACCAATGTTCGAGCAAGATAATATTAATGGAGACATCCTTTATTCAAGCCATACCGAAAGCACTGCATACCGAAAGCACCTTTCAGGCCAAGCCAGCTTTGTATCCGATCAAGGCCCGACACCGGCTGCTTCGTCTTTTATTTCGAACTACGGTATCTATTACAGTGACATTGATGAGTTGATAGGGCATGTAGACTGGGAGGATATCCAATCTATGGCCGACTGTACTGATACTACTACTACTACCACTACTAGTATTACTCCTGCTAGTGATCCAATGTATTTGTGAACAAATCATGTATGTTGTTACATACATATATATAGGTGTTACTATATATATAGTATGTATATCAAATTAACTTGATAAAATGAAATACAATGTGGAGAATACTTTTTTTTTTCAAATCATTTTATGCTGAACTAAGGGTGTTTTAATGATATGATGCGAAAAAGACCAAATAAGTTTTGTTTTTCAAATAATACGTGGAGAATACTTTTTTAAAATCATTTTTTCTCTCGAATTTATAAGGGATCAATTGATCGGATATAGGGAAAAAAATTAAGACCGTAAATTGAAAGGTAGCATAAAGAGGACGGTAATTCTTCGAGCTGACACTTTGAGGATCGTAAATTAAAAAAAAAAAAAAAAAGGCAAATTAAGGCCAATTTGGCCGAGCCGACTCTAATTGGCCGAAATTGGGTTACATTACAACATATATAAATTTTTGAAAAAATAATTACATAACAGAGAGAAAAATCTGAAATAAAAAATACTTAGAAAAAATTTAAAAACTCAAAATATAATAAAAATGTGCAAAATTTAAAAAAATATAGAAAAGGATGTGAAAAGTAAAAAACACATAGATAAAATTTGAAAAATTCAACAAAATATAAAAAATCTAAAAATTGAAAAAAAAAAAAGATATATAGGAATCTGAAAAAAAAATCAGATTTCTATTTTGAAATATTCAAAACAAATAATTAAGTCACTAGAGTGAGAATTACAAGGAATACAAAATTTAACTTTTGACAATAACATTAATCAAAGTAGTTCAAAATAAATAATGTATACAAATAGGTTGTTTGGAATTTGAAATTCCAGAGCCGATAAAATTTACTATTGTCGAGTTTGTTTTATTATGAACAAACAATATGATTACATACATCTTTACATATTTATTATTTTAATATATTCATTATATTATTCACTCTTATCTATTTCAAATATTATTCCACATTTTTTAACATCAATGGCTCAACAACCCCGGTAAAAAGCGTGGTAAGGGGGAGTCGAATGTACGCAGCTTTATTCCTGTCTTAATACAGAGAGACTGTTTCCGAATGATCCAAAATGAGAATTACATCTACTTCACAGAATTGCAGCCAATGGCCGTTTATCTGCTGTATTATGTAATCTTCTTAGAGCGGTATTTTTTTTCGTGTGACTTATTTTTGACGGGAGCTGTGCGCAGAGTCACCTCTCTTCTGTTTGAGCAGCGTTCTTCTTAGATAAGTCTCATGTGTATTAAGTCATGGGCTCAGGTATGATTTTGATTTTTTTCAAATCATATAATTTTTTGTATTTATCACTTAATATTTTATTGTGCACTAAAGCGAGGGAGTCTCCCTAGGCATGCTTCCATACCATGCTTTCCATTTCCACTCTATATCACGCAAAAAAAAAAAAAAAAAAAAATCTCAGAATTGTCAGAATCTTTGGAATATCATCACCAATTGGTACGTAATTGGTACGGGAATCATTTGTTTTCATGGCTATCTCCTTAGATATCAGACGCCTCGGTTTAAATTTGTTTCATCTGTCCTCAATTTTCGTAATCCCATCCCATTATCGATAATCGGACAACAGTTTGACAGACATCGACATGGGCCTATGTAGCGGAGAATCCAGATGTTGTAGGAATTTCCAAGTATTATTATGTTTTCGCCAAAAACTTTTTTGTCATTTGCCAGATTAAGGGAGATTTACTGTTGTTTTAATCTTGATTTTATTTAATAATGCCCATTACTGTAGCTGCTGTTGTAATGTAGACTGAAAGCTTCAAGTCCTGATGAACTATTATCGTAGATAGCACAGAAAATCTTTATGATTTGCCGTTTTTCGTGAGATCGCATCGGAATTTGTCTAACACCGCCATAATCACTTGCCGGTTGTTTATGTTCTTTATATTCTTGATGGTCGGCATTAGGCAAACATCATGCCTTAACATCATCAAGTGCACTTCAATGCAGTACTTTTTCTCTAGTTATTAATTTACTGCTTGTTACAATATCTGACTAGATGGCCAATTGTTACTGGATAATTTGCTTTCTGGTGCTGTCTTGTCTTTTTGAAGTGTATGAAGCGAATGCTGGTGATTCTGACCGATTATATAGGTAAACTTTTTTCATCTAGTTCATATATGTAAAATGTTACAGTTTTTTTCCTTTTCCATAGTTTCATGTGGGGAGAAGCAGGAGTCTTAACTCCGTTATGTTTTTCTGTCGTGTATGGCCGCAAACGGATTAGTACATTATTCACTTGATTCTGCTGTTTTCTGTTGCAGTCATCCGCCACTGGCCTCCCGTGTTTTAGGCTTAACCTTGCAAGTTTTTCTTCACCGCCTAGAGTACAAATTAATACTAATAAAAAGATTCATGAAGTCACTATTTTTGGATGTGTGGTGTCACGCAACTTGTAACCTTTTCTTTTTCCTTTTTCCATTTGCAAGTTTACCAAGTTCAATACTTTGATGTAAAATGACAAGCGATTCGTAACTTTTTTCCCCGAACTCTGTAGTCAATTTCTTCTTCATGCAAGTATGAAAAAAGAAAAAAAGTAGGAGTATATCACTTGTCTAATAACTGTATATGTGCTGTTCTCAAAGCTCTCTTCCTAAATATTAAACCAAATTAAGCTTCATACGTTTTTCTGTCGTGTATGGCCGCAACCTGATTAGTACATTATTCACTTGATTCTGCTGTTTTCTGTCGCAGTCATCCACCACTGGCCTCCCTTGTTTTAGGCTTAACCTTGCAAGTTTTTCTTCCACCACTGACCTCCCTTGTTTTAGGCTTAACCTTGCAAGTTTTTCTTCACCGCCTAGAGTAAAAATTAATAATAAAAGATTCATGAAGTTACTGTTTTTGGATGTGTGATGTCACGCAACTCGTAACCTTTTCTTTTTCCTTTTTCCATTTGCAAGCTTACCAAGTTCAATACTTTGATGTAAAATGACAAGCGATTCGTAACTTTGAGTCATGTTCCATGATGTATGTGTTGTGTTGATTTTACAATATCAATCACGTATTGTGACATGACAATAGCAATTATCTCAAACTCATCGCCGTCTCATGATATTTTCCATATAAATAGAAAAACCTATGATGTTGACGGTTTTGGAATTTCGTTCTATTTCTCCTTCATATGAAGGTTGCGACAGGAAGGGCATCCGGCGTAAAACTTTGCCACTTTGTTATTTGCATGAGTTATGGTGTTAACTAATTTTAGACAATTAAACGACACTATAATCTTCATGCCACCGACCCCAACATAGTTGGGATTAAGGTGCTGTTGATGATGATGATGATGATGATGATGATGATGATGATGATGATGATGATGATGATGATGATGATGATGAAAGTATCAAAAAAAGAAAAAATTAAATACGAGTATTTCACTTGCCTAATAACTGTATATGTGCTGTTCTCAAAGCTCTCTTTATAAATATAAAACCAAATTAAGCTTCAAACGAGCTGATCTTTTGTTTTCTGAGGAACTTCAGGTCTTGTGTGGAACAATGTAAAAAGACTGGTTGTGTTGGAGAAAGATGCTTCTCACGTTGCACGTCCTCTTCAGATGACTCTTCCCTCTATATGTGGTGGAAACGGTTGGATTGCCGGAGTGATTGCCGTTACCATTGTATGTTGGACAGAGAAAAAGTAAGAGCAGAACTTGGTCAAGGGCCCATTAAGTATCATGGCAAATGGCCCTTCCGACACCTGTATGGCTTCCAGGTCTGCTAAGTTGTCAGCTTTGGCCCGTTATTGATTACTTTAGTTGTGCATGGTATCTTTGCTTTGGCAGCTAATAGCATGGCCTTGACGTAATGTCCTTGATTTATTCAGGAGCCTCTTTCCATGGTCTTTTCAGCTCTGAACCTTGCGATGCATTTCCATGGTTTGCGTTCCTTTTGCTCCCTTGTTTACTATAAGTTGCCCTTGCAACCAAATAAGAAGCCATTCTACGATTACGTGGGCCTGTGGACTATTTACGGACTTCTCTCTATCAACGCATGGTTTTGGAGTGCAGTCTTTCACAGTCTGTAAGATTTTCTCATCTCGTTAAATCCTTATTGTTGTGATATTTTCATCCACGCCTCTGCCTCAGAAATTTGACCGTTCCAATTTTTAACTGCAGAGACATTGACTTGACCGGAAAGCTAGATTATTCGTCTGCAGTGGCCTTACTTGGGTACTCGATGATAGTGGCAATAATAAGAAGCTTTGGTTTAAGGCATGATGCTGCTAAAGTAATGGTGTCTGCTCCTCTGATTGCATTTACAACCACACACATTTTGTTCCTTCTTAACTACGAGATGGATTACGGTAATATTTTTGCTCTTGTTGTCTTCATTTTATATTCTCGTCATATTAGATTGCTTATTTGGTTCTTCAAATCTCTCTCTCTCTCTCTCTCTCTCTCTCTCTCTCTCTCTCTCTCTCTCTCTCTCTCTATAGAGATTGAAGATGTTACAAAAGGTTACAAGCAAGTTATCCGTAACATGAACAATATTTAACATTGCTACTTGCAACCACCTTAACTTCTACCTTTTTTTTTGTATGGGTCAGGATGGAACATGAAAGTGTCTGTTGCCATGGGTACTGCACAGCTTCTCATTTGGTCAGTGTGGGCTGGTGTCACTCATCATCCTTCTCGATGGAAGTTGTGGGTCGTGGTTGCGGGAGGTGGCGTTTCTATGCTTCTCGAGATCTTTGACTTTCCTCCTTACAGAGGATTTCTGGATGCACATGCTCTTTGGCATGCGTCAACTATCCCTCTCACATATACCTGGTGGAATTTTATCAAGGATGATGCCAAGTACAGAACGTCCATCTTCTTGACTAAGAAGAAGAAGAAGGTACATTAGTGTTTCAGTCAGTCCATTGCAAGAACCCGAAGAATCAGGGGTCGTAGCCTGTTTTTGGAACATTTGTATAGACTCTAAATCTGTAAGTGTATATTACTATTTCCATATGTAGTAAAGTGAGCACTTTACTATGTGTTATAGGGACCCGGGGGGCTGCAATCCCACTAATTGCAGCATGGTGCAATTTTATATCTCAGCCTTTAATTAAACCCTATGATGCACAGATTCTTCAGAAAATACCACGTTGCAGTATCGTATCCGCACTCGTATCCTAAATAGGATGCGATTCTCGAATCCGCGAGTCTAAATGCCACGTGGCGAATCCATAAATAACAAAATAATAAAGTTTAACGGATACTCGAATCCAATGCACGAATCCAGCGAATCCAACTATATGATTAGATATGATCATGTTATTAAGCATTGAAATTATTATTTCAATTGAACTTTATTATATATTGTAAACTTAAATTGAAAATATGACCCAATTTGGATCAAATTCACTATTATAACTTATGTATTTGACTGATGATATTTGAATTGGTGTTTTATTACTTAATTAATTAAGTTTATGATTATGATTAAGTTTAAGTAAAAAAAAAAGGTGAATTATATAGATTTGATTTATGATTTCTTAAAATTTTAATATATATTTTAGATATTATATATAATAAAATATAAACAAATACACGTATCCTTAACGGATCACACCCTTATATTTTTGAAAATGTGTATCTCCGTATCCGTATCGTATCGCCCCCGCACCCACGCACCGTGTCCCTGCAACATAGATTAAATCTGATGGTCAAAAAATTATTAGGGATAAGAGAGGGAAATTAAAAGAAATGTGAGAGAGTTATATAACTACGAGACATTATTCAACCCGTACGATGCACGGTCTTTGGTTGAATATCTATGGGTTTTGTACGTAATGTTGGGGCAGACGGTTGAATGAGCAGATGGCAGAATTTAAATGCCTTTTAGAGAAGTTTATATGTTTTTTTTATTATTATTGTCCTTTTATTTTAGTCTATGTAATTATTTATATGAAATGAGGCTTTACTAAGCCGTATATTGCTCCGGGGTTGTTTTTGGTTTATTCAACCCGTGCGATGCACCGATTGTATCTAAGATTTCATAGTTAAAATTTAACCATCTTGTAATTTATACTATCATTTAAAAGTTCATTTTAATCACCTTGTGTATTAGAAGGTGCATTTGCATTGTGATGTTTATCATAACTTTTGTATTTAAATTAATTTATTTACATTAAAAGTTTCAATTAAAATAGTCTCTTCATATATTTCCAATTAAAAATTA
The DNA here is from genome assembly GCA_033398695.1 of Orobanche coerulescens. Taxonomy (NCBI): domain Eukaryota; kingdom Viridiplantae; phylum Streptophyta; class Magnoliopsida; order Lamiales; family Orobanchaceae; genus Orobanche; species Orobanche coerulescens. The sequence continues at coordinate 31,844,258 of CM065813.1, forward strand.
TAATTAAATCTCCCTTTCACATTAAATTAAGGGGGATAAGTATTATATAGTATAGATATAAGTAGGGTATTACTAAACACCGCCCAAAATTACTAGCCACCGCCCTATAAGATTACCTTTTTATCCATTTCAAGTCTTTCATTATTTCTAAACACCACACCACATCAAAATCTTTCAAGCTCAAGTTTTTCGAATATAACACACAATCAAATATATATCGTCAATATTATCGACAACTACGAAAATGGACGGGAATTCGCATCTGGAGGTAATTTTTCGTACAAAATGACGCAGGCGTCTGAATATTCCGCCTGTTCCATGGTACAGGCGTCCCCAGATTCCGCCTGGACCATGGTACAGGCGTCTGGCGCGGACGCTCTGTCCATGGTCTAGGCGTCTAAACCGGACGCCTGAACCATGGTCGGGGCGTCCGATTCAGACGCTGTGCCATGGCAGCGTCCGATTCGACGCCAGACCGTGGCTGGCGTCGCACGACGCCTCGGCCATGGTCCAGCGCAATTTTGACGCTGGACCCTTTTTTTGTTCGATTTTAAATATTAATAATAATATTATTGGTATTATTATTAACATTGTGTCAATTAAAAATTTCAGGTTATATTGGAAGAATTTGAAGGCGACGGCGTTGATTATAGTGGTTATTTCGTTAATGACGAAATATTCGCTAGTGATTGTGATGCGATTGCTTGGGCGAAAAAAATTGCTCTTCAAATTAGTTTCGAGTTGATCATTTCAGCGTACAAGAATAAAGGAAAGACAAAGATATTGAGATGTAACCGTGGTGAGCAGTGAGGGGTATTACGAGATTTGGATGTCGCTGTTCGAAAGGACACAAAGACGAAAGCATGCAAGTGTACATTTCAGATAAAGGCCGAATTGCATGACTTGAGTGGTTGGATAATCAGACCGATCTCTGGGAGTAAGGGTATGCACAATCACTCATTTATTGTTTATCCGGAGGGGCATCGTCAAATGAGGGACTGAGTAAATCGGCCAAACAAGTTGTTCGTGAGATGAGTCTTTGCTCAAGCGAGCCGTGTGCCATCTTGGCGGCCATTCGTAATAAATTTCCGAGGACAAACCGACTAGACGACATATCTATAATTATAGAGACCACTTGAGGAAGCATGATTTTGAAGAAAGAGATGTCGTCGGTCGGTTTCACCATTTCGTCATGACGAATAACTACGTACATTGGACGCCAGCCGACCGGATACAAATCTTTGTACCCACGTGTTCATGGCACATCCAACATCAATCAACTTAATCCGGACCTACGGATGGTTCATTGGCATGGATTCCACCTACAAAACGAATAAGTACAAGATGCCATTTCTCGAGATAGTGGGTGACTCCATGTAACAAGAACTTCCTAATCGCCTATGCAATTATGAAAGATGAGACCGAATCGAGCTACGCGTGGGTGTTACGAAGTTGAAAATTTTGCTTGGGTTTGATGTTCATCCGACGGCTATTGTTACGGATCGTGAGTTGGGATTGATGCGTCTATTGAAGAGATATTTCAGAGAGTGCCCACTTACTTTGCACATGGCATATTAATAAGGATGTTGAAGACAAGGTCTACAGAATTTGTGGAAAAGATAAAGAAATGGGCCAAAGGTTTAAAAATGGGAAATGGAAGAAAATCATGGAAGCGGCGACCGAAGAGGAATATGATCAAGCGGTGCAACTCATGAAGGATACATGGAGATGGAATCCTAAGGTGATATCATACGTTGAGGGTACATGGCTAAAATACAAGGAGATGTTCGTTGTTGCGTGGACGAATAAAGTGCTTCATTTTGGAAACACAACCACTTGTAGAGTTGAGAGTGCACATGCCGAGTTAAAGCAATGGCTTAATTCTTCCACCGGAGCCCTCGATACCGTCTGGACTAAAGTGAACCAGAGATTGAATCACAACTTACGCAGATCGGATACACACTTGAGCAGTCTAGGTGTCGAAATGCGTGGTGTATTACGGTTTTCCGTTCAACTACTTGCCATTGTCGTGTTTCCCATTATTATGCGATTCTTGTCGAATGAATTGACACGTATGAGAGAATTAAGTGATCAAGTGTACGATCGTTGCGGTTGTTCACTCCAAACCACCCATCAGATTCCTTGTGCGTGTGAGCTCAAGAGACATATGGAATCGCGGACCCCATGCAGTGTTAGTCGTCTTCACATATTTTGGCAAACACTTATTATTAGTGATGGTGGTGACACGACCGAATTTGTCGATCCTTCTACCGGTGCTGAATCGGAGGACCAGCTGTACTTTCAGGCCCTTGTCGATGAGGTCAGACAGAGCGATCCTGCAGTTGTCCGTAACGTATCACTTATGATCCACGATCATCTTCACCCTGATCAAACGCGTTACGTTGAACCACAAGTGAATACGGCAGTTAAGGGTCGACCAAGAGGAAGTTCATCGACTAGACGCGATCCTAGTAGTTCATCGTGAGTTGGGATTGAATACGTCTAGATTTAATGCCTAATTTTCCTGTACCGCCCATAGCGAGTAACTGGTTTAGAATCCATGATAGTAGTGTTGGTGGCTGGGAGAATTTGTATACGAGCAGGAGAGAAAAATGGAATAGATTAGTCGGTATGATGTAAAACTTTATTTGTTGTATGTTCCTTAATTAATAAAATTTTCGTTTTTTGTTGATCTTTATAGTTGATAGTTGATTTTCTTTTATGTTGATCTTGATAGTTGTGAGAAAAATTTTCGTTTTCTAAGCGAGAATAGAAAAAACAAACAAAAGTAAAGTGCCAAATGCAAAACGAAAGTGTCAATCCATATACAAAATACAAAAAAAAAAGCAACGCAACACAAAATACCGTCACAAACAAAATATAAAATACAAAATCGGTTGGCCAAATGCCAATCCCTCATGAACTCCTCGAGCATCGCTGCCGCTTCCTCCGTCTCAGTGCAGGGAAGGTGTAAATCTGATGTTGGGTAATACCGACGGATCGACTCACCCACCTGTAAAAATAGAGGCAATATAATACAATGAGTAATGTATGATGAAATCAAACAAAGTACAAAGTTAAAGAACATACGTAATCGGTGCTCGAGCGAAGGGATCAGCGATCCAGTCTTTGCCGTCGTTCGATGGCGAGGTGCGAATACGATAATACCACTCAATGTAATCATCGGTGCAAGCACTGATCATGAGTAGCCGCCTCATAGTCGGCGAGGAAGCTTTGTATGCACCCGGAAACATCATCCAAGCATCGATGACATCCGGATGGGATAGTCAACTCGGTACAATCTGCTCGACCACGCCCGAACCGCTTTCTCCTGGCCAGTGATCGGGAAAGGGATGGTCTGCACATAACCGAGCTGCCGTAATGCCCGACCAGGCATGTATGGCTCGATAATATCCCGATATCGTAGCCATCCAATGAATGTGGTCCTCGGGACATCCCTCACCGGATCAGGGCCATAAGGCAACCACTGTATCTGCGTACATGTAATCAACAAGTTAGACAAGCTATTTTTAAATGAATTGTGATATTGTTAGAAGGAATCGTTATACCTCTGCGGCTGTCAACTGATCAATGCGGCGACGTAAAGACTGGAGGCGGTGCTCGTCCCTACCCTCGGGCTGGACACTCCATGTCGAAGCTCGAGGCTGCGTGGAGTCAACAATCATACGCTCTCGATGAGGTCGAAAGCAGGGAAAATACTCATAAATCCATGCCTGAACGAGGGTAAGGCATCCACAAATCCCCATGGAGTCGCCGCGACTAGCGATACCGAGCTGACGGTACATGAAAGCCAATGCGGCCGAACCCCATGAATACTGACCGGTAGTATCCATACCGTCCCTCACCTCCAATATGCAGGAAGGCCTAATCCGGTTACCACTCTTGTCAACAAACAAGGTGGATCCAAATAACAACCACATCCAAGCTACGGCCTGGGTGCCCTCCACTCGACCCCCATCACGACATGACCTGAAAATCGAGTCCATAAGTACGCCGCCACCCCCCAGTGAGTACTCAATAGCTCCAACCGCGATACTCCAAGAACCTCCATCACATCCACCTGCAACTGTGTAGATGTGCTATCGGCATCAACCAATCGCCCCTCGACAGGAATGCGAAGGATCTGCCACACATCATGTAACATGATGGTCATCTCTCCGAACGGCATGTGAAAAGAGTTCGTATCGGGCTGCCACCGCTCAACGAACGCAGAAATCAACGGGGAGTCAATATGTCTGAACATGGCGTCCGTCAGGTGGGATAACCCAGTCCCACTGATCCGACTCACTAAAGAGGGTGACATAACTGAGCGCCACTGACTCAAGCTCTGACAAGCAGCAGTCCTGGTGTGACACTTCAACAAACCTCTCATATCTCCAGTCCAGATACGCGCGGCGACATGCCCACCAAAACTCGGGATAACGCTGCCGTCGATAGGGCCACCAGGCATCTCCTCAGAAACCATCCAAGATGTCTCATCCTCCCCCCTACGCCGTTTACTACTGGTAGACCCTGAAGTAACAAACCTCCCCCTCTCCCCTTCCGAACCCGGCACGAAAATGAAGAAGAATCATCACCGCCCTCCCGATCGTCGGCCTCATCGTGCGAATAATACTCGCCGAATCCTCGGCACCAAAATCGGTATAAGGTACGTCCGCGACTCCCCTACGCTCGGCCTCCCGCTGTCTACGTACGGAAGCATCAACGCCACGAGCTCGTGTGACGCGCTCCGTAACCCATCAACTCTGTGACTAGCGGCATAGATTTGCCGCTCCTCCTCTCATCTGCATTTAGCAAACAATACAACTAATAAGTAATAATCATAAAAGAATACACATTATTAATTATTAATTGAAAATTTTATTTTTTCCAAAAATATGGCTGGGGCGTCCGGAACGGACGCTAGAACCACGGTACAGGCGTCTGGTCCGGACGCCATTTCCGTGGTCGAAGCGTCCGAGGCGGACGCTTATCCAGCGGCTAGGCGTCCGATCTGGACGCCTGTGCCATGGTCTGGACGTCCGCCGTGGACGTTTGTACCATAGGCTGGGCGTCCGCCGTGGACGCCTGAGCCATGGACAGGCGGAATCGACGGACGCCTGTGCCATGGCCAGGCGTCCACGGCGGACGCCTGTAACAAAATACTCGCCGCGCCTGCCATTGCACTCGGCACGCGGCGCGGCCAATGAAACAATAGACGGATGAAAAATAAGATTACCGCGCTTTTCCTTTTCCGGACATGGCGGCGGTGCGGCAGACGGCGGCAGACGGCGGCTTCTGGCGGCAGCGATACGATGGCGGCGGACGGCGCAGCATTGTGTCGGTTCGGCTGCGTCGTATGAGTTGTTTAGAGAGAAAACTATTACTAAACTAGGATCCAAAATCTAATTAAACTGTAGTAAGGGCAAAAAGGTAATTTTCTAGGGCGGTGGCTAGTAATTTTGGGCGGTGTTTAGTAATCCAGTATAAGTAACACACTGAGTGATTCTTTTCTCCCCTTCCCAGTTCAGTCATTCACTCATTTTTTTTCTCCTTTTCAGTCTCTCTCTGGTATATCTTCAAACATTGAATAATAAGAATATTTTGAAATGAAATGAAAAAAAAAAAAGAGAGAGATTCTCATGAAGAAAAAAATAAAAGGCTAAAACAGAATAATTATTTCAAAATTTATTTTCTTTTTTTCTCGTAATCTGTTTAAAATTATAAATATGTCGACCTTAAATGTAGGTTTCTCCTAATCTATTTAGTCTTGTTAACCTTACATTCACGAAGGGTTCCGTAACCTTGAAATGTGTACAATTTACTAAAAAAAACTGAAATTATGATTAGCAAACGATAAGAAACGTTCACATAAATTCGATGGTAATTGTGACGACGAACGCAACTCTTCACGAACATTTGAGATAATAACAAAATATCATTCATATTCAAATGATTACCTACAAAACATTCCGTTCAAAATGCCAAAATCAAATGTTCATTCAGATAAAAATACTAGTCCAAAAGCTTATATGCGACTCCATATACGTCAACTAAATTATCTTCAAAATTAGTGCCTTGCCACGATGAAACAATCTTCGACAAAAGCTTATATACGACTCCATTTACGTCGCCATCATACCAAAATTATAGCAAAAGACATGAATGCGACACCAAATCTGCAAACGGAAAACTTGTTGGTAGAAGTTTTAAGAACGAGTCGTTTAGAAAAAATAAACCTTCTTACCATAGTTTCGAGGAAGCCATTTTTTTTTCATTGTGTTGAAACAAGTTCATTATCATCAATTGCTTCTTGCATGACCTTAAAAATGAGAGAAAATATATCATCGATAATCACCGAATGACACTGTTGCTCATACAACATGGATATTATAAAAGAATATACAGTTAAACCTCGATAAATGAATGTTCGATAAACGAATAACCTCGCCAAATGAATAATTTTCTCCGGTCCCAACTCTTTATAACATGTTCAAATTTTCTTTCGATAAATGAATAATTTCGCTAAATGAATATTTTTCTCCGGTTCCGATCATATTCATTTATCGAGGTTTTACTGTATGTCACAAAACTATAAAAGGACATGGGTGGTTAAGCGTCTACGTACCAAACGCTAATAAAAGAACACCAGTAATGCTACCTCTCATGTCAAAACCAGTAAGGCAAACAAATAATTGGTTCACCTGTGAAATTCGAACCGTAAAAGGAATGAAATGGTGAAATCCAAAAGAGTCCAAATCTTGTCAGGGAGATAGTAAATGGTTCATTATTTACCTTCCGAATCATGATTATGATCTTCCACAAAGGCTTTCACATAATACTTTCCGTTGGCATTTACTGAGATGCTCATCAAAGCACCACAATTACATCTCAGGGGAGGGAGTGGTCACCTAGCCACATCACCTCTATCCAATAAAAACCCTCCAACTCAAAACTACCTAATTCTACCCTAACACTACCCTAAGTGGAGGGAGTGGTCACCTATACTACCCGATTTTTTTTTGTTCATACATAAAATCACATACAATTTTAAAATAAAAACATATCATTTCATTAAAAATAAAAACAGTACATAATACTTAAAAAAAACATTACATAAAAACATACCCGATTTTTTTTTTCATACATGAAATCACATACAATATTAAAATAAAATAAAAACATTACATAATACTTAAAAAAAACATTACATAAAAACATACCATTTCATTAAAAATAAAAATATTACATAATACTTAAAAAAAAAAAACATAACATAATACTTAAAAATAACTAGATTAAAATAAAAAACCCACTAATCATCGAGATGCGGCAAGTATTGACGTGCTACGTGCTCCGTGAGATCATATCGAAGTCGGTCATGGAGAACTTCGTTTAGTAACTCGCTATCACATTGTCGTCGAACAACTGTTTGGCCGGCTCATCCATTATATGAACCGGCGAGATTGCCCTCCCTTCGCGTTTTATAACCATATTGTGCAAAATAACACACGCATGAACCTGATTGGCAATCTTCGCTTTGGTCATAGCTCGGAGAGGCCGATCGAGAATTTTCCATTTTCCTTTGAGAGCACCAAAAGCTCGCTCGACATCCTTTCTCGCCCCCTCTTGTAACTTCTTAAATCTCTTTTCCTTTGGGTCGGTTAGATACGGGTATGCTTTAACAAATATGGACCACTTAGGATAGATTCCATCTGTCAAATAGTAGCCGCGTTTGTAAAAGCGTCCATTCACGTTGAATGAACTGTTCATCGCCGTTCCATTTCGATCTGTAAGATACAAGTCAGACTGATTCAATACGTTGATATCGTTGTTTGACCCTGGTGGACTAAAAAAAGCATGCCAAATCCACATATCTTGTGACGCGGTGACTTCAAGCATAATAGTGGGAACACCATAGTCACCTCTCGTATATTGCCCTCTCAATTGTCTAGGACAATTTTTCCATTTGACGTGTGTACAGTCGATGCTACCAAGCATTCCAGGGATGTGATGCTTCGCCTCATGGGCCTGCAAAATGCGAGTAAGGTCGTGTGCTGTCGGCCTACGTAGGTACTCTCGACCGTACAACTCAATGATGGCCTCACAAAAATAATTAAGAGTTTCACGTGACGTTCTTGCAGCCATGCATAAATATTCATCATACTCATCGGGGGGATTGCCGGTTGCGAGTTGCCTAACGGCCGAAGTGATTTTTTGTTTCGCCGTGAAACTTTTTTTCGAACGCGCGTCGTAGCCTTCTTGAAAATATGGGTATCTCGCTTCAATGTCGCCCACTATTTGCAAAAATATGCTTTTCTCCATTCGAAAATTTTTTTTAAAGTACTCTTCGTTGTACTTTGGTGTTTCAACGAACCAATCATTCTCCAACGTTTGAAGACCTATTTCCCGTTGACGATTTACGCTAGTTCGGCTAGAGCTTGCCGTGTCTTCAAGGTACTGAGCCGCTTTAAGCATAAGTTGCAACGAGCTACCCGTGGATATCTCGTCGGACGAAGACGGAATAATGCATTCGAATTCGGAAGAATCGGAAGACATTTTAGTAATTATTTTTTGTTTTTGAGAGATTAGTGTGTGTTTTATTTGAAAATAATGAGTGTATGTTATTTGGTTTTAAAGGGAATTTTTTTTTTTAATCAAAAGAGCCGTTCAACAACGGCCATATTTTTCAAAAATCACTCCCCCACCGATCGGCTTCAGAAGCCGAGTTCGTAACCCGCTCGCCTTACCCGAGGCGCCGGCGGCGGTGTTACCGCTCGGGTAAGGGTACCCGATTCCCTTACCCGAGCCCCACTCCCTCCCCCCTTATATCCGCACGACGTTTCGAATTAACTCGTCGCGGGTCGTCGTACTTTATTTCTACCCTAGAGCATACATACATTGTTGGGTATCTATTCGGAATACATAAAATTACACAACGAATTACAAATAAAAAATCTATGATATCAGAACTTAAAGGATTAAGGTTTACAGAACAAATCTAGAAAACAAATTACACAGAGTAAAGAAAACAAATTTTAATTATTAATATTTAATTGTTCATTTAAAAATGATTTTTCATGATTTTATGTTACATTATAAATCTATTTTTCTTTTGAAAACTGATTTAAATGTGTAATATAAAATTAGGAAAATATTATTTTTGGATTCGGGACGAAAAGACGAGCTGAAAAAATCACCGGACGGCAACCGGGCCTGGATTTGCCGGCGTGACACTGCTTAGGAAGGAGTAAATGGCAGCCAAGATCTTGGTTGCTTTCGGCCTAGCCGATGACCCTCTGCCGGGCCGCGGGCTTTGCCCGGGCCTTGTGTTTTCCGACACTATTTTTATATTTCGTTCGAAAATTTAATTTTTCGCAATTAAATTGGATTTAATTTGACTAAAATATAATTATGGTAATTTTATTTTTAAGAGAATTAATTAAATAAAATATTTATTTTGTCCATAACAAATTAATATTAACGGTTGTGCGAATTAATTGGATTAATTCTAATAGTTGGATTAAATTTATATTGACTGGATCAATATTTAGATTAATTATTTTTGACATTTATTTTAATATAATGGTTGCATTATTATTTGAAAGGTGGTGTAGTTCATGGACTTAGTTTATTGAATCTTTATTCGATGGAGATGTAATGGCCGTTTTGAGCCAATTTATTTTTTTTGATAAATTTGTATAGGATGTAAATTTTATTAATGTAATAAATTAGTTATGAGGAAGAGCCTGTAACACCCCAAACTAGGCGGATATTACAGTGCTGTGGACCCCCGACTGGGACCCACCAGGCGAATGAGAATGAATGAATTACACAGGTAAATGTAGTACCGAACCACATTACAACATCAATTACTCCGATGAGGAGTTTTATACAACACCCAGGATAAAATAGAATACATGTGTATTTTATGTGACGATAAAATACACAACACTGAATGAAATGAGCATTCAAACGGAATGTCTACAGCGGAATGAATAAAGGAAACATAAATGACTGAATGAATGACTGAACAGACTGGGGCCCCCTACTAGTATCATCGACTCTCGCCGTCACCGTGCTCTCCCGTGCCTTAGCCTTGCCATGACTGAAAAACAACATCCCCAACGGCCGCCATACGTAACAACAATCCTCAAGGGTTGAAAATACACAATCATGATATATCCGAAATTATGAATTATCCTGTCGAAACATATGCAATCAAACATGCTATATGCATCGACTAATCAAGACGGCTCAAAGGAATGGCGCCACACTACGTCCGGATGGAAATGTGTCCGTGCACAAGCCACCAACGATCAAACACGCGTGGTCTTGTACCTAATCACCTCACGAGCAATCGACTCGTGTGCACACCCAATGTGAGGCCACCAACCAACACACGACTATGATGTTCCCGACATGAAAATCCTACACATACCAACTGCACGCCAAGATGACCCTAATGCCACAATATGACAAAAGTGACAATGAAAATGAATAATGACTCACCAAGATTGAATGATGGTGAAATGAATGATAGCTCAATGAAATGATCGAACCGCTGCTCCTTATGTGAGGTGATTAATTGACAATGACGAGTTTTGATACGATTAATACAATGATGAATGAGTTATGATTATGAATGAACAACGACAAAAGGAATGAATATCCTTTTAACCGAGTAAGAATTAACTTACACAATACCGATGATGAATGTCCGTCCACGAACAACGCCCTAAATGAAATATCGGTCGCTCGAACAACCTTCAATAACACAATTACCAATAATCCGATCATTACGCAAATCAAAAACGATCATAATCGACTCAAACGCCGACACAACGATATCCGAGCTCGAATGAATCGAACCCAACTCCAAGATGAGTATTTCAAACCATCAAAACACTTTCAAGGATATCAATAATCCATTAGGAATCCATAACTCATGATTACAACAACATCAATCGGAAAATCCCCAATTAGATCAAGTCAACCCCAAGGGTTCTTGAAATAATTCGAAAATAACCATTAAATCCGTAGGAATATATTTATACAAGTTAGATAATCCATAACTAACATATTCCAATGATAATCCAAGCTTACACGAAGAAATCGGAAGGAAAACCCCAAAATCCGAAATTCTAGATCCAAGAGATTAATACCTTTGATTCGATGTGATGAAGATGATGAAATGATGATCAATCCGAAAGATGAGCTTGAAGATGATGATTGATGATTACACCTCGAAGAATCCTCTCCGAATCGCTCGAAATCGCCCAAAACTACCGAAGGAATGAAATGAGATGAAAAATGACGAACTCTGACTAAACTGTCCAATTTATACTACCCGAGTTAGCGTCGCTAGCCCTTGTGCATAGCGTGCGCTAACGAGTGATTTGGGTAGTCCAGTACCCACTGTCCGAACACGGTAGCGCGCTACGTACCTCTTTGTAGCGTGCGCTACGGCCATACTACTAGCGTGCGCTAATATCCATTGTTAGCGTGCGCTAGCGAAATAATTGACGCCCGATCGAGTCCGTAAAACCATCCGTCCTCCGATCTAACTCGATAGCGTGCGCTACAACCATTATTTAGCGTGCGCTAATATATCGGTCAGACGCTAACAACAATGCATAGCGTGCGCTATGAATAAACCGGCGATCCCAAGAGCCACCGGACTCAACTCGATCCGCCTAGCGCGCGCTTACTCCACACATATAGCGTGCGCTACTACCACCCGTTAGCGCGCTACTTACCACTCGTAGCGTGCGCTACAAATATTCTCACCGCACCCAAAGGCCTTGGATCACAGCCTAAGGTAGCCTTAGCGTGCGCTAAAGCTGAGCGGTAGCGTGCGCTACCTATACCCAATTAGCGTACGCTAAAAGGGGTATGTAGCGTGCGCTACTCCTCAAGCACAGCTTGCAACGAAAATGACAATGATGATAAACACGGCACGAAACTCCAATCAGATTAGTGATGAATTACGATTGATACACGATACAATTACTCTGAATGATGAATACCATGACTGAAAATGAGTGACAAATGATCAATAATGAGTGAATTTACTGAGTGATAATGACTGAATGATAAATACTGAATGATAATTACTGAGTTACAACCGGGTATTACATACACCCCCCCTTAAAAGAGTTTCGTCCCCGAAACTAAGGGTCAAACAACTCGGGATAACTCTCCCGCATACTATCCTCGGTTTCCCAAGTAGCCTCCTCGACTCCGTGTCTAGACCACTGAATTTTAACCAAAGGAATCGTCTTATTCCTCAACCGTTTGATTCGCCGCTCTAAAACTCGTATAGACGTTCCTCATATGAATGATCGTCGGCGATCTCGATTCACGAATCAAGTATGTGACTCGGTCGGCAACATACTTCCGCACTGAGAGACATGAAATACATTATGAATTCGGCTCAACGCCGGAGGTAAAGCCAATCGATAAGCTAACTCGCCTACTCGATCCAAAATCTCAAACGGTCCAATGAATCTCGGACTCAACTTCCCTCTCTTCCCAAAACGGAAGATACCACGACTGGGATACCTTGACCAACACGTGGTCACCCGCCTCGAACTCTAATGGTCGATTTACGGTTATCTCGCATATGATTTCTGCCGACTGAAATGTCAACAAACGACTCGATCAAAGCTACCTTCTCACGGGCGGCTATAAGCATATCGGGCTCGGTGCCCAATGATTCTGATAAGTCGTCCCAACACAACGGAGATCGACAACGGCGACCATACAAGGCCTCGTAAGGTGCCATCTTGATCGAAGCATGCCAACTATTATTATACGTGAACTCGATCAATGGTAGTTGGGCTTCCCAATCGTCTTTCCAATCGAGGACGCATGCCCTCAACATGTCCTCTAATGTCCGAATGGTCCTCTCTGATTGTCCGTCTGACCGAGGATGAAAAGCGATCGAGATTAAGCCGAGTTCCCATAGACGATGAATCGATTTCCAAAAATGCGACACAAACCGTCCGTCACGATCGGAAACGATACTTTTAGAGTACCGCGATCGACTATCTCTTTGATGAACAGTTGAGCAAGTCTCTGGGACCCCACGTTTCCTTGATCTCAAGGAAATGAGCTGATTTGGTTAAGCGGTCCACGATCACCCGGATCGTGTTCATGCCACGACGACTCGTCGGCAAACTCGTGATGAAATCCATAGAAATGTCTTCCCACTTCCACTCGGGAATAGGAAGAGGTTTCAACATACCCGCGATGCGTTGATGTTCAATCTTAACTTGTTGACAGTTAAGCATCTCGAAACAAATTCTCGCGACTTCTCGCCTTCATATTGCTCCACCGGTAATTTTGTTTCAGTCCTTGTACATCTTGCTAGACCGGATGAACAGAATAAGGTAGCATGAGCTTCACAAAATCGAGTTTTTCAACTCGTCATTCTCCCACGCACAACCGATTCTTAAAACGCAAAAGTCCATCCTCGTGGACCACAAATCCAGGCTTTCCCGAGCCACATCCTCTCGGATGCGCAACAATGATGGATCCAAACCACGATTCTCTCGGATTTCCTCCGAGTGACGATGAAATCTCTAACATACAAAGCCGCCCGAACTGGCTGCCGGACCTCGATCTCGGGTCTAAGGAATTCTTGAAGCTCCTTCCGAATTAAACGGCAAGCATCTGCTCCTGAACGGACTTACGACTCAAGGCGTCGGCAACAACGTTCGCCTTGCCCGGGTGATAGAGGATCTCGATATCATAATCTTTGATTAATTCCAACCACTGCCTCTCGCGCATATTTAACTCCTTCGAGTAAATATATACTTTAAGCTCTTATGATCGGTGAATATCCGATGTAACGCCATAAAGATAATGACGCCAAATTTTCAAAGCGAACACCACTACCGCTAGCTCCGTGTCGTGGTCGGATAATTAATCTCGTAAGGTCTCAATTGCCGTGAAGCATAGGCAATAACCTTCCTGCTCGCATGAGTACACATCCGAGACCTGTCCGACGCATCACTATAGACCACAAATCCTTCCGTCCCTGCGGCAAGGAAAGTACAGTCTTGACATTAACCGGCTCTTGAGTTCCTCAAAACTCCGTTGACACGCGTCGGACCATGTGTATTTCTTATCCTTCCGCAAAGGTTCGTTAAGGGTTGAGCGATTCGAGAAAATCCCTCTACAAATCGCCGATAATAACCGCTAATCCGAGGAAACTTGGATTTCCTTAACGCTCTTCTGAGGTAGCCAATCTCGAATAGCCTCCGTCTTCTCGAGGATCGACACGAACTCCGTCGATGAAATTACATGTCCGAGAAAAGTCACTTGACATCCGTAACTCACATTTAGAAAACTTCCCATAAAGTTGTTCTCGTCTCAACACGCCGAGCACTTGATGAAGGTGAAACTCGTGCTCCTCCCGCCACGAGAATAAATCAAAATGTCATCAATGAAGACAACAACAAACCGATCCAAAAAGTCGATGAAGACCCGATTCATTAACTCCATGAATACCGCAGTGCATTAGTCAATCCGAACGGCATAACCACAAACTCATAATGACCATAGCGTGTTCGAACGCCGTCCTCGCGATATCCGACTCTCGAATCCGCAATCGATGATATCCAGATCTTAAGTCGATCTTGGAAAATCAAGCTCCTCAAGTTGATCTAAGAGATCGTCAATACGGGTAAGGGATACTTATTCTTGATCGTCACCTGTTCAACTCCCGATAATCAATACATAAGCGGAATGAACCATCCTTCTTCTTGACAAATAACACTGGCGCTCCCCACGGGGACGCACTCGGTCGAATATAACCTTTCTCGAACAACTCCTCAAGTTGGTTCTTTAATTCTGCATTTTGGTCGGGGCCATCCTAAGACGGTGCCTTCGATATCGGGACGACTGTGCTCCAACTCAATCGTGAATTCCACATCCCTCTGTGGAGGCAAACCGTAACTCGTCTGGAAAACATCGGCATATTCCCTCACCACCGGAATATCCGTTAACATTATCGATGATTTCTCGGTTTTGGTCATATAGCACCAATAACCGACACATCCTGATTGAGTAATCTTACCGCTTTCATCAAATTAATGACTTTACGAGCAATGGGATTACCTCCTGAAACACACATTCGACTCCATCGTCGAAATGATAGTGACCAAACGCTTTGGACACCGATGATGGCATCATGACGATCCATCCAATCAATACCCAAGATGACGTCGTCCCTCGGCAAATCTACTACGATTAGGTCCGCTGCCATACACGACCATGAAGTCAATCGGACAATTGAATCTCACGACTTCCGATAATTCGTCTACCATCGTAGGCCAATGACATATGGCTCACAACTAGTAGCACTACCAGACGTAGTCTACTCAAACATGACTCGGAAATGAATGAATGAGATGCACCGATCAAAAAGGGTACACACAAAGGTTGAGATAGAATATCGAGTGTACCGAGATCATTCGGCCTCGGGATCATCGGTCTTCTTCATCTCATAAATTCGGGGCTTGGCCCCGAACCGGACGCTCCTGTCGATAGCTCTTAGCTCCGCCTTTAGCTCTGTCGTCTTGAACGACGCCACCGAGTGGCCTGATTCTCGCACCGAATGACACAGGGCTTGAGATGACGCCGGAGTGGGTTTAAAGTCCCTACGGCAAAACGGGCCCTATGCCCGGCAATCCCACAATTGTGGCACGTGATGCATCGCCGGACACTTGGTGCCGAAATGACCATGTTCCTCACGGTTAAACAGTGATGGCCGAATCGCCGCTCGCGATCGAGATTCCGCGGGTTTAGATGCTAGGGAGGTCGCTCGGAAAAGTAGAGCCCGCCCGCGTTTCTTGAAAATGGCACGACTCCGCCGATCGACGGTTCTTGGACTTCTTGCTAGCAGACGAAGGTTGCTGCTTAGCAATTTCCTTAGCCGTAAGCTCGTAAGTAAGAGCCTTCTCAATGAACTCGGCCAACGTGGTGCAATTATGATTAAGTAACTGAAGTCTCATACGGGGTTTCAGCCTCTTGCTGAAATACTTGACCTTGTCCGCTTCTGAGTGAATGATAGATGAGGCGAACGGAAGAAGTTCCTGAAATTTTTCGGCGATGGCGAGAACATCATCATCCGCCGAAAGGTCGGGAGTGAGTAATTCCGACAACTTGGCCTCCCTGAGTGGGTCCGGATAGTACCTCTCCATCATGAGAGTCTTGAACTGATCCCAAGTACAAGTTCCGTCTGTGGGCTTCAACGATAACCACCATGAATGAGCGCTCTTACCGAGATAGTAAGCCGCAACTGAAACTTTATGCCCTTCAGGGCAATCCACCATAGCAAATAACTTCTCAAAATGCTCAAGCCAGTGAACAATATCCGCCGCTCGGATGAGCCCTCAAAAGTAGGTGGTCGCCGACGAGAGATATCGCTAATGATATTGCTTACACCCTCTCTTGCCTCCGAGGTGGCGGCGGAGGAGCCTGCCGATTTTGATTGACGGAGTTATGCATCGTCTCCATCAACCGAGCCATCTGGGTCATTTGGGCCATCATGCCCTGCATAAATGCGAGTGGGTCGACCCAACACCCTCTGACCGAGCCGTGTCCCGGCACGACTCCTGATGCTGAATGATCGCGTCTGTGTGAGTGAGTGGCGGCGTCGCCGCCGATGAGTTAGCATTATTCCTGGCATTTGCACGGTATTCGCACGAGTTCTCGGGATTCGGCCCGCTCCACGGCCTCGTCCTCCACGTCCTCTGCCACCCTTTCCATACCGAAGTGGAAAGTCATATGATGATTATACATCTCGCATGAGTATCACATTATGATTATATTATGAAATGATGAAAATGAGCATACGCGCTCAAATACAAACGATGACATGAATGATTGATTGACGTGACATGATTATCTCGATGAAGTTCTTGAAATGATTATCTTGGATGAGTTAACAAGATTAATGATCCGATCTTCCCGATCAACAATCGAACAATGAAATGAATTGGTGATTAATGAGTTAACTCGACCGTCCGGCCAAAATGACAATGATGATTGAGGATTGTTAATCGATGAATTATGAATGAATGATTAATGCCGAAATTATACCATGGCATTAGAAATCTTACGATTCTTGGTCTCGATTGGTTCGGCATTTACAGTCACACGTGACGCGAAAGTCCAATGATACTAGTCCGATGACGATGATTTCAAATGAGACATGACTTGGAGGGTAGTATTCAAAACCACGCTCCGATACCAACTCGTAACACCCCAAACTAGGCGGATATTACGGTCTGTGGACCCCGACTGGGACCCACGGGCGAATGAGAATGAATGAATTACACGAGTAAATGTAGTATCGAACCACATTACAACATCAATTACTCCGATGAGGAGTTTTATACAACACCAGGATAAAATAGAATACATGTGTATTTTATGTGACGATAAAATACACAACACCGAATGAAATGAGCATTCAAACGGAATGTCTCGGCGGAATGAATAAAGGAAACATAAATGATGAATGAATGATCGAACAGTGAGGGCCCCCTACTAGTATCACTGACTCCTCGCCACCGTGCTCTCCCGTGCCTTAGCCTTGCCATGACACGAAAAACAACATCCCCAACGGCCGATTCTACGTAACAACAATCCTCAAGGGTTGAAAATACACAATCATGATATATCCGAAATTATGAATTATCCTGCCGAAACATACGCAATCAAACATGCTATATGCATCGACTAATCAAGACGGCTCAAAGGAATGGCGCCACACTACGTCCGGGATGGAAATGTGTCCGTGCACAAGCCACCAACGATCAAACACGCGTGGTCTTGTACCTAATCAGTCTCACGAGCAATCGACTCGTGTGCACAGTCCAATGTGAGGCCACCAACCAACACACGACTATGATGTTCCCGACATGAAAATCCTACACATACCAACCGGCACGCCAAGATGACCCTAATGCCACAATATGACAAAAGTGACAATGAAAATGAATAATGACTCACCAAGATTGAATGATGGTGAAATGAATGATAGCTCAATGAAATGATCGGAACCGCTGCTCCTTATGACTGAGGTGATTAATTGACAATGACGAGTTTTGATACGATTAATACAATGATGAATGAGTTATGATTATGAATGAACAACGACAAAAGGAATGAATATCCTTCTAACCGAGTAAGAATTAACTTACACAATACCGATGATGAATGTCCGTCCACGAACAACGTCCTAAATGAAATATCGGTCGCTCGAACAACCTTGAATAACACAATTACCAATAATCCGATCATTACGCAAATCAAAAACGATCATAATCGACTCAAACGTCGACACAACGATATCCGAGCTCGAATGAATCGAACCCAACTCCAAGATGAGTATTTCAAACCATCAAAACACTTTCAAGGATATCAATAATCCATTAGGAATCCATAACTCATGATTACAACAACATCAATCGGAAAATCCCCAATTAACCGAAGTCAACTCCAAGGGTTCTTGAAATAATTCCGAAAATAACCATTAAATCCGTAGGAATATATTTATACAAGTTAGATAATCCATAACTAACATATTCCAATGATAATCCAAGCTTACACGAAGAAATCGGAAGGAAAACCCCAAAAATCCGAAATTCTAGATCCAAGAGATTAATACCTTTGATTCGATGTGATGAAGATGATGAAATGATGATCAATCCGAAAGATGAGCTTGAAGATGATGATTGATGATTACACCTCGAAGAATCCTCTCCGAATCGCTCGAAATCGCCCAAAACTACCGAAGGAATGAAATGAGATGAAAAATGACGAACTCGACTAAAGCATCCCAATTTATACTCAGTCGAGGTTAGCGTCGCTAGCCTTGTGCATAGCGTGCGCTAACGAGTGATTTGGGTAATCCGGTACCACTGTCCGAACACGGTAGCGCGCTACGTACCTCTTTGTAGCGTGCGCTACGGCCATACTACTAGCGTGCGCTAATATCCATTGTTAGCGTGCGCTAGCGAAATAATTGACGCCCAGTACTGGAGTCCAGAAAACCATCTGCCCTCTGATCTAACCTCGATAGCGTGCGCTACAACCATTATTTAGCGTGCGCTAATATATCGGTTGCGTACGCTAACAACAATGCATAGCGTGCGCTATAAATAAACCCGGTGCAGTCCAGTAGCCACTGGACTCAACCTGATCCGCCCCTAGCGCGCGCTACTCCACACATATAGCGTGCGCTACTACCACCCGTTAGCGCGCGCTACTTACCACTCGTAGCGTGCGCTACAAATATTCTCACTGCAGCCGGTGCCTTCCGGATCTGCGGCCAACCTTAGCGTGCGCTAAAGGCGGCGGTAGCGTGCGCTACCTATACCCAATTAGCGTACGCTAAAAGGGGTATGTAGCGTGCGCTACTCCTCAAGCACAGCTTGCAACGAAAATGACAATGATGATAAACACGGCACGAAACTCCAATCAGATTAGTGATGAATTACGATTGATACACGATACAATTACTCTGAATGATGAATACCATGACTGAAAATGAGTGACAAATGATCAATAATGAGTGAATTTACTGAGTGATAATGACTGAATGATAAATACTGAATGATAATTACTGAGTTACAACCGGGTATTACAGAGCCGAGGACGAACCACCATGAAGACGAAGATTCAAGACTTGTAATTAGATTACTTGTATTTTTATCGAGTCGATGATGACTCGGTACTTAGGAACGGTACATGAACTGCATGTTGTTAGATTTAGGTTGTGTATGTTTTCATATTCTAACAAACAAACAAACTGACAAACCGCGCTTATAAACGATTAATGTGCAAAGTGTAACATATAATCGCGTTAAACTCCCACTTACAAACACTAAGTTATAAAGGTTACGATGTTTCCTACCCTCCGTCAAACTCATGGAAAATTGAATTTCTTCCGAGTATGTCGGGGTAATATTTTTGGGGAAGGTTGATATATTCCTAGAGTGAATTAGATGCCTTTGGTTGTGACAAATCAAACCCCTGGAAACCGTATGGGTTTCCGGGTGAGATTCAATTGTCAGACGAAGTTGACGGTTTAACCTTAGATAGTTTAGCGAACCATAGAAACCGAATGGGTTGAGGGCAAGTGAACTAGGTGATGCCGTTCGATACCCAACAGTGATACCAATACATGAACTGTTGTATCGTGGTTGTGTGAGCGGAAGTATAAGTTCTCGAGCGGAGGCAAACAAAGCAGCAAGCAGCGGATTGTAACAACGGACGGTACTTCGGTACAGCAACAATCGGACAGCACTTCGGTACAGCGATAATTGGACAGCAATTCAGTACGGCACTTCGGTACAGCGGCAATTGGACAATACTTCAGGACGGTACTTCGGTACAGCAACAATGGACTGTATTTCGGTACAGCAACAATGGACTGTATTTCGGTACAACAACAATGGATTGTATTTCGATACAGCAACAATGGATTGTACTTCGGTATAGCAACAATGGACTGTATTTCGGTACAGCAACAATGGATTGTATTTCGGTACAGCAACAATGGATTGTACAACGGTACAGCAACAATGGACTGTATTTCGGTACAGCGACAATGGATACGGAAATGATGGGGGCACTTCAAACCCTTAGAATTAATCACTATAATCCCCTTAAAATCATGTTCTAAAGAAACGTTTGGAATTATTCTAAGAACTCAAATTTCTGTGATTAAGACTTAACAATTTTATGAACTAAAATTGTAAGAATGTAGAAGTGAGAATTATAAGAATAATACTCAAGAAAATTCGAGCAACAGCTCTTGATTCTAGCACAAAGCCGAAATATCTTTTTGATTTCAAAAGGGTGATGTCCCTCTTTCATTACCTAAAGGTCTCCTTTTATAGGAGTGTACACAATAAACTATATTATCCCTGACATATTAAACTAAGGAAAGAGTGTCCCTATTTCTAAGACAATGCAGGGTGGTTACACATGTGACTAGATTAAAAGTAAATAAACTAACATCAACTATCCTCACATATTAAATAAAGAAGTCTTGAAAAGGTCTTGGTCTTCAAAATCATCACGTTCATTTTGAAGCTCCCACATGCTAAAGTCCTTTTTTCAAGACAACACCAAACATCACACTTTCCTTGAAGCTTCCTCACGCCTAAGTTTAATTTCCAAGCTAGGATGGATTTTCTTTAATCATCAAGTCGACCTTCGGTTGTTCATCCTTTTTATAGAGTATTTCTCTTTTCGAGTTTTATGATTTAACTCATTTTCAGGAAATACGACAAAGACGCTCTCATGCCATTATTTAGGCAATATCTGGGGTCCGCCCTCAAGCTTTCTGTTTTTAGCTATATCTGGGTTCAGGTATGGTTTTGAGCTTTTTCGAATCATATATTTTTTGTATATATCACTCATTACTTTGTTGTGCACTAAGCTGGGGGTCTTCTCGGAAACAGTCTCCTTATCGTAAAAAATAAGGGCAAGGTCTGCGTACATCTTACCCTCCCCAGACCTGCGTGATATACTGGGTATGTTTGGTTTGGTTTGGTTTACTACTTGGGGGCGCTGCGTAGTTTTTTAGGTGGGGTTGGTGTATTTTTATTTGTTGAATTATTATGAATTTAGCTTTGCTCCATGGTTAAACTGTCTAACGAGCCTCCTTAAGACGATCTTAATTAATAATCTACCGTTCACACTGAATTTTGATAAGAAGGGTAGATTAGTAAATTACAATTTTAATTAGTTTAATTTCAAAAAAATTTTAAACCTGGAAACAGTTGCTAAAATTCGAAACATATCGAGGTGATTCTCGACTTTTGTTGCCAAATCTCTTCAAAGTTGCTCCCGTTTCTCTATCCAAACAAAAGCTATTTGTCTAGCAATCCAGTCACTATTGAAGCGATCTTGGGTAAGTCATTTGAAAAAGATATCCCCGAACGAAACATATTGTAAATAACGTCATATGGAGAAATAGGTTAAAAATGACATTTCGTTGCGAAGCCAGTCGAAAATAACATCCCGGAGCGAAGACAATCAAAATGAGTCACGGGGCAAAAATAATCAAAAAAGATGTTTCATGACGAAAATAGTCGGAAATAACGTACAGGGCGAAATAGATTAAAAAAGACGTACCGGGAGGAAGTGGGTTGAAAATGACGTCACATAAGGAAATGAGTGAAAATATTCCTCCCAGGACGAAACGAGTCAAAACTGACGTCGTGGGGCAAAATTAATCGAAAATAATGTCACAGGGCAAAATATTTTGCAAATAACGTGTCGTCACAAAACGAATAAAAAATGTCATCCACAGGAAATCTGTTCAAAAATGACATCGAGGGCAAAACTGCTCGAAAATGATGCCGTAGGGAAATGGATCTAACATAATGGCCCATGACTAAACAAGTTGTCATCTCGGGAGAACTGGTCGAAGATGACGTCTTGGGGCGAAATTGGACGAAAATAAAGTCATGAGGCGATAAGAGTCAAAAATGATGTCCCACGATAAAAAATGATGTCCATCAACAAAACATGTCGAAAATGACGTCTAAGAGCAAAACATGTCGAAAATGACGTAATGTGACGAAGCTGGTTGAAAATGTCGCCCCAGAGCAAAACAAGTTGAAAATGACGCCTCGAGAAAACTGGTGAAAATGACTTTCCGAACGAAATCAGTCGAAAATGACGTTTCGGTGTAAAATGAGCCGAAATAATATCCCGAACGAAACGAGTCAAAAATAACATCCCTAGCAAAAGGGTTGAATATGACATCCCAAGAAAAACTAGTCGAAAATATCGTCTCGAGACGAAGGACGAACATGACGTCCTTGAATGAAATAAGTTGAAATTAACATCATAGGGTGAAATGGGTCAAAAATAATGTCCTAGGATAAAAACACTCGAAAACCACGTTTCTGAGGCTGAACAGGTCAGAAATAATGTCCCGGGCAAAAATAGTTGAAAATTATGTTCCATCGCGAAACGAGTCGAGAACGACTTCCTAAGGACAAAATAAAGTCCCGTGACGAAACCAATCGAAATAAAATCCCAGGACAAAACATGCCAAAATAATATACGGGGACGGTAACGGCAAAAAATGACCTCCCGAAACAAAACGAGTCTGAATGACACTCATGAACGAAACAAGTGAAAAATGACATTTGTTGAAAATAACCACGTGGGCGAAAAAAGAAAATGGTGTGGTACTTCTATGAGCTAGAGTGAATTGTTAGACCATGGATAATGTAAATACAATAATAAATATTATCCAAATGAAAAAACTTTTGTAAATCGAAAAAAAAAAAAACATCTGGAGTGCCCCACATATCCACAAGAATATTTCATGCAATATAATTTGAAAATAACACCTATTCATTTGTAAGAAAAAAAATATCGGATCTCAGTGGGTTATTATTTTTACGTGTTGACTTCAAAATGACATCTTTATTATTTTTATTTTTATTTTAAAAAGGATAATGGCAAAGGGAGGGGGAGCAGGGAGAGAGAGGGCAAAGGGGGAGGCGGACGGAGAGAGGATTTTGCAATTACTGATCGAGTTAAAAAGAAGTCGATAATTAAAAATGAATTGGGACATTTTCTCAATTTGAGAATCATTAAAAAAAGTAAATTAACAGAATTATAGCAACAACTAAAAATGCAACCTGTGAACAGAAATCGAAGTTCAAAGTTCAATACACAAGCTGTAATAATAATGAAAAGCTGTGAGGACGTGAGCATGCCTGTCCGATAATTTTGAAAAGCTGCAAGGTACGAAGGCGTATGTATGAGCAGTAAGCAGCAAGCATATGAGATTGCTTGCCCTGATAATTACAAAAACATGGCAAAAATGGAAGAGACAGATATTAGCTGCTGCTGTCCCGCCCATGCTACTACTGACCATTGCCAACAATAAGTTAATCCAGTATTGATCAATGGTTGTAACTAACTGATCAATGTACATTGCTAGTCCCAACATCCAACTGCATTGCTTGTTGAGCCGAATGACCACCCCCATCTACAAAACAAAAGAAAAGGCATTAATAATAATAATAATAATAATAATAATAATAATAATAATAATAATAATACATGTGTGGAGAGAGATTAAATGCCTTCACAAACAGAAAACGGAAACAGGTACACCAGGTTCCAGTCTGGGGATAAACTAAGCACTTGGTTCTTTTTTTTTTTTTTTGGCTAAAATGCTCCTGAGGTCCCTTAACTTAATTTCAAATAACGAGTTAGTCCTTTTATCTTTTTTTTTTCCCAACTAAGTCCTTTATCTTTCCAATTTTAAGTAAAGTTAGCCTTTTCCGTTGGTCTCCGTTAACTGTTGTCCATGTTGTCCAAGTGGCTGTTAAGTTGTTGACTATCACCTACGTGGCTATAAATATTCCTACGTGTCAAATCCCTAACCTATGTGTCAATTTTCCTAGCCTATGTGTCACATTCCTAACCTCCATTTCCTAATCTCCTTGTACATACTTTTTCGAGATGTTTTTTTTTCTCCGTTCCAACTTCCGCCTGTTATTTCCTGCTCCTTGTACATACTGTTGTTACTTGCTTTTTGTCTTCTTTAATCCCCCCCCCCCCCCCCCCCCGTTCCCTTCTCAAGTGCCGCAGTGAAATGAGAGTGAAAGCGACACGTTGAGTTTTTGTCATCTTCACACTCCATTTCCAAAAATCTATATCCATCGGATAAAAAATTTACTCCGCCGACGAGGAAGTCTCCGGCGGAAGGGTGTAATCGGAAATTCAATCGATTCCCATGGAACCTTCCGCCGCACCAACCAGTAGCTCGGCTTCGGGCCGCTCGTCCATACTCGACTCCTTACGTGGCTTCACGTTGTCCGGCGTGCGCATCCCCAAGGAGGAGCTCCGGAAAAAAATCACGTTTCCTAGGTATCTGAGGCTTGCGATGAGAGAGGCGATCGAAGCGAGAAATGCCGGCGCCCCCGCCGTGGATCGACTACAGGAACTCATGGGCAAGAACATTTAACCTAAGGCAGATAAATACACAACGTCCCAGGATCAATACACAACGTCCCAGGATCATAATCCAACATGATTCTACAAATACTGTCGAAAGTGAGCCTCTGGAAAACATCTTACAGTATGTACAATGAGATTAGGAAATGGAGGTTAGGAATTTGACACATAGGCTAGGAAAATTGACACATAGGTTACGGATTTGACATAGGAATATTTATAGCCACGTAGGTGATAGTCAGCAACTTAACAGCCCCTTGGACAACAGTTAACGGAGACCAACGGAAAAGGCTAACTTTGCTTAAAATTGGAAAGATAAAGGACTTAGTTGGGAAAAAAAAAGATAAAGGACTAAATCGTTATCTGAAATTAAGTTAAGGGACCCCAAGAGCATTTTAGCCTTTTTTTTTTGTCCAACAAGGCCATTAAACTACTAAAATTCGAAAAACACTCAGCCTGTTGTTTGTAATACACATGATTTTTTATCATCGTTCGCCTCGAATTCATTGTTTTGTGCCGGTTATTTTTCGTTTTGATAGTTACTCGAAATTATTCTCCGTTGTGTATTGAATGTTGCGATTGTGTAATGATGTTTATCGTTTTGCGTGGCTTTGATGTCACATGTCTCGTTATGTTGCATTCATGTGTATGTCCCGTTGCATGTTGCGATACGTTGTTGATCTGTATTCGTTTCGTTTCGTCATCGGTGTGTATGTTAAATCGAGGCTTGATGAGCGTTGAGCCGTACTGACGGAACTGCTGGGCTGTTTTATGTCCCAGCAGTACACTTACGGCCGGTAAGCCTCCACAATTACGGCCGTAAGGTTTGTGATGGTTATGGCCGTGAAGGTCGTGTGCTACGAATGTAAACCACCGAGTCGATTTGAGAGCTGCTTCCAGACGGCCAAATACGGCTGTAAGCTCTTATAGTTACGGCGGTATGTCCTCCCTCATGTCACGGCCACTGATGGTTCCTTACGTCCGTAACGGCGTGAGTGTTGTATATTACCACAGATCAATTCTTGTCGGGATTTTTATCCCTTTTCTCCCTTCTTCAACCTCTGGCGATTTTGACGGGAATCCAAGCTTTTGGGCGATTTCCATACATCCGAGGGTGTTTTGGAAGATCTTTGACGATCATATCATTATCTAATCCTCATTACTTCGCCTGATCGAGGTATTTTTCTTCGAAATCCTACTTGGAGTCCCTTGGGGATTCTTTCTAGATCTTGAGATTTTATTATATAGTTGAATTTATTGATGTTTTTCGATCTTGTTGATCGTACTTTACTGAGTTGTAATGTGCTCATAGTTGTTAAAGGCGATAGGCGCACCAAAGCGATATGGTCTCCCATTGCCTGAGGCGCAAGGCGAAGCGCGCGCCTAAGAGAGGTGAGGCGAATAAAAACTAAAAAATAAATTAAATTAAATCATAAAATTTATAGACACAAT
This sequence comes from Orobanche coerulescens, assembly GCA_033398695.1. NCBI lineage: Eukaryota > Viridiplantae > Streptophyta > Magnoliopsida > Lamiales > Orobanchaceae > Orobanche > Orobanche coerulescens. The sequence goes on from CM065813.1 coordinate 31,870,727, forward strand.
CACAAGAAAATATAACTATCCCCAGAAAAACTTGCAACAATTAACAAGATTAAAGTGTCATAAGAACAAAAATAACTTTTAAAATATTCTGAAAAAAAAAAAAGGTGTCCTAATGTAGAGATGGATGCCTTTTATGCATTTCAGGTACTCGTGGTCCGCGTGGTCCGCGGAACAATCACAGGATCAACATGAAGATGACAACCTGCGATACTAATCAATAGGGAGGAGTTTGTCTTTATTTTATTTCATTGTAGAGTTATACTTCCATTTCCGCTGATGTATTTTGACCCATGTATGGGTATGAGGTATAATGGAGTTTTGTTTGGGTTTTGCGTTTATTATGATGTTGAGAGATCTTGTCGGTCTATTTATCAATCTTTCAACCTTACCAGTCTGTTTATTGAGTCGTTTCGCCTTGCCGATGAAATGTTATGGTGTTTGGTGACTGTTATCCAGACTTGTAGATCCTTGTGAGAAGAGTCTACAACACTATAAAATTCCTTACCGAGTCGGGGGTGTTACAAATATGGTGTAGAGATTGGGTTTGCAAAAACCGTGACTGTCGAGTCGAGTCAGATTATAGATTGTCGTGTCATGTTGTTCAGTATCGTGGTGTGGCCATCATCTTCGTGCGACCGCTGACTTGTAAGTCTCCCTAATATGTGCTTTTATGGTTTGTTTCTTTATGAATTGCAATGATGCCTTGAGAATGGATTTGCGGTGTACTGATATGTTTTGCTGTGCTTAATAATTGTATGTTTAGTATGTTGAGAGGTAGAGGTCGTCCACGCGGTCGTTGATGAGGTAGCGGTGAGGCGAATCATTCGTTGTCGAGTGCCGATCAGCCTGGTACAGACAATTGTGTGGATCAGTCATTCAATTGGGGAAATGGCTGGGAAGTGTTGACATTGATTTCTGCCATCCTTCAGCGGGAGGCGAACCGAAGGATTCATTGGCCTCGGGCGATTCAGCATAACCAAACTCCAGCTGAGAACACTAGGACGAACTAATGGCTTCAAGAGGTGATTTGTATGCGTCCTTTTTGCTTCGCTGGTCTGGATGATGTTTTTGAATGGGACGGTTAGTTATTTCAGATCGGGAGGATATTTGAGGCTATCGACTACCCAGAGGAGTGAAGAGGGCTTATGTTTAGTATCTCCTCGACCACGATACCGCTAACTGGTCGGAGGTTGTTAAGCCTCTAAGGATCGTGTCGTCGCGTGGGATAAGTTCAAGCGGCAGATGGAGGCCGAGTTATGTCCAGCACCGATCAGAGAGGTGTGAGTTCCAGAATTCTATTCAGCTAACCGCACGATGTACCAGTGTCTTAGGTTATTGTTGATAATAGCCGGCAGCTTAATTATGTGTAAAAACAAGTGAGATGGGTAGACAAGATTCGTCACTTCGATATGCGGATGAAACCGAAAATTCGTCAATATATGGTCAGTTTTCATTGTGCTACATTGAGAGAGTATCAAAATTAGGGCTGTGGTCTAAATGGTTCCCGGTTAGAACCGGAACCAAACCGCGCGGTTCGGGTTATCCAAGAACCGCACTAATGGTTCTCGGTTAGTATTTTAGTGGTTACGCAGTTCTCGGTTAAACCGATAACCGATCGGTTCCGAACCGAGAACCGCAAATAATTAATAAATATTATTATATTAATTATTATTTATTAAATAATACTTTTAATCTTTTATTCCCTTTTTTTATTCGAACCCTAAGTCCTAACACCAGCCTAACCTAAATAAATCGTTGACAAGAAAAATGCACCCAGCCTAATCCTCAGTCCCATTTAGACACCGCGCCTCCCTCATTCCCTCCACGGCTCCACTCCGCGTCCTTCTCGCTCTCAGTTTCTCGGACCCTCACCCAGTCGCCGCCCGCTCCACGTCAGTTGTCCCTTGACCTCGACCCTCGCAGCAGCACCCGGCTCTCCGATCCCCTCTCCTCCGGTCGCTCGCCTCCGGCCTCCTCACTCTCACTCTCAGGTTAGTTGTTTGCAGTATTGCAGTTCGATTTTACATGTTTCAGTTGTTCCGTGAACTGGGTTTTGCAGTACTGCAGTTTGATTTTACATGTAAAAAGTAGGTGCCAGTAGCTTTGATTTTTTGTTCTCCGTTATAGTTATTGATTGATTTCTGTTATGTAAAAAGCGAATCTCTCATCTTCTTGCAGTCCATGATTTTGATTAGTTACCTTACCTCTGGAATAAAGTCTACATTTTTTTAGGCGAAGCAAATCTCAATAAATCATTTAGCATTTAGGATTTGCCGATTTGGTATTCTTTGCATCTTTTGGTGTAATTAATTGAATTCATTGATTTGTTCAGTCGACTTGTTGATTGTTTTATGCATTGCTAATCTAATTTATAAATGGATATGTATATAGTTGATGGAGGCTGAAGCTTCAAATACACCCGAAGGTTCCCAACCCTCACGAATACCATTGCTTGAGGAAGCTGATGAGATTCAGGATATAAGTGAAGAAGATGAGCTTGAGGCACAGAGAGGGTCCCAATCCACTGTGACGGGAAAGAAGCAAAAGAACTCTAAATTGAGATCTAAAGCTTGGGAAGATTACATTGTGATTGAATGGGAAGAAGGGGATCCACCTATTAAGAAGAAGAAAGGGAAATGCAAGCGCTCCGACACCGAGATCCAAGCTAGTTCAAAGTCAAATGGCACGAGTGCTTTGAGGAAACATACTCTAGTTTGCAAGAAAAGATTCGAAGCAGAGTCAGGTCAACAAAAGCTGAGTTTTCAACTTGGTTTAGGCGATGGAAGTGGGACTTTGAGCAGTTGGAGATTTGACCAAAAAGATAATAGGTTGGCTTTGTGTGAGATGATCATTCTCGATGAGCTTCCTTTTAGATTCGTGGAAAAAGAGGGGTTCAAGAAGTTTGTTGCTGTTGTTTGTCCCGAGTTCAAGATTCCAAGCTGGCAAACCATACGAGAAGATTGTGTGAAACTATTTCTAGAAAAATCTATATGTTTGAAGTCATTTTTCATGAAAAAGGGCATGGGTAGGGTGCCGATCACCACTGATTGCTGGACTGCAATTAATAACACAAACTTTATTCGTGTTACGGCGCATTTCATTGGACAAGATTGGATCTTGCACAAGAAGATCATAGCTTTTCTCAAGATTGTCAGTCACAAGGGGAGCGATATCGGTGAATCGGTAGTTGAAGTTCTAACGGAGTGGGGTTTGGAGAATATATTATGTTGCACTGTAGGCTGCAAGTGCAAACGATGGGGCAGTAACGGCAGTTAGATACATTAGTGACGATCTTGACGATAGGAAGACTAATATATTGGGTGGACAATACCTTCATCTTCGCCGTGTGGCTCATATCATTAAAATTTGATAGTGAGCGGCGGTTTAGAAGAGATAGGCTTGTCAGTGAGACGCGTGAGAGAAGCTGTGAAATGGGTTAAAGCTTCACCAAATAGGAGCAACGAATTGAGCAAGGTAGTGAAAGCATTTGCCTCCCCTGACTGCAAGAAATCATTTTGCTTGGATGTGCCAACGATGTGGAACTCGACCTATTTGATGTTTGAGTCTGCTGAGCCTTTTGAACCGCCATTCAAGGTATATTCGTCCATGCAAAGTGGTCCATCTGTCAGTGATTTGAATCAGAAAAAGTATAAGGACCAGCCCATTGGGGCGCCTCAAGATGAAGATGGGTCAATGTGAGGAAGCTGATGGAGTATTTAAGGGTGTTCTATGACTTTACCCTTCACGTCTCTGGTACCAATTATGACACTGTCCATTTACTTTTCAAATAAATGTGTGCATATTTGAGATTATTTCTGATCTCGAGATGAGTGATGATGATGACGATGATAGAAGTTTGTGCTATGGCGAGGAAGATGAAGAATAAGGTTGGGAAATATTGGCTAGAGGAGAAGGAGCTCAATCCAAAGTTGAACAAGCTTCTTTACATCGCTGCATCGTTGGATCCTCCACAGAAAATGAAACACGTAGAAATGTGTTTGGATCAAGTTTATGGAAGTGGCAGCGAGTTGATCACACATGTGCAAAGTTCGATGAGTGAGTTGTTCGAGTTGTATAAGAATCAGTTGACGTCAACTTCCACTAAGACAACTACACCACGAGCCACCTCAGGTGCATCTCAATCACACACCCCTGCCCCTCAGCGTCAACGCCTCAAATCCCGACATGCTCCAGGCTCTCTTGTTAACATTCCAAGAAAGAATGTTTGGCGAGAACCCGACAATATTTCGGAGTTGACTATCTACTTAGGTGAGAAGCAGTATGTTGATGATATTAGCATAAATAGTCAAGGGGAGGATGATGGTGAGATTGACTCATTTGACATTCTTCAGTGGTGGATGAAGAACGGTGTGCGCTTTCGTGTTCTATCAGAGATGGTTAGGGATATATTAGCTACTCCGATATCCACCGTAGCTTCTGAGTCGGCATTTAGCACAGGGGGCGAGTTCTCGACCAATTTAGAAGCTCATTGACTCTGAAGATGGTTGAGGCTCTGATTTGCTCATCAAATTGGTCGAGATCAAGCAAAATTATCGTGACCGGCGAAGAAGATGGAGCCGAAGAAGAAGAAGAAAGTGTTTTTTGATCGAGAAAGCAAGTGCATTTATAATTAAATTTAGTGCACCCCACTGACTTCGTTTCTGGTTGCGTCCTTGCAAATTTGTATATATTTTTATAATATAGTATGGTGGGTGAGTATTGCACTTGCACTATTTTGGGATAATCCGACTATTTGTGCTACAGTGATATTTTACTTTCTGAACTACTCAGTAAACTGATTTTTTCATAGTATGGTTCTTTGGATTTTGAAATGTATAATTGTTTCTTTCCTTATAATTTCAACATATTTAATGATGTGAAGACCCTCTACTTTTATTTCAATAATAAATAGTTGCAGCAAAATGAGGGGCCGTCTGATTCGTCGGAATCCGGCGGAATGTGATGGAATTGGAATGGTCAATTCAGTTGACCAAAATCCATTGTGTTGTTTGGTTGTCAATGGAATGGAATTCAATTCTATGAATTCCTCCATCCACCGATTTCACCATTCCTTCCTAAAACTGATGGAATTGAAATCCATTCCATCCAAGAATCTGAAAATGACAAAACTACCCTCATTATAACATAACATCAAATAACACGTTTCTTTACCATATGATTTCATCGATCTGACTCATCCTTCCTCTGGTTTTTCTATTGATCAATGGAAGACTCTGGACTTCTCCACCGATCGACCCTTCCAAAATGTTGTTTTCTTCTTTTACTTCGATTAGAACTACTTTTAATCAATTCTGGATCAATTGAACTAACGCCGTTTTCCTCTTACGTCGATTGGGATTCTTCTGACGTTGTTTTCTTCTTTTGCTTTGATTCTTGATCGATGGCACTAACGCCGCTCATGGATCCATTCTTCTTCGATCTGTTTGTTTTTCTCCTTCTTGATGAAACCGTTCATGGATTTGGTCTTCTTTTTCGATCTGTTTGCGTCTGCTTGTTTTTTCTTTATTGATGGAACCGTCCATGGATCTGCTATTCCTCTTCTGTGATCTGTTTAAGTCTCTCGATTTGTTTGCATCTATCGTTTTGTTTGCCTCGTTCTTGATGAGGAAGAAAGAGGGTTCTTAATAAGGAAGAAAAAGGTTACCGGGTTTGAGAACTTCTTTTTTCATTATAATTAAATTACCATAATTAAAAACAAACAATGATATTTTACATTATTTTCAGATTAAATGTGAATTTTATTAGTGTTTATACTTTAAAAAAGATAAAAATATATATATCAAAGGAGAGGGTATTCTTTTCAATTGTCATTATCCCATTCCAATTCCTTGGTAAACCAAACAGATAGGGCTGTAAACGAACTGAGCTGTTCGTGAACAAGCTCGAGCTCGGCTCGTTAAGGGCTCGGTTCGACTCGGTTCGTTAAGAACTCGAGCTCGAGCTCGAACACAAAGTTCTGTGCGTTAAGAAAACAAGCTCGAGCCGAGCTTGGGCATGTGCGGCTGGAGCTCGGTTCGGCTCGGCTCGTTAAGCTCGATTAATAAATATATTTTAAGATTTATTTTAATAATATTTATATATTGTATTATAGATTAATAATTTTTTAAATAATTTTCATATATTAAGATATTAATTTTTATATATGTTTAAAAAATATATAACTTTTAATGATTATTTTAAAATATTTATTTTAAATAATTCAAATATATTATTTAAATAATTTAAAAATACATAATTATTCGCGAACAGCTCGAGCTCGACTCGGCTCGAGTTGTTCGCGAACAGTTCGAGTTCAACTCATTTTATTAACGAGCTCGAGCTCGAACACGTTTTTTGTGCGATAACAAAGCTCGGTTAGAGCAGTTGGTTAGAGCGTTGGTCTTATGAGCCGAAGGTCGCGGGTTCGAGCCCCGCCGGGACCAATTCCTTGATATAAACTCTGCCTGTGGGTGTCTTCTTGACATTCATTGCCGGTCCCAAGCCCGGATAAAAGAGGAGGGTTGCGGTAGGTTAGTGGCAGCCAGCGTAAAACTCGTCACATTCCATGGAGATGAATCAAACTTTGAAAATCGTTGGGGCGTCTCCTCAGAAGCGACGCGCTGCATTTCATAGGCCCGGGTGCAGTGATAAATATGCGAGGGTTGCTAGGTCGTCGCCCAGAAACGGCGCGACACCTTTACATCTGAGGGTGGTGTCAAATGAGCAAAGATGTGCTACACTTCATAGGCCCGGGTGTAGTGGAAAATATGCAAGGGTTGCTAGGTCGTCGCCCGGAAGCGACGCGCCACCTCGAAGTATGGGTGTGGTGTCAAATGTGCAAGAATCCTTGCAGCGTGGACGGGGACAGACAGAGAAGTTAGTTCATGCGGCTAGTAAGGGTAGTAAGGTGCGGTTTGGAACTTGGAACGTTGGCTCTTTGACGGGGAGATCAGCAGAAGTGGGGGAGGTTATGAAAAGGAGGAGGATTCACATAATGTGTCTACAAGAGACTAAGTGGGTTGGCGAGAAGGCAAGAGTGTTAGCTCCTTGGGGTTGCAAGCTTTGGTACTCTGGAAAGGATAGAAGTAGAAATGGAGTGGGTATCGTCATTGACAAAGAATTCATTGATGATGTGGTGGAAGTGTCAATAAAGAGCGATAGAATAATGAGTATTAAGCTTGTGTTAGGGGATGAGTTTCTAATTATCATAAGTGCTTATGCACCACAAGTTGGATTGGATGCATCGATAAAACAAAAATTTTGGGAAGATTTGGAAGAGGTTATCGAACGAATTCCTATGGGTGAGAAATTGATCATTGGTGGTGACCTCAATGGGCATGTCGGTGTGAGCAGAGATGGCTTTGAGAGCATTCATGGTGGCTTTGGTTTTGGGATAGGAATGAAGCAGGAAATGGTATATTGAATTTCGCATTAGCTCATGACTTGGGTATTATGAACACTTGGTTCGATAAAAGGGACTCTCATTTGGTGACATATAGAAACGGAGGTAATGCAAGTCAGATTGATTTCTTTTTAGTAAGAAATGTTTGGAGGAAAAGTTTTACTAATTGCAAGGTGATACCCGGTGAGAGTGCTGCAACGCAGCATAGGGTTGTGGTGATTAACTTTCGAGGTAAGAGGCACTTAAGAAAGAGTAGACCACAAGTTGACCCTCGAATTAAGTGGTGGAAGCTCCAAGGGGAGAGTCGACATACTTTTGTGGCTAAGATTGCTGATAGTGGTATTTGGTCTGATTGCACGGAGATGGATATAGATTCGATGTGGAACTTGTTGGAGCATAACATAAAGGAAGTTGCAAAAGAAGTCCTAGGAGAATCTAAAGGAAACAGACCATCAAGTAAGGACACATCTTGGTGGAATGATGAAGTTAAGCAAGCGATAAAGACCAAACGTGAATGTTATAAGGTACTGGGTAAATGCTCGAGCGATGAGAATTATGAGAAGTACAAAAAAGCTCGAACAGAAGCTAAAAAGGCAGTGCGAAATGCCCGATCAAAGGTCAATCAAGAATTATATGCAAGATTAGATACAAAAGAAGGGGAAAAAGATATTTATAAACTTGCTCGAATGAGAGAGAAGAAGACGCGAGATATTGAAAAAGTTAAATGTGTAAAAGATACTGACCAAAAAGTTTTGGTTTAAGATAAAGAGATAAAAGAGAGATGGAGGTCATACTTTGATACACTATTCAATGGCCATCAAGAACAAGATATTGGGAATTTAAACATCCCCTCAAGTATGGTTAATCGAGAGTTTAAGAGGAGAATTCAAAAGGGTGAAGTGACAATTGCATTGAAGAAGATGCGGTCAAAGAAAGCAGAAGGACCAGATGGTATACCTATTGAAGTTTGGAGGTGTTTGGGGGAGGGGTCGAATGGGTAATTATGTTTTTCAATAAGATTTGGAGAAGCAATAAGATGCCATCAGCATGGAGGAAAAGTATTTTCGTCCCTTTGTATAAGAACAAATGTGATGTTCAAGATTGTTCTAATTATCGCGGAATTAAACTAATGAGTCATACCATGAAGTTGTGGGAACGAGTGATTGAACAAAAGATCAGGAAATGTGTGAAGATAACAGAAAATTAGTTTGGATTTATGCCTGGAAGATCGACCATGTAAGTAATTTATCTTATCCGGCAGTTGATGTAATACTATCGAGATAAAAAGAAAGATCTACATATGATTTTTATTGATTTAGAGAAGGCAGATGATAAAGTACCGAGAGAAGTACTTTGGTGGGCCTTAGCAAAGAAGGGTGTATCGCAGAAATATATTGACATTATAAAGGACATGTATGAGGGAGCTAGTACAAGTGTACGTACTAATGTTGGGAGGACAGAAGAATTCCCTATTACGATTGGGGTGCATCAAGGATCTGCTCTTAGTCCTTTTCTCTTTGTCATAGTCATGGACGAATTGACAAGAGAAATTCAAAATGACGTTTCGTAGTGTATGATGTTTGCAGATGATATTGTGTTGATTGATGAAACGAAGGTTGGAGTGCAACAGAAATTAGAACTTTGGAGGGATACTTTGGAAGCTCGAGGCTTTAGGCTGAGCAGAAGTAAGACTGAATATATGGAGTGTAGGTTTAGCGAAAACAGTGATAGAGATGCGGGGATGATCACATTTGATGGGAAAGTTGTTCATGGATCTACTTTCTTTCGGTATCTTGGATCTATTATCTAAAAGGATGGAGAGCTAGATGGCGATGTGGCTCACAGAATAAAGGCCGGGTGGTTGAAGTGGAAGAGTGCCACAGGGATTTTATGTGATCCTGACATGCCATAGATTAAAGGGTAAATTTTACCGCACGGCAATTAGGCATGCGCTGTTATATGGCACCGAGTGTTGGGCTGTAAAACAGTGTCAGGTTCAAAAGATGAACGTGGCGGAGATGCGTATGCTACGATGGATGTGTGGTCATACAAAAAAGGATCGGCTCAGAAATGAGGTGATTAGAGAGAAGGTAAGAGTTGCGGCCATAGAAGACAAGATGATGGAGAATCGATTACGATGGTTTGGTCATGTGATAAGAAGATCTGTTGATGCCCCCGTGAGGAGGCTAGAAAGTTGGGGAACAAGTAATATTGTGAAAAGTAGAGGAAGACACAAGAGAACTTGGATAAAGATGATTGAAAATGATATGCGGTTTCTTGGACTTGGAGAAAGTATGACAATAGAAAGGCAATTGTGGCGGGAAAGAATACGGATGGTGGATGGAATCTAATTCTTTTTTTTTTCCTTTTTTTTATTCCATGTTATCTTTTAATTTATTTTTTAGGATTTTTCTTTTTTTTTTAACATTCATTCTCTTTTTTTATTTGCTTTTTTCTCTACTTTTTTCCCTCTTTTTCTCCTTTTATGTTATTTATGTAACGATCATTGACGGTTTCAAAGCTTGATTCATGTTAGCCGGCCCCAAATCATTTTGGGACTAAGGCTTAGATGTTGTTGTTGTAACAAAGCTCGACTCGGCTCGTCAGGGAAAAAATTGAGCTCGGCTCGTTTAGGTCAAAGCTCGGATCGGCTCGGTTCGTTTACAGCCCTACAAACAGACAAATTCCAATTCATTTAGTAGATTACATTAACCAAACACTTGGTCAAACCTCATAACATTCTATTCCAACTCCTTCCAGATTCAAATTCCTTTGATAGATGCCATTCCGTCAAGATTCATTCTGTGAACCAAACGCCCTCTGAATCTTTTGGTAGTTAATATTATATTGAATGCTCTGCTTCTATATGTTTTGGAGATTCATTTACCTTTTTTACATTAGGTAAATTGTGAATTTTTCCTGTAATTAATGTTCTCCCATGATCTTTCTTGTTTGGTCCTTGCTGTTGTCTATTTTTCTTTTGCAGTATTATTTTTAGTACAAAGCTGTTTATTTTATATTGGCATTTTCATATCTATTTTATTTCTAAAGCTGGCTGGCTTGAAATTGAAAGAAAGGTCGCTTCAAGAAGCTATGCCGGGAAACTGTGAAGAAGAAGACTACGAAGAAGGAAGCCGATGCCTAGGCTTGCTATCTTGTTCTCTGTCGCGAACTGGGATCGCTCGCCAGCTAGGTCAGATTCATCGATGGACACCAACAATCCAATCTTCCACCTCCCGGATGGAGAAGAAAGAAATGAAGCCTAAATAGCATCCGTTTTGGAGGTTCCTGTGAGCAAACAGCCTTGAGTTGTGAACTGTGATGACAAAGAAAATTCAAATAAGGGCTTATAGTCAGAGTATTGTGGAATTCGACTGTAAGTTGAAAGTGCTACCAAGTTTCGCTCGATGATAGTCATCATGTACCCTATGCGGTAGGTATAAATAATCATTATTTGTTCGTCTACCGTAAAAGGAGCTGATTGGGATTGTTTAAGCGATTCACGCAATCGTTGACCTCTTGCCAATTTATTTTTAGTAGCTTTATCAAGCAAAGATCGCCAAAACCCCTTTTCAATCTCAGTCCTATTTATCATCGGTTCAATAATTTATACAATTTAGTTGGAATTGAGAGGCAACTTGGGAGACCGAGGATAGCATGCGTGCTAGGTACTCTGAGTTGTTTGTTTCTTAAGTTTCGGGACGAAACTTATTTTTAGAGGGGTAGAATGTAATATCTGCATTTTTCTTTCCCTTGTATTTTCATTTTCGGTGTATTTCTTGGTCGTAGTGACCCTCGTGTATCTTTCAGTGTATCTTTTCACTCACTTATTGATCTAATTCTCGTTATTGTTGCGCGGAACCACCGTTTCGGGGTTGCCGTGGATCCATTCTACATTATGATATGTTTTGAGATATTCCGTTTGATGTTTAGTTCATATTCCGGTGTTTTGGACCGTTTATATTTCGTACCTAGTTGGATTTGCCATGCTGGTTATCTCTCTGACTCGCATAAAGGACGTTCCCAAACTGGTTATGTTCACCATTGAGAATACGGTGATATCTTGGCGAGCTACAAAGCAGACCCTGGTTGCTACTTCCTCGAACCATCCAGAGATAATTGCATTGCACGAATTCGTAAGGGAGTGCATTTGGCTGCATCAGTCATAGACCATATACGAGGAACTTGTGTATTATAAATCTTAATATCTTCTTGGCTGATTTTTGAAGATTGGTAACTTCTTGATGTTAATCATTAATTATTGTACTAAATATTTTTCTGGGCTGTTGTTATCAATTCTAATGGGTCAGAAACTTGATTAAACATACGAATCATTCAGTCGATCAATGCCCACTAAGTGTTGAGTATAACTCCTCAATGAGTCATTGATATTTTGTAGTCCTTTTTATTAGAATCACTTACTTCCTTGTGATTATGTGTTCTTATCGGTTTTAGGTCAATGGGATCGTGAATTGCCAATTGAACTGCAACTTTATTAGGCACTTAGTGTCTTAGCAGTTCTTAGTCCGCGGCTGAGGTATTAAGGTCTTCATCGACTGATTATAGAGGGAATATTCGTCAACCATTTTTGTGGTATCACTGAATAAGGCAAGTTTTATGGTTGACAGTACACACCTGATCCGGTTAGCGCGCGCTATTGACCAAACGTAGCGTGCGCTAAAGTGTATTGGTAGCGCGTGCTATCGACCCATAGTGTGCGCTACCTGGGCATCAGTCGAGTCCAGTGGCAAACTGTCCAGTACTGAACATTCACACTAGCGCACGCTACCGGGCGTCTCAGCGTGCGCTAGCCCCCGACATTAGCGTGCGCTAGACTAAGTAGCGTACGCTAATCCGCCAGTCCAGAGGGCTGGAATCAGTACTGCCACTCCCAGGGCTGCTCTCTAGCGTGCGCTACTAAGGGACATCTAGCGTGCGCTATGCAGAAAAGATAATAAATATATTTTTAAATTTATTTTAATAATATTTATATATTATATTATAGATTAATAATTTTTTGAATAATTTTCATATATTAAAATATTAATTTTTATATATATTTAAAAAAATATAATTTTTAATGATTATTTTAAAATATTTATTTTAAATAATTCAAATATATTATTTAAATAATTTAAAAATATATAATTATTCACGAACAGCTCGAGCTCGGCTCGAGCTCGACTCGGCTCGAGTTGTTCGCGAACAGCTCGAGTTCGACTCGTTTTATTAACGAGCTCGAGCTCGAACACGTTTTTTGTGCGATAACAAAGCTCGGATCGGCTCGGCTCGCCAGGGAAAAAAATTGAGCTCGGCTCGTTTAGGTCAAAGCTCGGCTCGGCTCGGTTCGTTTACAGCCCTACTTATTCATCCTGTTGTTGGAGACGAAGGTCATGCCGGCGAGTGCGACTAATGCCTACTAGTTTATTTTATATTGTCTTTTAGGATTGATGATGGTTGTTTTGATTTGTTGGTGAATCGTGAATTGATGTTATGATTTTGTTATCTTTTGAACTTGTGAATTGTTGTGACTTGTGATGATGGTTGGGTGATCGATTCGATGAACTTGTGATAAATTTTTGTTTGAATTGTTGGGTGTTTGTTTAATGTTTGATATTAATTAATTATTAGTTATTTAGCTTGTTTTGTTTGCACAGATTAGAATTTGATGATTGGTTATTTGATTTATCTTAGTCATTTTGGTTAATTTTTGGTTTTTATTTTTAAAGTATGTTGTTTGCACATGTTTTACAGAATATTATATTTTCTGTTCAAACGGTTTTAAAAAAAAAACGATTTTTGCGGGTTAACCGTGCGGTTCCGGTTAACCGAATATATAAAACGGTTCGGTTTTGCGGTTCTAACTTTGGGGCCAAAATGGTTCCGATTAACCGATTTTTTTGGTCCGGTTAACCGGAACCGAACCGTTCGATAGCCCTAATCCAAATCAAGTGCTAGTGTGTGAGATGTCCCTTTCTGCGACGAAGTCTATGCCCGTGTCGAAGAAGTAGAAGATTCTGGTGATTCTTCAAGAGTAAGGAAACCCGCATTCCTAAATATCAACCCTTGCAGCGTCTGTTAGTGAGACCTTCTAACTCGGTTGGAGGAGCTAAGAGCTTCAAGTCGATGTCGTTGATTGTGGTAATGTGAGAATATGTTTTAACTGTAATATACCGAATCATGTTTGTGTGAATTCCCAACTCTGCCGGTAACTTGTTACAATTACGGACACGGGGGGTATCTAATTCAGTATCGCGAGTTAGTTTCTAAATCGTTCGAGACTCGGGCTTCAGCCCCAATATTGAGAGCCAACTCTGGAGATACTTTAGAGTTGAGATGTCCTTGTGTGCTTGTTATTTGTTGCTTTTCGTTTTTAGTTTTGGGGACAACTTTTTTTATGATTTTTATTTCCTCGTCCCGAATTCGTTGTTGTTTTGTGTCGATTATTTTTCATTTGATGGTTACTTGGAGTTATTCTGCTTTGTGTATTGTATGTTGTGATCGTGTTCTAATGTATTTTTGGATTGTTCGTGTGGAAGTCATGATGAGAAACAAACTTCTGTCCGAGGCTAATGGTTCTTGTAAATTATTGTTTTAAAGTCCTAAAGACATCCTTTTCTTAAAATTAAAAGCACCCAAGACATCCTTTCATATATTTCAAGTTTCAAACACCATCATCCAAATAAAATAAATTACCTGTGACTTCAAAGAATAGTGTTCGTCCTTCAATGTCTACCTTACATTATCCAAAAGTGGCCAGCTGATGTAGTAAAGCACACAACGGTCAGATCAAACAAATTGCCCATCTAAGAAGCAAAAATTACAAAAACTACCTTTCAAAAGTGGTTGTACAAAAAAATACTCGTATCGTTCTACTTTCTATATACAAAAATTGGCATAATAAAGAAGAGATAAAAATACGAGACTTACCGATAGAACTTTTCTGAGGACACCTCATCAATCACCATGCTAATAGGCAAAGCAACGCCGTCACTAATACGTAATACGCTCAACTTAACAGGATTTCCAACGTTATCCCACATCATCGACAGCAACTGATACCAGTAATTTTTTTCAAAGTAAAAAAAAGGGTGAAAGAAAGAGAAAAATGAAACCATTAGGTTTGTGTTCACAATTGGATGAAAGTTGATTTTTTTGGTTATTTGAGTGATGTAGGATTGAATTGGATAAGCTGTCTTAGGTAGTTGGGAATGAAATATTAATATTAAATTTCAAGATAGATTTTCTGAAATCTAAGACCAGAAAGTAGCAAAAGGGCGAGAAGTACATAAGCAACAATAAAACCTACGAGTGAATAGTTACAAGAGTAACAATCTATTAGAGATGATAATAATACCTCCAAGAAACTTTGAACTCTTTTTCCATCAAATTCCACAATAACATCATTGGGACATATTCCAGCTAACTGAGCAGAGGAGCCCGGTACAACCTATTAATAGATCATTTGATCCAGAAAAGCATCAAACTACTATTACTGGGATTAACTCAAAAGAAATTCATGGAAAATGTATACATGTAGATAGATATAAATGTTCTTCAAAATACTTATTTGGATAAGTTTAATTACCGTCTATCAAACACTTCACTATTTTCATTCTTAAGCATACAATCATATATAACTTAAATATTTGGAAGGTGCTTCCATTTAGTGTCTAAATGTTGTAGCACCTCAAAAGAACCTTGATTCTTTAAAAACAAGCTAAAAAGGATACCTCTTCAACAATAACACCTTTGTCGGTGTTAGGGAATTTTCGAATGACCTGCTCGACGATGCCTAGCCTAACGGCATAAAGGTTTGTAAGTTCCATTGAGAGCAAAGGCCGATGGATTTCCCTAAGCCAGAACGTCAAAAATTAGATTAGTAATAGTCAGACAGTATGTACAACTGATATTAAGCAAAGCTAAAAGTTTAAATAGCTTTCACAATCTTGTTCCTTTTCTTCCCGTGAAATCTTGTACAAATTTGAAAATTAGTTAGTAAGACTGAAATTTTGGATACACCCACTATAACGCTCAAATCAGACCTCTGAGAAGTTATATGACATTATAACTTATGAAAGATAATTTATGTTTGTGTACCTAACTTTTCATCTGACAATCAAAGCTACATCAGACTACCAAAAATCAATTTCACTACTCCATTCAAGCACCAGAACTAGATCTTAAGAGCAAGCAACCTCAAATAGTGGGCGGATCCATTATAATTGCACCTTAATTCCGACTATGTTGGTGTCGGTGGCATGAATATTTATTGCCAATTAATTGTCTAAAATTAGATAACATTATAATTCATGCAAAAAGCAACGCAGCAAAGTTTTACACCGGATACCCTTCCTGTCGCAACCATCATACGAAGGAGAAATGAGATGAAGTTCCGAAACCATCAACGTCATAAGTCTTCTTTCCAGTTACATGAAAAATATCACAGACGGTGATGAGTCGAGATAATTGTTATAGTCATGTCACATTACGTGATTGATATAACATGACTCATAATAGTGGGCGGATCCATAGAGATAAATTACGATAGTCTGGACACTAACTTAAAGAAAAATGAAAGCATTACTTGAATCTCTTATTGTATGACCCATCCTACCACTAGGAGCTCAACCTCTTAATAGAATTGCATGTTGATTATAGTCCGACCAGCTCCAAAATCATCTTGAGACAACTAGTAGCAACTATAAAAGCTTCTCGTTTGAAATTTTTTCTCAACAGAACATCTCTAGAAAAAAAATTCCAATCTCAATGTACATGTCTTTATGGATCGAAAAGCCTTTTCGGAAAAGTGATTCATAATCCTATCGATGGCGCTTTCATTGACAATCCAACTAACAGTTGAAAGCTTGCCCTGTACCCTTTTAGTTGTGGCAATGAGAGTCAAGAACACTAAATATTCTAGGTTTTTAACTTTTTTCTTTTTCTTTTTTGCGGGAAACAATCAAGGTTCAATGAGAAGAAACTTGCATGTGAATAATAGTAATGAAAAAACAAACAAAGCAGTTACACGGGAAGACATAGTGAAAATTGTTAATTAACGTCATTTAAGATGTCGAAGTTAAGAAACCAGATGAAGAGGGCGACTTAAGTATTTTATATGCTCTAAACTATTTTAACCCAAATTGTAGGATATATATATAGCTTTTATTATTATTACTACTACTTCCATTATTATTATTACTATTATTATTTTCCAATATCAAACGGACGAGTATCTACATGGTCAAAGAAGGCGGATGGACCCTAATATGAATTCTCCAAATTCCTTTAACATATTTCTCATTTATAAAAGAGTCAACTACAAGTTATAAATTTACTTAATTGAATAAATAGCAGTACATAAAAAATGTTGGAGAATACCTGTTTCTCTTGCAATGATACCACCATTTGCAAGTTAGATTGATGGGCAAAAAAGGAGTATAAAACAAATCATAAAAGCATATGCCAATGACTTCTCCATAGTAGTTAATAAGTGGTCCGCCAACACCACACTACAAAAATAGAAGAAGAAAATAATCAGCCTATATATTGTCAGAACACTCCTTTTTATACAAATGTAAAGAAAAATAAGGCTAGAATAGAGATTCACATATTGATATATTTGCTAATCAACTGTAAGCAAAAGGAAACCCAGAATAGAACAATGCTTATTAAATGCCAAAGTAGAAAAGAGAGATACTCTCGTAATCCTGCAATTCGCTCTAAAAAGTTCTTTACATTGATATTCGCATCGATCAATGCTGAAAAAAAAAATAAGTAGTTAATAACTTAAGAAAGGCGCAGATGTGTTAATTACTAGAATAAATTTCTTCAAATATAGTAACAACTCAGAACTTGAGTCTCTGAATGATTAAAACAGGTTAAGTTTAGCTTTACCTAAATTCACCAGGAGCAGCCACTATATCATATGGCTTTTGACTATAACGACCAACAGCAAGTATCCGATCTCCTGGCGTAAGATTATGAAAATCTGAATGTGGAAGAAGGAATGGTTTCTCGCGGAGAAGGAGACTAGGATCAACTGCTATAGAATCGTCCACGAGTCTTAATTGGGCTGATGTCAATGGAGCATGTGACTGGACTTCTATTGCAGCCAAATTATAATGAAAATCAAATGTCAAGATTTGACCATCAAATACTTGACCATCTGATAGGTGCACAACAACCTAAACAGACAGTTGATGTTATTGAATAGCGTTAATAAAAGTTCCCAAAAAGTACATACAGTATTGAGATAAATGCAAATACTTGTCAACTTTATTATGCTCTTTACTTAATTTAGTCAAAAGTAGGTAGTAAAGTCGCTATGCAACATTGTAGTAGAAGGCAGGCGCGCACACACACACAAACACACGCACACACACAAAAACTGAAGGAGTTGTACAGAATAATTTGAGAAGCTTATAATTTCAACATGTTAGAAACTCTCTTCAACTTTGTTCATCTTATCCTTCTCTCTCTTATTAAGAATTGGTTTATTTCAATGTTATCAAAGCAATAATTCCGAATGTCTTTTAGGACTTCCATCACTGTCTACAAACTGGCTATTTACGTTTACACTTGTTGATTGTTACTAGAATCCTTTACTTTCAAATGGCAAGTGTAACTATATTTTTACAAACAGAAATTAATTGCGAGCCACAATCTTAAAGAGGAGTTCCATATCAAAATGTTCATTTTTTAAAATGTGGGGCGCTTCAGGTATGACTCTTTTCATAGCACGTCAATGGAGATAATTATTTGAGTTTGATTAGATCCGTAGAAATTGAACCAAGTGCTAAGAATAATTTAGCATTTATAAATGGTGAAAAAAATTAGTACAAAGTCAGTCTTGGTGCAGACCCAATGAAGATATTATATATGTTAGCATTTCTGGTATGCGTGCTACACAAAGCATAAGAAGAAGAAGATTATACATGTTACGATGGAGAAAGGAAGCAAATAAAATAATTAGAGCCAATGAAGATATTATATACGTTTATCATTTCATTCTTCTCTCTCTCTCTCTCTCTCTCTCTCTCTCTCTCTCTCTCTCTCTCTCTCTCTTGTCACAATCTATGGATTTTAACAAGCATGAGTACTACATAAACTTACGCTTATTGGATCTGCAACAGAACATTCACATATTTCATCCTCGTCTACAGTAGACCTTTCATCGTCCCCATCTTTTGGAGACCGAACCCGAATGAGATCAGCAGAAGTTAATATGACGCTGCTATTACCATTAGTCTCTATAATCGTTCCAGAACATTGAAAAAACTCTTTTTTCCCTATACAAAAAAAATATAAAAGTAAGAAACTCAAAAACAAGTAAAGCATAACAGGTAAAAACAAGCATAAGCTCACGCACCTGAGTAAGAAACAAGACTCACGACAGATGGAGAAGCTCTCAAAGCAGCTCTTTTAGTATCAATATCCAGATATTCATTCCCACAAAGTACATGAAATTTTGGATGATCCAAACCATATTTCGTGGCGTAGATGATCTCGTCAGGGGCTATTAAATACAAAAAAAAAAAAAAAAAAAGATACCCAACTTTAGCATATGAGTTCATCAAATAGATGGAAGAAAACAAAATCAATAAATTCATAATAGAGAATAAAATCAAGTGGGAAAAGAAAGTGAACCCACTACAAGAGGCCGGTTTCATATATCGTTCCCATGGGTCAGGTTCTTCCATCATCCTCTTCTTAGACATTTATCAGATTTTTTTCCCCCGAAGCTAGGGCGCAGCTGCGTTTGTCTTGAGCTTAGTCTAACCAGATGCTGGATGACGAAATTGTACTAGGCTTTTATATCCCTCCCTTCCCTTCTAGAATAATTTATTTCCCAAGATTTTATAAATTTATTTCAGTAAATAAAAAAATACTCCCATTACTAAAGTGACGGCACATGATCGCTTGTAGGGGTGTTCAAAAATATCTGATATCCGATATTCGATTCGAAATATTCGAAAATTTGAAGTTTCGATATCTGAAATATTCGAAAAATCTTAAAATTTTTATTTTTTTATATTTTAAATAATATAAGGTATTCAGATATTCGGATATCCGAAGTTTTTTTCGGATATTCGGATATCCGAAGTTTTTTTCGGATATTCGGATATCCGAAGTTTTTTTCGGATATTCGGATATCCGATATCCAAATTCGAATATTTTTTTTCGAATATATGGATATCCGAACATAATTCATATTTTTTCCGGATATTCGGATATCTGATATCCGTATCCGAAATTTCGAATATCTACTATCCGAATTTTCGGATATCCGAAAATCCGGATATCCGATTTTGAACATCCCTAATCGCTTGTGGCTCCATTTTTTTTTTCTCGAACAAACTGATCGATTTATTGATATAATGTATTTGAGTAATGATATACTTACTCTGTTCTATTATTATTGCAACATATTGATTACTATACTGTTCACATATTCTTTTTTTATTATTTTTTGTAATTTATACATATGAAAAAATATAGTCATGTGAGATCTTGTTAAATTCATCTCGAAATATACTTTCAAAATATCAACTTCTTATAATTTTTAAAAGTAAAGAATTGAAGATATTAATAATCAAAGTTGTGCATTGACAAACGTGAAAATCTAGATGTTGTGGTTATAAGAAAACGGAAGTAGTATACAGTGTTATAGAGAAATTTAGGAAAAATAATATATATGTATCTATGTGTATAAGTAGGAACACATCAATAATATTCATTTTTTTTAATCTCTTCCTACACTTTTCTTGCTTATAATCATTGTTCAATTTTATCTCGAGGTGTTCAAATATTTGGCTGAACCGACCAAACTATCGGTTTTTAACCGTTGCCCGTGATTCGGTTAATTGTTGACTGCGATTCGGTTTAAAATCGAAATTGTCAACCGTTTTAAAACAATTCTGTTCCGATTTGGAGTGTTAATAAAACGCGAATCGGCAGTTCAACAGCCAATTTTAAATACAAAAAATAAAATTATGAATTTTCAAATTTGAGGGGGGAGAATTCAAAATTCTTTAAATATTTAAATTAGGCCAAGTCCATTTCTTTTCTCCCGATTTTTTGATATAATTTATTTGAGTAATGATACATACAATGTTATTTAGAAATTTAGGAAAAAACATGTATAAATATTCATGTGCATTGAAGGGAAAATAAATAAGACAAGAAGCATGGCAAAAGATGGTGTATTTTCACATTATTGGTACCTATATATATATATACGAGTCATTCAGACCCGGGCGATGCCCCGGGCTGTATATGATGGTATTATATATTTAAATTGTTATTGTTCAGCACAAATTTTCGTCATTTTGATCATGGGTCCGTCATTTATTTTCGTCATTTTATATTCGGGATGTATTTTTGTCATTGTATATATAAGTTGTCATGGTAGCATACATTTTGTAGCATGATACGTATTTAAAATAATTTATTGACATGTAATCTTTTAAGATGTATTTTTTACGTAATATTTGTTGTCTATTTATTTTGGTATTGACTCTATCATTTTTAATTGGAACTAACTAATATTAATACATTGGGCTAAGTTATAACTATTTCTTATGATAGTCAATGATGCCCGTGCGATGCACATGTGCTGTATAGAAGTTTTCATAGATTTAAAATACGTGCGATGCACATGGGCTATATAGAAGTTTTCATAGCGTAATATTCGGCATTTATTTTCGTCATTTTATATTTAAGTTTTCATGGTGTCACACATTTGCTAAGCTTTATACGTACTTAGAATACTTTATTGAGTTGCACATACTGTATATAAGTTTTTATATCGTAATCTTGAACTTATTTTCGTCATTATATATCTAAGTTGTGATGGTATCACATTTCTAAGCATGACACACATTTAAAATAGTTTATTGACATTAAAGAGTATATGTGAAGAGATTTTTTCAAGATGTTACATTGAAAAAGTCTATTCACATGTAATTTTTAATATGTATAAGTTACATAAATTATTTTAAATATGAAGCGATGACATTAATGTTGGAGACCTTTTATATTCATCCACGTGCAATGCACATGAGTTTGATCGACTCAGACCCATGCGATGCACTCGGTTGGATCTAATTATTTTTTTCGTAATGTTCGGGACTAATTTTCTTCATGTTTGAAACTCTCATTTTTTGTGAAAGACGTCTTCGTTGTTCAAATAAATTACATTATTAAAAGCGAACTATAAAACAAATTTCCTTTTTAACAAAACTATAAAAACATAAAACATTAAAGTCATTAGTATATTCAAGAGTATAAATTATAATTCGTATAATAAATTATAATTCGTATAGTAAAATATTGCATGTTTAATTTGTAACTTACTATTAATATGAATGCCAGGTATTCATCTATATTGACAATTAGCCGTGGCGTTGTTCTTCTTGTTGTTGTTGTTCTTCTTGTTGTCTTTGTCGTTGTTGTTCATTGGCATTTTGCATGTTTTGTTCTTGATACAATTTTCGTGACTTGTCAATCTCTTTCTTTAATGTGAAGAGGTTTTTGCAAAATGTTATATTTAAATGAGGCTTTTCATATGTAATCTTTTAATGTGAGTAACTTACATAAATTATTTTTTGATTAATGCATTATTACAACATTTTTCCATAAACTATAATATCGAATTTGGAGCATTCATTAGTAACTCATTCTAAGTATTTACAATATGACGACATAAATCACATGATCTCAAACTCAAATGAATAATACTTACCTCGTGATATGTGGATAACATTTGAAATACAATTTTCTTCTCCTTTATATACTTCTTCGATTTAGAAGATTCTCATTGTTATGATGATAGTGTGAAAATATTTTTATTATATTTTTATTATATACTACCATTTGCAATATGTAACATCGACATAATTTACACAGTCATATCAAATATCAAAGTCACACAATATTCCAAGACGTTTAATTAAAAAAGTGACATTAACACAACGCAAGACAAAAACTACATTAAGAGCAAAATATTAAAATACACCAACAAAGTGTAGTAATAATTATTGACTAAAAATTGAATGCTCGTCACATCATTTTCAATAAATTTACTTGCTAACGAATCAATAGTATTAGCCCGTTTATCGGTATTACATAAAGTAAAATATTGCATGTTTAATTTGTAACGTACTATTAATATGAATGCTAAGTATTCATCCCACCGGTGGCCACGGCGTTGATCTTGTTGTTGTTGTTGTTTTTGTTGTTGTTGTCTTTGTCATTGTTGTTCATTGGCCTTTTGCATGTTTTGTTCTTGACATAATTTTTGTAACTTCTCGATCTCTTTCTTTAATGTTTCTTGATGCGCTACAAAAAAAATAGATATAGTTGATCGTTAGTAACTTAAATACAGTTAATCAATATATTGCATTTTCGATCAAAGTAAAAATATTCGTGCATGTTCCACTTAATTGATAAGACAACGATGTGTAGGATCTCTTAAACCATTAGAAAAGATGATGTTACTACCAAATCTTCTAAGCCACCATCTTTATGTCCTACATTGTTACACACAAAAAATACACGTGAAATTTACATAAAATAATATAAATCAATATGCTAAATAAGTAAGACGATATGATGCTTACTTTACCACCATAATAAGTTGTGGCGTGCACGGTGTGGAGGAAGTTGTGGTTTGTTGTGTGTGATTTTGACACATTATATAGTTGATAAAATATTTGTAACTCATGGGCGGGAAGGTAAAAAGACTAACCACTAATTGGTGTGTTTAATTTATGTTCATGGCATTTTTGGTTTGTATTCTTCGTGTTTAATGCACGATTCCTATGTACTTACCCTTACGCATTTACTATTAAATCAATGTACTAACACATGAAGCTTTCACATTTCACTTTCAATTCATGAAACATTTATTGTGAGCACTTTGCATTTATAAGACAACTTAAGCTTTTAGTATATAAGATATATATATATATATATATGGAGAGAGAGAGAGAGAGAGGGGGGAGATTACAATGTAGAAGGTATATTCCTATCATAATTAAGACAGTCATAACTTACAAACGAAGTCACACAAAGTATTATTCTTTTAACAATGTGTCTTTATTTCAAAATAAGTGCTAATAAATGTGTCTAAGTAAAAATATGGGTAACGAGACTTTATTCAACCCGTGCGATGCACGGTTTTTGGTTGAATATCTACGTGTTTTGTATGTAATATTAGTGCAGACGGTTGAATGAGCATATGGCGGAATTTAGATGTCTTTTAGAGAAGTTTATAATTTTTTTTATTGTTATTGTCCTTTTATTTTAGTCTGTGTAATTAGTTATATGTACTGTATTGTATTTATTTTAGTTGATTTGATTGTGATGTTATCATAACTTTTGTATTTAAAATTGCGTAATGTTTTAGTAATTTGTTGAGTTTTTAACGTGATGGTAAAACTAAAATATACTATGCCGCTAGTAACCCATGTAATAAACTGCATCATATATATACCCACTATACATACGCACAGTCCATTACAACTTTTGAAAGACAATATTGAGAGGTAAAATGTGTAAAAAGTTAGGCTATAAGTATCGTAGTTTTCTGCCTTTAGTTAGAATGTCATTGATGTTTATCAAATGCATTGGTGTAATAAAGGGCCGGGTTAGGAATATGTGTATTACATTAGGATTACGTTTACTTTTATTTCTTTAAAGGGTCTTATGTATCACTTTTTTGCATACTTTTATTTCTTTAAACATAAGCATTAGGATTACGTTTAGCAAAAATAAAATAAAAAATTGTATATAAATGTGAGAAACGGTATTAGGCCGTTTAGGCATAAAAGTGTCAAGACTCGGGCCTCATTAGTAGGTCTCCATGCTGAGCCCAACAAATCCAATCAAAAAACAAATAGCATATCATTATTATCACTTTATTTGACCTAATCCTAAAAACATACATACTATGTTTTGTCCGCCACCATCTCCTAACCGATCAAAACAATTAATCTAGTCTCATTTTCTCCCGTCATCGTATCGATCTCATCACAGACACAAAGAACACACCGTAGCATGACCTCGTTTTCATATGTAGTTCAATCTGAATCGAGAAGGAGTGTTAATGGCTTCAAGATCCTCTGGAAGGTCTCAGGTAGGGTAAAATGTACGATATATTCGACAAAAAGATAATTATCTTGTTGTCATCGCATATTATTTTTATTCTCATGTAGATGATAATATTTTGACAAAATCAATCGATGATATAGGTCGTTGAATTGGTTATATCGTTTTACGTTTTATGTTAACGGACTTGTGATAGTGACCTTTATTTGTTATTGTAATTGCTATTGGAATAAATCATAATTCGATATCCTCTTACTTTTGACTTTTCTGAAGCGCCCAAAAGTTAATACATATAAGCACGAACATACCTATGTGAAAGGAAAAATGATGTGGTTTTGCGGCAAGTGTAACCTTGTCGAATATATTGAATTTGCTAATTTAACCAAATCGCCAAAACCTCACTATGTGATATGCCAAACCACCGATTCCCTAAACAAAGATTCTCGTGATTATATGGATTCATTTACAAGTTTGACTTGCAACTATTATAATCGATGATATATAGCTATACGAATTTTCTTAACCAAAATTTGAAGATATTTCTTGAACATGCATTCTTTTTATACTTTTTAAAATTGCACTTTAAAGCATTGATTTGCATAGTCTTTAAACTATATTCGGGGTTTGAGATATTGTAATCACTATATTGTCACTGAGATGTTGTTGGTGATTTCTTTTCTTGGCAGTCTGCGCATCAACAACTCATTGTGGATGTTGGAGCCCTGCCTCATCTTGTTGCTCTTCTTAAGCGGCATAGGGATGGTCAGAACTATCAAGCAGTCAACGGTGTTATAAGAAGAGTTGCAGATGCAATTACAAATCTGTTGAGGACGATGAACCACCGAAACAACAACGAAACCACCCAAGCTCGAAACACCACCTCTTAATTTAAGATTCGGTGATGTTGGCGGCGGAAACAGTTGATGTTGACAGCGGTTCCGGTAGATGTGGCGATGGAAGAATGAGCTGTGAGCATGCTGGAACGTGCTATTTATACTTTAAAGAAGAAGTTGAAAGAGTTAAAAAATAAATAGACTAATCTTTTGGTTTCTTATTTTAATGGTGAGTTGTAAATATGCAACCTTTTGTGTTCCGTAATTGAATCATGTAGCCCATTTGTATTCTGTATCCCGTGAAGTTATTTTGGTATGCACCTTCTTGTTTGTACGGTACCTTTTGTTGTGCACAACCCCCCTTGCACATTAAATTAAGGGGATAAGTTTTAAGTATTATAGATATAAATATTTTTTAACCTCTCCCTATATTTCTCTTGCTCATACCATTGTTCAATTTATTTCATCAAAAGTGATAGTGCAATTCCCAATTTATTTCTATAGTTAATGTTGGAAATATTTTGGGTTAGGTACTGAAATTATTCCCAACTTTGCGATTTATTTTCTTAAATTGCTTCTTATAGAGAATTTTGAAGGAGAATAGAGAGAATGATTATCACGTATGATTTTTATTAATAAATGAAGTTTTATTTATAGAAAAACTTCAGATGGTACAATCGTAAGTACATCATTACATCAGGGACATAATAATCATTCACACTCTATATAAACAAAATGGTAATTGAAACGTCACTTTCATACTATTTTATAACACTCTCTCTTGAATGACTCTTTAAATATATGTCTTTTTAACTAGTCTAGAGAAAAACCCGATTGGAGAAAATTTCCAAACTATTTGTACTTGAGCTTGTGATGATCATATTTTTTTGCATCATAGTGTTAGTGGGAAAATCATGTTGGATAAAACCTCAGAATCAGAATCTCGTAAACTTTTTTTTTTTAATAAAAAAAGTGATATATTATAGCACAAAGATGATATGGGGGCCTATTCCCTTACATAGCCGATATTTTTCTGGGGGGCCAAATCCCAAACATAACCCGAAAGAAATTTAAACAAGCTAACTAAGAACTAGAAAGCAAGTAAATTATAGGGAGGCCAAATACCTAACATAGCCACACGACAAACGGCACAAACAAATATCTTCAGCTGAGTGTCTGGTTCGAGCTTGAATATTTGTTGAACTGCACCATGAGCCGTGTTAGAATTAGGTACTTTAACGACATACCTAGGTCAAGTTTGAGCGCCAACTGAGTATCAGGCCTTGGTTCAGAGCCAAAACTGAATCCGGCAAATCACCAGGAGCCATCATCAAGGAGTCTGAAGCGCCAGCTAGAGCATCTTGGAATATGCAGATTCGAACGGACCATATCAAAAGCCGAATAAAGGTCTAACAAAATCCCCCATCAAGACCTACTTCCTCATTACTGCAATGCGTATAGGCAAACCGACTCCACGCCCCCATACGTAGAGTATAACTAATGACCGCATTTCTTCATGATTCTTCGTTTCTTCATGTAATCTCGTAAACTTGCTCGCTCTTATCTTAATAGTTCTTGTATGAGTATTCTTGTGTCGTCTCAGTAAAACTTCGTGGGACAAAAACTAAATGAATATGCCATGTATATCATTCAATTGTTGGAGTATCCACGTGTTGCCTCATTAAAACCTTGTTAAGAAAATCCAGTGGGAAAAAAACTTAATCGAAGGAAAAAGAGTACAACTACTCCTTCTGTTTTCAAATCTCTGGGGAATAATTTTGATCTTCGTAATGTTACTCATTACACCATGAAAATGCCTTGTTAAAATCTTATTAGGAAAAAACAACTGGGAGAGATCTTAATGAATGGAAAAGAGTACACTGTTCCTACTAATACACCATTCATGTTGCCTCGTTAAAAACATTGCTAGGAAAAACTCAATGGGTCAAACCTCAGTCAAAGGAAAACCAGTGCAACACGTATCTTATACAAATATGCCCGAGGTATTTCAATAATCCTCCGAGGATTAGTATGAGTATCATATTCAATGCAATTTTTGATCTCAAACTCATATTCTTTGCAATATATTTCAATTCTCTTTTGGAGATTTCATATTAGTTGTGATTAAGCTGTCTCGTTAAAAATCTTGATGGGAAAACTCAGGGGGATAAAACCTCAGCCAAGGAAAAGAGTACAACATATAATTTTCCTTCACAATATCTTATTTTGAGTCATTGCATTCACTGATAATATATTTAAAAAATTTCATGAGTTTCTTTTCGCTTGTAGTAAGCCATATGTTATCATTTTATTATAAGGACATATAATTTAATTTTGGTGGATTTAAATATCCTCATTTTCACAAATCATGAATTTCAATATCCTTATTGTCAGTATCCATATTTCACAATCATGTATTTCATTATCCACAATTCAAACCATGGATTTTAATTTCCCCATTCAATATCCATATTTCATAATCATGGATTTCAATATTCATATTCTCAATATCCATATTTCACAATTATGATTGTAATATCCACATTCATGGATTTCAATATCCTCACTTCATTCATGGATATCTTCATTTCATTGATATCCTCATTTTATGGATATAATCATATTATTTTTATATCCGCTTTCCAATCATTGATATCCTCATTTCATTCATACTGCTATTCTTTTATACTGTGTCGACGCATTTTAATTTTATTTATTTTCCCGTAGCCACATAACTTGTCGAGATATCTCATATAAATTATCCATTATGATTACACATTGTAGTTATGTATATATACTTTTAAGAAGTATATGCCTCGTTTTTCATTTGCTTGGAATTAGAGGTGTTCACGGTTCCGGTTCAAACCGCCGACCGCCGGTTTTGAACCGTTGACTACAGTTCGGT
Source organism: Orobanche coerulescens (assembly GCA_033398695.1). Lineage (NCBI taxonomy): Eukaryota > Viridiplantae > Streptophyta > Magnoliopsida > Lamiales > Orobanchaceae > Orobanche > Orobanche coerulescens. Next base: position 31,898,979 of record CM065813.1, read on the forward strand.
TCAAAATCGGAAGCGTGAATCGTTTTTAGATGGTTTGGTTCCGGTTCGTCAAAATGATGAACCGCGAACCGGCGGTTCAACCGCCGGTTTCAGAAAAATTTTTTTGAAAAATTCAAAAATGTGACCGTTGTGAACCGGCGGTTCAAACCGGAATCGGCGGTTCAACCGGGAACCGGCGGTTCAACGGTCACAATTTCAATTTTTTTTATATATTTTTACACCTATAAATACCCCCCTCACATCGTTCATTTTTCTCACACCAACTATCTACTTTCTCTCAAGTATACTTTTAATCCAAAAAAATGTCAAGTGGTCACTTCAACCGGGGAAAGGGAAAGGCTATCACCGGCATTTCTCGACGTGGAAGAGGCGGTGCTAGTGGTAGTACTCCTCCTCCTACTCATACTCTGAGTTCTCATTCTATACCAAATCCGAATTTTGGAGATTATGTTCCCGATGAATTAACCGAGGAACAAATCAACAAAATGTTTGAAGCCTCAAAATCGATTCATGAAGATGATGAGCAACCAACAAAACCAAAACAAAGGAAACCATCCGAGCTGAAATCTCCATTATTTGCGATCCATTATACAAAAATGGACGACATTGCATTCGGCCCCGGTCATTTCTTGGCCAAGTGCAACTATCGCGATAAAATGTACAAGTTTAAAAAAGGAGGAGGTTACGGGACACTCAATGGCCATATACAAAAACAACAACCCGACAAAGTTGGCATCGAGTCTAATCAAACCCAACTTCAAGGCACGGCGACGTCGTCTAATGCCCCCAATCAAGGTAATAGTTCTTTATTTAAATTTAATCCAATTACCGCTAGAAAAGAATTAGCTAGGTTTGTTTGTGGTAAATCTCTTCCTTTTAACTTTGCCGACGACCAAATGTGTGAAAATTTCACTCAACTAAGTTTTAATCCCGCTAGTAAAAAAAACTCACGCTCTACCGTAACTCATGATGTTCGAAAAACTACTAGCGAGGCAAAATTAATTTTAGCTAATATGTTTTTAAACTTAGATCATAAAGTTTGTATATGTTCCGATGCTTGGAGTGATCATTGGAAAGCAAATTCATAATTGGGAATTACTTGTATTTGGATTGATGATTCTTGGACTATACAAAAACGTTTAATTGGTTTTAGAGAGTTTAATATCGCACATACCGCCCAAAATATTTCGCATAAAATTCATACAATTTTTATCTGAATATAATTTAGTACAATTTTTTTTTTTCAATTTCTTTTGATAATGCTAGCTCCAATACAGCTAGTTTAGAATCACTTATTGCAATATGTGAGCCATCTCTTGGTGGTAAAATTTTTCATGTTATGTGTATTTGTCATGTTCTTAATGTATGTGTTCAAGATGGTTTAACTGTTTTACAAGAAGCATATGCTCCTATCCGTGAAGCAATAATGTATTTAATTAGACATTCGTCTCTAGGTAAAAAAATGGAAAAGATATTGCATAAAAAATAATATTCATCCAAAGAAATTTCTAAAAGATGTGCCAAATCGTTGGAATTCTACTTACAATTTGTTAAATGATAGTTAGGAATATCGTATTGCATTATGCAATTTTTATAACGAAGAACAAGTACCCGTTTGTGTAACACCCCCGAGTTATTCAGGGATATTACAGCGCCGTAAGCCCCGCCGTGGGACCCACAAGGCTAAACATACGCGGAACCATAAATTTTGACCGATAAGGTCTACACACAATGGGATGAAAAACAATACAAAGGTATTCAAAACATAACCAATGTATTCACAAACATCACAACTCGAATCAATACTTCGGCAAACACAGGCCGGAACATCAAGGAAAACGGAAAACAATACTCGAGTATTCAATAGCCAATCCAGTACAATAACACTGAATGGGAAACTCCAAACATAACTGGAAGAAATACACAGTATCACACTTGCCCACCATCTTCATGCCGACCCGATACCTGCCTGTCCGCTCTCCCGAACTCGAAATACATAAAACGTATTTCCCCCATAAAGGGGTTAGCCGTCGAATAGCTAGTGCAAGAATATCAAGTATGAAACACAATACTTCTCGTCAATAAAGTAAATGTAACCGTCAATTCATCAATTCAAGACTAGCATTCCGGAATAACTAACATCTCATCGTGCCACATCAAGACGTATATGAATGCCGTAGAAACGGTTCGTTCATATCATACGCCGTTACATGTAGGAATGCCGTCAAAACGGTTCGTTCATTACATGCCAACAATACATATATTAATGCCGTAGAAACGGTTCGTTCATATCATACCATCAATACTACTTACTTTCAAATTCGAGAACGTACAATCATAATTATATACTTGCCTTTGAGACATTGAGAAAACGAACGGAAAAAGGGGTATGAGATCGGTAGGTCCAAGCACGCGCTTCCGGCACCTAAACGATTCGCAAGGAATATGATAATCAATTATCCATATTCAAATTACACGAAGAAACCCCCGAAACCCGTCTACGATTCGTAAGGATGTACGGATAATCGACTAGAGGTTGGAAAATCGTCCAAAATCTCACAAGTCCGAAAACGGTACAACCCAAACCATAAAATTGTAGGAAAAGCATGCATACGGTATAGATACATCATAATCTCAAGGTTCTCAAGCTTCCAAATGGATAAATCGGACGAATCTACGAAAAACCCCAAAATTCCCAAAAAGTAGGGTTCTAAGGATTTTTACCTTGATTCGGACGTTAGGAGGAATTAGATGTTGAGAAATCCTTGTTCTCCAACCAAGTATGTTGTTGTTAGAAGGAAGATTGCTTCCAATCGCCCAAGATCGTCTCTCCCGAGCAATTTCCATCGAAAAGGAGTGAAGTAGGTGAGAAATGACGAAATGGAAGTCAACTGTCATATTTATATCTGCCCAGTCTAGCGCACGCTACACCTCCTTCATTAGCGTGCGCTAGCGAAGTCACCGGATAGTCCAGTGGCTTCTGCCGGCTCCGTTAGCGTACGCTAATCGTCTGCCTCTAGCGTGCGCTAGTCCAAAATGTGGCATTCGATCGAGTCCGTAACTTCTTGTCTCGCCTGCTCAAACTTAGTGTGCGCTAGCGCTATGATTTAGCGTGCGCTATGCAATAGCTTTAGCGTGCGCTAGTCCAAAGCTAGCGTCGCTACTGATATTCCGTAAAATCGCAACTTCACCTCTGGCGACCGGCCGTGGCGTGCGCTACGGACGGATGTTAGCGTGCGCTACTAACCACGAATAGCGCGCTAACAACTCCTAGCGTGCGTTTATCCACCAATCCAGAGCGATTCGAAATCTGGTTCGACTGACCGATCCTCTTAGCGCGCTACGGCCCCAAAGCTGGCGTGCGCTAATCAGCTGCATTAGCGTGCGTTAGCCTAGGCCTAGCGTGCGTTATATCTCCGGCCCGTAATATTTCGCAAGGTCTAAACGACATGATCAAAACCAAACGAGATACGAAACTCAATAACAATATTAACAACATCTCCAAGCATTTACAGAGTGACAAAATAAGGAGGATGACAGTCAAACAATCGATAAGAGTACGGTATTACATTCTCCCCTCTAAAAGAAGTTTCGTCCGAAACTTAAGAAATAAATAGTTCGGGTATTCCACCCGCATATTCTCTTCCGTCTCCCAAGTTGCCTCCTCGACTCCATGTCTCGACCATTGCACTTTAACCGGTGGAATGGTTTTATGCGAGTTGTTTCGCGACGCCAAGGATCTTCACGGGTCTCTCCGGAAAGGTAATATCCTCGGCTACGTTAATCTCACTGTAGTCGATGATGTGGCTCGGATCCGGCACGTACTTTCTCAACTGAGACACATGAAAAACACTATGGACGTGACTCAAAGCTGGAGGCAACGCCAAGCGATAAGCTAAATCTCCAACTCTGTCCAAAATCTCGAAAGGTCCGATATACCTCGGACTAAGTTTCCCCTTTTTCCCGAAGCGGAAAACTCCACGGGTCGGCGACACCTTGAGTAAGATATGATCCCCCAATTCAAACTCCAAAGGTCGACGACGAGTATCAGCATAAGATTTCTGACGACTCTGGGCGGTTAGCAATCGATCTCGGATAATAGAAATCTTTTCCTTAGTCTCCATCAACATATCCGGTTCCGTTCCAACTAGCTCGGAAGCCTCGTCCCAACACAATGGGGACCTACATCGTCTACCGTAAAGTGCCTCGAAGGGTGCCATTTTGATCGACGCATGCCAACTATTATTGTAAGCAAACTCTATCAACGGCAAGTGAAGCTCCCAATCATTACTCCAGTCTAAGGCACAAGCCCGTAACATATCTTCCAATGTCTGAATCGTCCTCTCTGTTTGTCCATCCGACTGAGGATGAAAAGAAGTGCTCAATCTCAACTCAGTGCCCAAAGCCTGATGAACGGCCTGCCAAAAATGCGATACGAAACGGCCGTCCCGATCAGAAACAATGGTCTTGGGGGTTCCGTGTAACCTCACGATCTCAGCAATAAAGGTTCGAGCCAGTCTATCTGGTCCCCAAGTATCCTTAATCCCCAAGAAGTGTGCTGATTTGGTCAACCGATCGACAATTACCCAAATCATATTCATCCCGGCTCGGGTCCTCGGCATGCCAGTGATGAAATCCATAGAGATGTCTTCCCACTTCCACTCGGGAATGGGAAGCGGTTTCAACAACCCCGCTGGTCGTTGATGTTCGATCTTGACTTGTTGACACGTCAAGCACCGTAGTACAAACTCCGTAACATCCTTCTTCATATTGTTCCACCAAAAATTACGCCTCAAATCTTTGTACATCTTACTCGTCCCGGGGTGGATTGAGTAAGGCGTAGCATGAGCTTCTCGGAGAATTCTCTGCCTCAACTCTAAATCGTTCGGGACACAAAGCCTGCCCTGAAATCTCAGAATACTATCCTCGTGAACCATAAAGCCGGGAGCTTTTCCTTTAATTACGTCTTCCTTCAGTTGAGAAATCATCGGGTCACTCCACTGCTTCCCCTTGATGTCATCAACTAAGGACGATGTAATTTCGAGAGTACACAACTGTCCCTGTACTCGCTGAAGCCAAACTTCTATCCCTTGCTCAATTAAATCCTGACGAATTTTCGTCTGAGATGTAAGAACCTCGAGCATTTGAAGAGATGCCGATTTGCGACTCAAAGCATCCGCAACGACATTAGCTTTTCCGGGGTGGTAAAGAATTTCCAAATCATAATCCTTTATCAACTCTAACCAACGCCTCTGTCTCATATTCACTCCTTCGATCGAAAATATACTTCAGGCTCTTGTGATCGGTATAAATCCGGCACGGTGAGCCATACAAATAGTGCCGCCAAATCTTGAGCGCGAAGACAATTGCGGCCAACTCTAAATCGTGAGTAGGATAATTCATCTCATAAGGCTTTAATTGTCGTGATGCAAAAGCTATCATCTTATCATGCTGCATAAGTACACAGCCCATACCTTGACCCGAAGCGTCACTGTAGACTGCAAAGCCCTCGCTACCATGCGGTAAAGTTAAAATCGGTGCTGAAGTCAAACGCCTCTTCAGCTCATCGAAGCTCTGTTGTCTCTCATCCGTCCAAACATACTTTTCGGTCTTCTGGAGTAATTTCGTAAGCGGACGAGCGAGTTTCGAGAACCCCTCGACAAACCGACGGTAATACCCAGCAAGGCCCAAAAAGCTACGATCTTCCTTAACATTTTTAGGCGGTGCCCAATCTAGCACTGCCTCAATCTTCTGCGGGTCTACACGAACCCCTTCGGCCGAGATCACATGGCCGAGAAACATAACTTCTTCCAACCAAAATTCGCATTTCGAGAATTTTGCATAGAGATGCTCGGTTCTCAAAATATCTAAAACCAAACGCAAGTGTCGGGCATGTTCCTCCTTATCTCGAGAATATATCAAGATGTCATCAATAAAGACGACTACACACCTGTCGAGGTACTCGATGAATATCTTATTCATTAACTGCATGAACACTGCCGGTGCATTAGTCAACCCAAAAGGCATGACTACAAATTCATAATGCCCGTATCTCGTCCGAAATGCCGTCTTCGGAACGTCGGACTCCCTCACCCTGAGTTGATAATATCCGGATCTTAAATCAATTTTCGAAAAGCTGCACCCTTGCAATTGATCAAATAAATCGTCTATACGAGGTAGAGGGTACTTGTTCTTGATGGTTACTTTGTTCATTTCGCGGTAGTCGATGCACAAACGTAGTGAACCATCCTTCTTCCTCACGAAAAACAGCGCTCCCAAGGCGAAGCGCTCGGTCGATGTACCCTTTTCCAAGTTCTCCCAACCGATTCTTCAATTCTTGCATCTCGGAAGGTGCCATCCGATAAGGTGCTTTAGAAATCGGGGCCGCATCCGCTCTAAATCCACGGAAAAATCTATCTCTCGATTTGGCGGTAATCCCGGAGTTCATCCGAAAAACGTCGGTACTCACTAACAACCTAATCGAAGAGAAATCGATTTCGTTTCCTTCCGTTTTCAAGGCATAACACCAATAGCCCGTACAACCTTTATTCAAAAGTTTTACGGTCTTCATGGCACTAATAAGCAACTAGGATAGTCCCGACTTACGCCCCAAAAATGAGTACTCGGATCCGTCTTTAGTCATCATGGTGATAACCTTGGTACGGTAGTTCATAATCGCTTGATGATTATCAAGTTATCCTCGCCGAGGATCACATCCTCGCCCTCTATATCAACTACAATCAAATTCGATAACCATTCCATACCGGATATACTCACCGGAAAATCTCTAATCTCCCGATTCCCCACAATCCTATCCCCGCTGGGCAGTTTCACGATAAAGGGACCGCAAGCAGTTAAACAAGTTATATTCAGACGGCGTACACATTCCAAAGATATAAAAGAATGTGTAGCACCCGTATCAAAGAGTACACGGACTGGATAAGATAAAACATGGATGGTACCTGAAGCCACCGCTGCATCGGGCTCGTCTGTTCGACGCATCTCATAAACCCGAGGTTGTACCGAACCGATGCTAGAATCCCCTCCTCCAGCATTCTGACCCCGTCCCCGGCCCCTGCCGAAATTTTGCTGAGGTTGACCAGCTGGGGCAGAAGCCCGAGTGTCCAAGGTCTGATTCGGCTCGGAACAATAAGCCGCTCTATGTCCCATCTGTCCGCACGTGTGACACTTCAATGGTGGAAAGTTGCATTCCAAACTGACGTGGCCTGGACGGCCACAATTATAGCAAGTCACCGTGCGATTTGTGGTGCCCGGAGTAGGACGGTAACCCCTCTTTCCTTTATTAGAACGTGACGGATCGTCCAAAAGCGGCTAGTCGTGCGTGACTTCAAAGTTGCCACCTTTAGAGCCGAAAAACTTCCCGCGACTTTCGCTTCTTCGGTTCTTCAACGGTATCATTGTCGGGCTCAACATATCATGGGCTAAAGCTCGTCACGATACTCTTTCAAAGGTGGTACAAGCAAATCCGGCCATATACCGTAAGTCCAAATTCATCCGCATATCAAAATAACGGATCTTATCGCTCGTTACGCACTTGATCCTTCACGTGGATCAATTGTTGGTTGTACTCCACGATCGCCGCGATACGAGAATATCTTGAGGTTTAGCCTCGAAAAGGCTCGGATTCGGCTCTCTCGCACCGCCAAGGACAAAACTCGGCCTCAAGAGTTCTTTAAATTCATCCCACGTGGCAATGCGATCCGTGGCTTAATGACCTTCCACTGTAGCGGCCTCCTTGGTGAGGAAATACCGAGCAATCGGTACTTTCCTCACTTCGGCAATCAACCGCCTCGAAAATCTTTTCCAATTCCGCTAGCCGTCTTCCCACTTAACGGGTCCGTGGCACCGCCAAACTGTGGAGGGTGCATACGGACTACATTCTGAAGTAAGGCATCCGTGTTCGGGTTCGGATTATTCAGCTGAACAGTTTGGGCCAAGATAGTCATCTGAGTAGCCAATTGTTGAAGTGCATTCACCACTCCAACGTCCGCGTTGTTCCCCTGACCGTCGGATCGTCGTGCCGACTCTCGGTGTCGGGATGCACCGAGTTCGACAAGCGGGGTTGGTCGACCCTTGTGAATCCCGATGGAAACGGCCGCGCCACGACCTCTTCCACGTCCACGGCCACGACCACGGCCACGGCCCCTACCGGCTGACATACTGAAGAACACACAAGTCAACGTAAGCACAATTTAATTACACGTCATCAAGGTGACCGATTCTCACGAATACCAACAAAACGAAGCAAAACGAACAAGGAAACACCAGAAGAGTAAGAGGTCTTACAAGTACCGGTCGCACTGTGATGATGGCAAGATAGTGATACTGCGGACAAATAACAACTCGATCGACCCAAAAGACCGACAACCTAGGTATCCATAGACCTAAGCTCCGATACCATATTCTGTAACACCCCCGAGTTATTCAGGGATATTACAGCGCCGTAAGCCCCGCCGTGGGACCCATAAGGCTAAACATATGCGGAACCATAAATTTTGACCGATAAGGTCTACACACAATGGGATGAAAAACAATACAAAGGTATTCAAAACATAACCAATGTATTCACAAACATCACAACTCGAATCAATACTTCGGCAAACATAGGCCGGAACATCAAGGAAAACGGAAAACAATACTCGAGTATTCAATAGCCAATCGATCTGATAACACCGAATGGGAAACTCCAAACATATCTGGAAGTAATACACAGATCACACTTGCCCACCATCTTCATGACGACCCGATACCTTCCTGTCCGCTCTCCTAGAACCTGAAATACATAAAACGTATTTCCCCCATAAAGGGGTTAGCCGTCGAATAGCTAGTGCAAGAATATCAAGTATGAAACACAATACTTCTCGTCAATAAAGTAAATGTAACAGTCAATTCATCAATTCAAGACTAGCATTCCGGAATAACTAACATCTCATCGTGCCACATCAAGACGTATATGAATGCCGTAGAAACGGTTCGTTCATATCATACGCCGTTACATGTAGGAATGCCGTCAAAACGGTTCGTTCATTACATGCCAACAATACATATATGAATGCCGTAGAAACGGTTCGTTCATATCATACCATCAATACTACTTACTTTCAAATTCGAGAACGTACAATCATAATTATATACTTGCATTTGAGACATCGAGAAAACGAACGGAAAAAGGGGTATGAGATCGGTAGGTCCAAGCACGCGCTTCCGGCACCTAAACGATTCGCAAAGAATATGATAATCAATTATCCATATTCAAATTACACGAAGAAACCCCCGAAACCCGTCTATGATTCGTAAGGATGTACGGATAATCGACTAGAGGTTGGAAAATCATCCAAAATCTCACAAGTCCGAAAACGGTACAACCCAAACCATAAAATCGTAGGAAAAGCATGCATACGGTATAGATACATCATAATCTCAAGGTTCTCAAGCTTCCAAACGGATAAATCGAACGAATCTACGAAAAAACCCAAAATTCCCAAAAAGTAGGGTTCTAAG